>CM029552.1:23971311-24571311 GCA_017141385.1 Sogatella furcifera | reverse complement strand
GGAATAAATTTTATCATTTTTTCACCCAAATTTGTAATTATTTTAATCATTAATTCATTTTAATCTATTATTCATAATGAAATGAAAAGATGATAGTGATGATC
Source organism: Sogatella furcifera (assembly GCA_017141385.1). Lineage (NCBI taxonomy): Eukaryota > Metazoa > Arthropoda > Insecta > Hemiptera > Delphacidae > Sogatella > Sogatella furcifera. Next base: position 24,571,207 of record CM029552.1, on the reverse strand, counting down.
TATTCATCCACTTTCTAGGAGAATTCGAATTCACTAACAATAATTATTCTGACCACTAAGGCATTGAGGAATATTACTAATCTTAATTCATTATAATGTGTATAATATGATGATTATAGACTCCCCGTGCACGAATTATATATTCCCATTACCCAATCAAAATAAACAAGTGAGTCTTGATGAACCAATTAATTTATAAACTTTTTACAATCTGCAGCAGAATAATTTAATTTTACTTCATTTGTCAATTATAGTCATCACATCTAATTATTATTATTGTCTATTTTTGATTTTGAATGTAATATACTCCAAATTACCTTCCTTATAGTTAAAATAATAGGTTCGTAAACTGCACCTTCACTTAATTTCTATTTTGTAGAAATTAAGTAGCTTAATTTTATTATGTAGCTTCACACCTTGAAATAAAAATCCAATCGATTAGCCGGTGGCTAAAACGGCCAATCAGCCTCAGCTGCGTGCTTACGCACACATAATGCAAAACGACCCCTCTGAACACAATAGCTGAGTTACCACATCGACTATCAACTAAGTGATAAAGGGGAGATTTCCATAAGCCACAAAAGAATGCAAGACGAGATAATTTATGAATCACCTTGGATAAACAGAGGTAGAAAATTAGGTTGGGTGGATGGTTTTTATAGATAAACGATAATTTTTCTTGGCGTGGTCTGGAAAAACGATGAATGTATAATTTTCAATGCCTACCATTTTTTCACTACTTTTTCAAATAATCACCTTCCCTCTTCCCTTCCTTTCGGTTTTTTATTTTCCTCTTTTTCTCTTCCTCTTCTCAATTTTTATCTCCCTTTGGATGGCTCATGCACTCATCTATTCCCTTGTGAGCCTTTAATCAGCCTTTGGGAAATATATTAGGTACGAAAAACAAGCTGCCTTTTCTTATCAAGAGGGCTTCCCCTTACTTAGGTGTGCTAAATTTTTATTAACTTCCTCGGCTCAATCTTCTGGCAAAAAGCTTGCTTTATCTTCTGGATCACCATGTGTAAAACATAGGCCTGTCTCAGTCCTTTATGACACGCACTTTTTCGCTGATCATTACTGAAAAATAATTTATGAGGCCCAAGATACACGTGTAGTCGTACACGTGCAGGGAGGAATCATTCTATGATTCTATGTGATGCCTATCTCTAACTGAGAGTTGTAATTTTGTTTCTACATCTTTTGTTCAACTTTTCAAACTCAGTTTTATTGGATAGGTTTGAGCCTTGGAGATATTGTTATAGAATATCTTAGGCCTCGATATCATTTCCAAAAACAATAGTTCCCAGCATAGCACACTGAAATTTCTTGTAAATATATCATTTTTTATTAATAAATGAATTTGAATTTGAATATTCTCGACAATATTCATCATTATTGTTTGTCAAATAAGTTTCACTGAAGCTGATCATAGTTGTAACTGGATGATAATGATCAATATAAGCACTCTACACATCTACTGCATTTCGAAAACAGTATCTCCATAATAACTCGACAGTATCTGTAATGCTCCTGCAGTACTTGAAACATACATTTTGAGCTTTGACAGAATCGGACGCATCCAAAGTGGATTCTAACATAACAAAGATTGGTTTTGCCATCTATGTTGACCTTAAAAGCTCTAGATGTTATGACAATAGCCTATAATGGTACAAATAGCAATATGTCAGACGTGTGGAATCATTTCCACTGCTTAGCGCGATAAGGCTTTGTAATAATATCTGTCTAGGCCTATTACATTTTAGATATACAGTACACAGGAACATTGACTGCTCAGAGTATAACTGGCAACTTCATCAAATTCCATGTTCTGTATGAAGTGCAGAACATGTTCCATAATCTCAATATTGCTTGGTTTGGATCTTCGAATGTGAATTTAGGCTGGGTCGAGAATGCTCAATCCAAATTTGGATAACAGAACATGATCCAAATTGTGGAAAAATTCGGACACGGCATCATCAAATAAGAGATTAGTAGATATCTGACATTTTCACAAGTCCTCTCCATAGATAGAGTTTCGAGCTGATATGAAAGATTTTGAGCGGTCTATGACTATGAAAGAATTTTAATATTTTAGCTTGTACTGGGTATTGGTCTCTCGGCGAGGGTGATCTATCGGTGAACGTGAGTTAATGCACGAACACTGTGGACTGCTCTTGAATGGGTGACCGGTATTTGGCCAAGTACACATTGGTGAGGTGGAACTACCCGTACGAGTCTCCCTACATTGTGAATAGCCATGAGAATATTTTTTTATTATTTTAGCAAGTATGAGTCTATCAGAATACAAACAAATCTGTATATTTCCACTCATGTCTATTGCTTAGACTTTAGAGTACAGATCTTTAGACTCTATCCTCTGAATAGTTCCATAACAGAATGCACCAAGTTAAAAGAAAAGCTTAGAGATTCAACAAGTTTTGCGCTATCTTCGAGAGTGATGAAATTTGAGCCTTCCATCCCCAGTGAAAGTTTGGGTGTCTTAATTAAATGACTTGATTGATTTATCTCCCCCTCAATCATCAGTCAAGCAGAACGCCAATCAACATCATCCAAATAATAATTTTGATCACGTTGCTTAATTTATATGTTATACGTAATATTGCTCACGCAATTAATTCAAAGTAATTTAATTGAAGTGATTGGATTCGCTCGTTACAGTTTCTCTAGAATTGAGGAGATGATCATTTTTCGTATATTGCATCACAAGAAAGTTTCACCCCTACCTTTCACTGGGAAATCTTTCTGTGAGATACAATAAAAGCTCATTAATAACGACCTTGATGAAGCCTGATCACTCTCAAAACAAAAGCGATAATGATGATGATAATAATAATAAAGCATTAGAACTCTACAAATCAGCATTCTTTATTTAGATCAAAGTAGAAGATCAGTAAACTACATGAAAAATTATCAATTTGGTGTATTTTCAGTGCAGGTACTTCATGTAATCTAGTTTCAAAATTGGAAATTGTCATTTTCTGTAAGTGTAAATTAAGTTCTACAATAATTATTTTCATTATTATTATGTCCCGAAACATGTCTGTTTTAATAATTTTAAAGTTTTTGAAAGGGTATTTGATTTTCATTTATTTTTCAATTAAGTTCTACAATATGAACACCCTTGTTCATTCAGTATATTTATTTGGTTGAGGGACAGTTATGGGTTTTGTTATAAGCCTGTTGTACTCACCTTTGTGTTTAATTAATTGAATAGATTATTATAATTATAAAAAGTAATCACTCTGAATTTCCTGAAAAATTGTATGTTATCAAAAACATTTTGAAATTTCCATATTATTGGTTATATACTAGTAACTTTATTTGGCCTATTCAAAAATAATTCACTGTATGGAAGAACAGGAAGGGGAAATATATTTTATTATATTGCTTTTCATTTTTGGTTTATTTCAATGGTTCTCAATGACTTTGAATTTCAAAAGCTCCTCCTCCAAATCCCAAATTAATTAGACGAAAATTCCTCAAAGTTCTCAGTATACCCAGTACAAACAATGGCAACTCAAGAAACGAGTTATGCTTATTGAGTGGCAGCGATCCCGTCAGTAGAAAATTCACCTCCTTCCAAACATAAAACATCAAACGTCTGAAACAAGAACACAAGCCAATTAAGTTTGTATAGGCTGGACGCCAAATAATCGTTTAAACAAAGGTGCAAATCCAGCGACCAGTAATACTAATGGGTAGACACTAATTAGAAACGTGGAAAGCAATTAGTGAAAGAATGTAAGGGAAGGAGTGGGGGAATTAGTATTTATTGGAGGGGAAATGGAATCAAGGCAAAGGAAAAGGTGTACTCCAACCTGGTTGCTAGGAAAGTGCGTATTTCTAATTAGATGAAGATCTTAGGGAAGATGCGCAGAGAGTGAAGATGTTAAACGATAAGAAGCGAAGGAAGGAAGATAAAAGAGAAGAAGAAGAAGAAGAAGAAGAAGAAGAAGAAGAAGAAGAAGAAGAAGAAGAAGAAGAAGAAGAAGAAGAAGAAGAAGAAGAAGAAGAAGAAGAAGAAGAAGAAGAAGAAGAAGAAGAAGAAGAAGAAGAAGAAGAAGAAGAAGAAGAAGAAGAAGAAGAAGAAGAAGAAGAGAAGAAGACAGTAGCCGAGAGAAGGACGGAGAAAGTCATTGTAGTTGAGAGCCGAATGATGAAAGGGGTGAAGACCAAGATAGCGAGATATTTTTAATGAGCTCTCAAGTGTGGCTCAGCCCCCTATTACTTGCGGTCTGTGAGTATCATTGGAAAAGAGAGATTTCAATTTCTCAAGCTACCGAGCTTGTGATTAGAGTAATTGGTTTCACGTGATTTGGTTGCTTCAGTGAAGAAGTTTCATAAAGTTTTAACAAAGATTCTACTGAAAAGTTTGATTCTATGGTAATATAATTTTGAAACGAGTAATAAATAGACCAGAAAAATATTATAATTGTTGTTATTTTTTGTCCAGTAGTGAGGATGATCTTATCAATAAAGGTTGACTAGAGCTGAATAAAGTGTGGAAATCAACTGGCATTCATCTGTAACAGCTATTCATTCCCAAATAATATTAGAAGTACTAATAGAGTTGAGCTATGGACCAATCGTTTTGAACTTATAATATTAAGTTACATGAGACACAAGATGAAGTTCATTGATTGATTCTCACTGTATTTCCATCTTAAACTTGTATTTCTATCAATATTAATTTCTCATACATAACATCCTTGTCTCTAGCACAAGATTCTTCAATATTCTTACTCCGTTCAACCTGAGGGCTCTGGAAAATTTGATACCAATGGTCTCCTGCCTAACCTTTATCACGTACTATTTCTCACCCAATCAATTCATGCGTATCACTTCATTTACTAATTTATTCGATCTGTTCTTCAAGAAGATGTAAAAAAATCCTATGAATAAGAATGATAAGAAAGAGAGATAAAAATTATCCAGTAATTTTCCGGTAACATCAATATGAAGATATCAACCAGAATAATATATTATAATAGATCATTTTTACTTCTATGATAGGAGATTGAATAGAACTGGGAAGAGTTTTGAAGAGAGGGGCTTTCTCCGCTATGGGAAGATGAGAAGATATGGAGGCAGAAAAGTATATGTAGATGGAATGATGACAATAATATTGTTCTCTTATCTGTTTTACATCTCTTTTCCTACGTTTCTCTGCTTGCAGGCCTTTCTTGAATTCCATTGGCCTGCCAAACACGATTCTTACCCTCAAATTCCGCCTTCGGCTAGGCAGATGCACTCCCTTCTTATTTCACCCTTCTCTGCAGAAAACTGACAAACGTTGAGACCATTGCAGCCCTGGAGCCTTCAGGAATCCTCCCTTTCTGTTAAGAGAAAATCCACCCTTAAAATCCCAATCTCTTCCTGGTTGAGATAATTATTTCATAGCCCGATTCCATTGTACTGAATTGTCAAAATTATATTTCATCAGAAACAGCATTGGGGAGGATTAAATATAATTGATTCTCTATGGAATTATTCGGGTTTGCATGTAAGATCTTTGATAATACAGGGAATCAGATACGTAGGGTTGGAAATCGTGAATGAGATCGTTCCTATCTCAAACTGGCAATCTTCATATTCATAACGTCACGAAAGTTATAGATAATGATCAGTATCATCTCCATATATAAAAGCGAAATGGCACTGATTCATTCATTCATCACCAGAACTAAAAATCCACTGATCCGAATGCATTCAAATTTGGTAGGCATGTTCAGACGCGCGCTAAGAACGGATTTTAAAAACTTTTCAAGGATACGCCAAATATTTTAGTTTTTCTAGAGTTTTTCGGCGTTTTCCTCATTTTTTCGAGAACCAATCGGTAGAAAATGTTGATATTTGTTGGGCAGGTTCAGATAAGGTCTAGAAATGTTGTGTTAAGATATTTTTGCAATCCGTTCAACATTACGCAAGTAATCAGGTTTTCAAAATTGTAGATGTGTTGCGGGTTGCATATCTTCCGCCTTGATACGACCAATCCTAACTGTAAATTCAATGGTTCAGCGAGATTATAGATGAACTAATTTGGAAGATGTTGAATCAAGTTTCAAACTATATCCGATATACTTTCCAAGATTAAGCTTAATATTAGCGTTTTATCATTTTAGGAATTTTCGGATTTTTTTTAGATTTTTCTAGAACAAATTGGCAGAAAATGTTGAAATTAGGTAAACAGGTCCAGATTAGGTGTAGAAATGTTGTGCTCAATAAATTTCGAATCCCTTCTGAACGGAGTTTGCAGGCGAGCGAAGCGAGCCTGTTTGCCTCAGCTGACACTGAAAGAAGTTCTGCAGGCGAGTCACTTACACTGCCTATACTGTCGGGGGTCCAGGGGTCGGAGCCCCCTGGCTAGGCGGAGAAGGCGAGCGAAGCGAGCCTGCCGGCTAGTAATTCCATAGATTCAAAGTTTTCAATCCAAATCTCAATTCCTAAAATATATTTGTGCTAGGAAACGATTACTCAAACCCGTACTGAATGAAGTATTGGAATTGTTCAGATTAATTATATTTTAATGAGAATCTTCGTTACAATTTCCAGTTTCTACCATGCTAATCCACCATCTTTTGTGAATGCAGCCTGTTTTTCTTGGTTCTAAGTTCGTGGATCAATCCCATTTTCACTGATGGCCGATCAGCATCTGAAAAAAATATAGGAGTAAAATTGGCAATATATCAACTATGCACAGCATTTCAGATGGAATTAACTACACTGTTTATTGATAATTGAATACATTCTTAGTCTAGGTCTAGAAAGAAGCAGTTGATATGAGTAACAATTTATATTTTCATTAGAATAATCCATTTATATGTTCACAGGGGATTTAATAAGATGAAAATCATAATTATTATAGGATTGAAGTAATCATTAGTTCATTGTTGAGTATGTCAGAATTTCGAATTAAATGCAAATCATAGGAGTTAATTCTGCTCTAGATCTAAATTATTGGGTTTAATATCGAGTACCAGTAACAACTTAACGTATGAAAATAAAGGGGAGGTCTGAACAATCCAATTGAATTTCTGCAATTGAACTCAATCGCACCAAGTATGCAAAAATGGATGTGGTCATATCTATTTTTAAATTCCTCTCCAGAACTGCCCAACCTCTGTTTCAAGCATCAAGAGCAGACATGATGATGTTCTTTATATGAAAACGGACAAAAACCAGGCGAGCTACCGCACTGGCGCGTGCGTCAGTCACCGGAGCGGTCACTATACAATGTACAAACTTCGCCTCCAGCTAGATTAACCTATTATGCCCATGTAATATTCATAATTTTCCACTAAATCTTTTCTTAAAATATAGGTCTGTACGCCTAATTAGTGGCATGCAGCTACTCAATGCCACCATTAAACGGGAAGTTTCTGTCCAGAATTAAATTACAAAATGCCTCTCCCAGCCGCGTCCATTACGAATCGGCCGTTCCCGATATTATTATGTTCAGCTTCTAAAAATTTTAATTAGAATTGTATGGAGCATATGCAATTTGCATATAAAGTATTTATCGTAATTCTTGTAAAAACATGAGAACATGTTCGTTGTGATGGATCTTTGAGTGATAGTGTTGTGGACCAATGGAGGAAACAATCTCACACTCATCACTCATTTCCTTTCACTCACAATTTTTCTTTCTCTCACTCACTCTTTTTCTTTTCCTCGATCTTCTTTCCTTTCTCTCTCACACTCACTCTTTCTCTTTGCCTCAATCTTCTCTCCTCTTTCTGACATTCACTCATTCGTTATCTTTTACCCTCTTTCTTACTTGCACAGCATATCACGCTCTCAATCATTTTCCTTATCATTCCATACCTTCCCAACATCTATTTTCTCCCTCACTCCCTTCAAACAACGCTCTCCATCGTTGAGTGCCCGATTTTTCCCATTCATTACATTTGTAAGCCATGAATAAATATCCACTGAACAAACAAGTACTGTGGTTGAAGCCGTTGGACCATCACCCATTATGATAATGAATAACAGTCTTCTATCAAGGAAGAGGAGGGGAAGAAATTGTCTTTGAGAGTTCAAATTCAAAGAAGGCGCTACACTGAAGATGTTGTCTTCTCAAAACATCTTCAAACATTATATTTGTTTGTGGGTGGTAATCGAAGATATTGTTTGATCTCTCACGGTCATGCCGTTATGTTGATGTAATATGTGGTATCTAACAAACTAGCGATATGGTATCTACTTATAGCGATCTTGTCATTAGTAATCAACACTTTTATGACTAATTCTGTGAATAAATTGATAATGATGTGTATGAAATGAACCAATTTCAATACAGTATAAGTATAAGTATAAGTATAAGTATACTATAGTCTGTATATCGCCCTTCATAGTATATAGTGTGAATACCAGTGAATAGTGAATACCCTTTAAGTATACGAGGAATAAGAAATTGATTGTGTGACCCTATATTTCCCATAAAAGTTCTATTTTGTTTGATGGATTAGTAGGTTTGATGGGCAGTATTGAAAGAGATTGTACTTTTTAGGTGGAATTAATTATTATTACAAATTATAATTGGATGGAATGATTGTATTATTATTCCAGTTACCAAGCCATTACTAGTATATGTACAAGATATTCTTCGATTTCATAAATCTCTGCTACTTAGTAATACCAAAATTTTCTTCCCATGATAACCATGATGTAGCCTTCATAACAGTGATTGGTAATACACTTCCTAGCTGAATAATGGAATAAAAATTAATGCAAGATAATTCCTATTGAAGACTCAACGGTAATATGATGAAAATTATCAGAATTGACTAGTTAGTACTGGGAGAATAAAAATTGAATTATTCGTTCATATTTTCTGGATATTTCAGTCTCAACAAAATATAATATTTAGCAAAAATTAGTTCCAATACCGTAGCTTATCTTGGAGAGTCTTTCACAAAGTCAATAGCAAGGTGGAATCTCATTTAGCAATTTTCCCCCTCATTCCATTATTCAGATACTTTAATAACTGTAATGATAACAAATAGGGTTCTGGGTCGGATAAGGGTGGGAAACACATATCAGCAAGATGTAATAGATTGACACAGAAGGTCACCACCACAGATCACTTAGCCAGATGCATCAAGGGATCATTTCTTCAACTCGATGAGAAATACGTGACACCGGGAAGAAAGGTCATCTCAATGACTGCATCATCACTGCAGTTTATAGCTGAAGTGGCATAAAATAGCTCTGCACAATATTTTAGCCGAGAGCGTCATGTGAACAAGGAGACAACATCGAAACATAGCAGAAGAAGATCCCCGATAATTTTAAATTGCGTTTAAAAGCTGGCAAGAGAAGTCTGTCCAAGCGAAGAAGACATTCTGGCAGGTTGGGAAAATGACTTCAGCTCGATCAATATTGGTTCAAGAATCATAGATTTGGTTTCGAATCGTAGTAAATAGTTTGATCTAGGATTTGGGACCAAATTTATAATTTTTGAACCAATATTGATCGAGCTGAAGTCATTTTCCCAACCTGCCAGAATGTCTTCTTCGCTTGGACAGATTATATTATGTCGTGGAGCAAGTGTGAGATATTATGAACGGTTATTGCATCGACATTAACAGGTTACGGGCTGAAGTGCATCAGCTTTCCGTGAAAAATGCAATATTAATGGCGAAAAAACTAGTAGCTGATGGCAAAGCAGCAAAGTGCCGTTACCACGAACATTACCTGTGTGAGATCTGCAGTAGGTTGGTCGATTGGCACGGATTCTCCACTTTCAATTTGCATCGGTTCTCAAATGAAAGAAGTTGCTACATTGAATTTCTCACAAGTGACTTCATCATAGGAAAGTTTCAATCTCTAGCCTAATAGGGTATTTGCCATTTCACACATTAAAATGAACTAATAAATGTAATTTATTATTTACTCTCGAAAACATACAATATTATAATTTATTGAAAAACAGGAAATAAGTTAGCTACACTATCCAGTACTTTGTTGTGAACTCTCAAACAAAATTAAATAATCAGAGTATTTAACAGATAACATATTGAGTTCAGCAATATTTTAAAAACTCTCTCATTCTTTTACGTCGCTGCAAACTAAATAGAAATGTGTAAAAATATAAAATATCACCTATTCCATGAGTTATAACATACATAATCATAATGAGCAAGCCCCTAAATTGAACTATAACTAGAGAAAAGCAATCATCCCATTATGGAAATATAAGTAACGATTGAAAATCATCATGGTATTCTAATACTGTATCTACGAAATACATATTATGAATTGACAATAATAGTTTTAAAGAACATTTCTGAAACGTAAACCATCCGACAAAATGAAAACTAGGTAAACGTGATTTCTGTGCTCTGATATTATATTATTTGTATTAAATATGAAATTGTTTTGAATAATAAGTAGTCTTTCAACTTTTGGTGTTGAAAGAGCAAAGAGTGAAAAGCAAAGAGTGGAAAGAGGTGACAAACGTGATTAGTTTTTCGTTTAAGCATCTTATAATGGAAAATTGAAAGCATTTTTCTATTATGAAAAATAGAACCACCCTATTATGAATTCTATTTTGGATACCACTGATTATCATTCCGAAATTTTCCAGGCTTTTGGACGGAAACTATACCATTTAATTGTCTATGATGAGTCGAGTCCATCGCAATGCATCACACCTCGCTACACATGTAGATGTGTTTTATCGGACATTTTGCAGTTTTCCGATATAGCGAAACGTGTGCAATTGGATATGATAGGCTTTGAATACCCATTCGTCAATAATAAAAAGTGCTATAAATTGAATCGGTCCCGTATTTTTTGCTACTGCAACGAATCATCGATGTGGAATTGGTGAGTGTTTCTATTTTTGTTTCCGATTGGTGAGTGAATACAGTCGCAATTTTTGTTACGTACGGGAGCGCGCGTGCTCACAACGAGCGGAGGGGTGTCGAAGCACCTGTTCAAAATTGAAAACGTGTGGAGAATATTAAATTCGCGATCGGGAAACAAGGGGGAGGGGGGAATCGAAGACAAAAGGAGGAATAAAATTGAATTTTAAGGGACAAATTCAATTTCCCAGCTAACCCGATACTGGGCCGTGTATGGTAGGGAGGGGTGTAGATGAAGTTCAGGTGGGGTTGTGGTGAGGGGTGTAGATGAATGTAGGGGGTAGGGGGAGAAAAGTCTGTAGATGAATGTTAGAGGGGGGAAAAGAGTGTAGATGTATGGGGGGGTTGGAAACGGGTATCTACAGTGCAATACAAACTGGATACATTCGATCTAGTTGTTGGGAGGCGTTGTGACGACTAGAAATCCCGAAGATAATAAAATTCAATCCGTTATGTCTGCACTAACGAGCCGGAACATCGTGCTTGCACTGAGTTACTGGTAAATTTTTGTGCTAAGTGAATGTGTTCCCCCACACCAATACCATGAATTCTCTGTATTTATTACTAATCAAATTGCTATTGAACGATGGAAGAGAATGTGAAAATTTGCGGCAATATTATGCCTCAACGACTGTATTGTCTTGACTACTATACAAGTATCGGGATCATTATACCCACTGTATAATTCATCAATCATGGAGTACCTATTGATGCGAACTTAGATAAGATTGATAGATACAATAAATTGATTCCATTCATAGAGTAGTGATAATCTCAAACCATGATATAAGGTGTACTATGAAATAGTGATTGAGTTATGATTTATCTCATCTAAATTGAGATGTCAGTCTAATGAAACTTTAAAAATAATTTAAATCAGAGTACCTTTTAAAAATATTTTTTTATTTCACACCCAACATGTTTCGGCTAATTTGCCATTTTCAAGTGTGATTAATAAAAATATTTTTAAAGGGTACTCTGATTTTAATCATTTTTAAAGTTTCAAATACAGTAGCCCTAGAAGAAAAGAAGTATCAGTCTAATGTCTATTATATCTACTGCTTCAAAATAATATTCTACTTCATAGCTTCTATGAATATTCTATCATTGCATCCTCGGTCGGATATCATGGAATAAAAATATATTAATTCAACTATAAGACACTGATGTCTATGACATCAACCATAAAAATCATACGATTAATCAGGCTTCCTTCCACTGTGCTGATTTAATTTTGTGCCTGATATCCTATACATACGAGTCAAATCCAATCCTAAGCATAAATATTCATTTTAATATGCTGGTCATAGTACGAAGGAAGGATTACATGAAATCCATCCTGGTAAGACCAAAAATTTTCGATGGGTTACAGACCTTCTTGGCTTATAGCCTGGAACAAAGAAGCTCCTACCCAAAACTGTTCATATCCCCAATTCCCTTTCAGGAATAGAAGGATCTCCTTACTTTCCCCGGGAAAAATCCTGAGAAACCTATCTCGCTACATGCCTCACCACCCACATACATCCCATCAGAATATGCAAGCTTGTTATGCCTTCTGCTAGCAAAATGAGATCAGATATTGTCTGTCCATGCAAAGAAGACATTCTGGCAAGATGAAAAATTACTTCAACTTGGTCAATATTAGCCCAGAAATAATAAATTTAGTCTGAAATTGTAGCACAGAATTTTATCAACAATTTGAGACCAAGTTTATAACTTTTCAACCAATATTGACTGAGCTGGAGTAATTTTTCCATCTTTCCATAGTGTCTTCTTTGCTAGGGCAGACTTTACAAAGTAGGTTCGCCTCGTCCATTATGTCATCATATCGAAAGTATTACTCGAAAGCTGGACGTATTTCCGGCGCTTTTTACCCGAGACTCTACGCTCTATGTGCATGTTGTTACGCCAAATACGCATTTCCGTAAATAGTATTCTCTGCACTCTCAAGAAACGTAGATGACAGAAATTTGATGCCCGATCTCGAATGGTGTGCTATGATATTGATAATGGTGTACCCTAAGATATTGCCGTTCCAAACTCTCCACTCCATCTTAAAACCTCAGCCTGAACAGTAAGCTTTCAACTAAGCTTATAAAAGTGGACTAATCTCATGTTGCTCCCCCAAAACAGATTTACTAAGAAAGGTTTATAACATATAACTGGTGTTTCTAATATCATATATTTTAATGTAAGTTCAATTTCAATCATTCTTGTGAATTTATGAAATGGAATCGATAGATCAATGTCCTATGAAATCTATTGTGAGAGAGTTAAATAGAGATTTGTTCTGAATTTGTTCTAGTCTTTGTTTTTAGGCGATAACCTAATCCTATCAGCCATTCATTTTAATAGATGATCTAGATATAATAATATGATCACCTTTGCTTAAAATACTTGCTATCAAGTCGTAATTTTAACAATCAATAGGCCTAATATATAATGAAAATTAATACTGGAATTGATATTATTTGTGCAGCACACTCTACAATTTGTAATATCGAATGAAAATACAAGATATTAAAATTTTATAAAGATTCATCAACTAAAGCTGGTATCTCGAATTTTTTTAAAAATTGCTGGTTTGACAATATCTTGTCTTTTCATTTTATATAACTGGATAACTACAGTACCGCAATAATACCTTCACAACTACTCAACAAGTGAAATTCTGTAATACTAATTGATAATACTGATTCGGTATCCTTACTAAACTATTATCATACAGAGATACTGACACTGAGCATAAATGAACGAAACCAGTGAATCAAATATTATATATGAGAGTATTAAATACGTATAAAGTTGAATCACATCTCACGTGCTGCTCTATCGAAGATTCAGGGTCCGATAATTATTTTTCTCGTTAAAAGCTGAGCGGCGCAGAATTCATCACTCACTGAGACAAAGGTGCGTCGCTCGGAATCTTTCCCTCGATCCGACTCAATAATTAATTGACTGGATCGCACTCCCCTCCAAGATTAATTTGTCACATTGATGTTGTACATGCTTCTTTCCCTGCTACGGGTTTTTTTTCATGAACATTTCCATGGGGGGAAACTGTGCTCTCCCCTCGAGAAATTCTGGAGAATTTGTATAGTGTGTCCAAGCAAAGAAGACATTTAAGCAAGGTGAGAGAATGACTTCATATTGATCAATTTTCGTCAAGAAATTATAAATTTGGTCTTAAATTGTAGATCACAATGTCTTCTACAATTTGAGAACAAATGTATAATTTTTTAACCAGTATTGACCAAGCTGGAGTAATTTTCCCATCTTGCTAGAATGTCTTCTTCGCTTGGACACACAATACACGGACGACGTCTTTGATGAATGGAACGACAGACTCGTAAAAAACTCAAGTCGGACAGTTTTAATTATTTTTTGTCGCCAGTTGCTGCCGGATGAATGGCGGACAAGTTGTTTTTGCAAAGAGGTAAATAATCATCACTCGTCGGTTGTAGGGTGCAAAAACTGTTAATCAAAGTGGTGAGCCAGCTCTTCATGTGTTGGCAATTTATCTTCTTCATATGTGATTTACTCTGGAGTGATGCGCAGCTTCAACTGATAACAGCTTCTGTAATCGCTGTTTCCGTTCCATGTTATTCCAACGGCTAACTTTGTGCCAAATGCGGGGAAACAGTGAAATTCATGTAGGAGGTTTATATACTCAGGATCCAGTTTTGTTTTCATTCGAGATTTAAGAACTTTTGGAAAGCTTACCACTAGAGTTATCAACAGCTTAATTCTAAAAATTGATAGTCTGATTTATAAGAATGAGAATCTATGCTGGAGATCCTTGAAAAAGTTTTAGTAATAAAAAACAAACTAGTTTCTTATTTTACAGATAGATATCTCTGTCACATCAGAAGCATCTAGAATCCAGTGATCCAATGTTTTCCAGAATCACTGATTATTTTCTGCTGGATAAGTGGCGTACATGTTGATGCCTTGATAAGCTTCAATTTTACATATCATTGTAATTATGATTATTCTTTTAACTCAAAATACTTACCTGCAAAATAGGAAAATACTCTTCAAAAATCGATAAGAGCAAAAAATAAAATCACTTGAAACGAATCTTCTCAATAATAAATTAGTTATTCATTTTATTATACTGTATTTGTTTTGTTCTTGAGCATTGAGTTATTGAGTATATCCGAATGGGAATGGAATACACCAGTTTCTAGATGTAGGCTTTAATAAATATAGCTGTTTTCTTATCCTGAAATTCAAATTATTGGTAAGATAAGTTTGAAATGCTGCACACTTGCCAAAGATAAACACAATATATTTTCTGAAAGTAATAGAAAAACTGTTTCAATATAATTGGAACACTTCCGTGACTCATTAATTTACAAGAAAATTGATGCATTTCAATATTAACGTCAATGATTTATTAATTTTTTCTCTAAAATATACTTGGGCTTTTCAGTAAAGATCTCATTTATAATATTCTTCAATAATTCCGTTTCACCATTCCAGGCCTAGAAAACTAGTTGAATCACTCAAGTACATCAAAAATACAAGACTCAAGCTTTCTGTGCATAGCTTTCCTATTCCAAAATGGAGTGACAGTGACACACTGATGAGCTTGAAAGTGCGGTGAAATGGAATGTTTTCATGACGTGTAAACCATTTTATATTCCAACTGTATCCTACTAACTTCTTGCTTCCTGAAGGAATGCTTTTGTTTCAGCCGTGTTGCTGCACATAAATATTGATATCTTTGCTACTTTGCAATTTCGATTCCAAACTCGCAGCTTTTTCCAGGATTCTCACTACTTGTCAAGATGATCTAAGTGTGCTCCATGACTCACTTCAATGAGAAACACAGTAGAATCCAATCTAATCTGTGAAGAATCTAGTTTCTCATTGTCACCTCGGATCTGTTCCTTGAATTGATGTGAAGAATCGTTTGTCACAGAGACACTTCCTAAAAAGAAAATACACTTCTCGACAAAAAAATCAACTTAATGAATTCTGATATCACGCAATCTGAAGCCGAAAATCTGAAAAGAGAAAAGATTGAAGATGATTTCCAAAAGACATGGAGGAATTCACCAAAAATATATAAACAAGATATTTCGAATCGATTTTCCAGTTTTCCAAGACTACCGTTTTCAACAGCGAATACAAAAAGAAAATTTGTGAAATAAAAACTGAGAATGGAAGAATATTATTAGATATTGCAGTACACTAACATTGATAATTATTATCATGATTATTTTTTAGGGTATGGTTGCTAATTATCACTCTCTCATTTACTTTTCTTGCACGTTTTACATGATTTGATAGAATTATTGAGCCTATTAATTCCTTTTTTTCCAATATAGTTTGGTGATGCAGTGAAGCAAAAATAATGTTACTTGAATTATTGAGTGGTGAATGCGTATTAATGATAGGATACTGTTCCACCCTAAACCATAGTTGTTTACAAACAGTAAAAAGCAAACAGTTTTATTTGTTTCGTTTCGTTGAATTATTTTTATTATTATAGTATTTGTTTGGTTTTACAATATTGTTTCTCTTTTGAATGGTAGGGAATATTTGTGTTGTGAAGAATATTCTGTTTCGAATAATACTTTTAACTGAATTCCTCTTATATTATGAGCAGCAGCAACAGTAAATCAAAGTGTATCTCCATGCTGTACTGAAGAAGTCGCTTCCCACAAATTATGTATCAGAGCAACGTGTCTAATTTCTAATTCTCGTCTGCTATTTACAGCTTTTAGGTGGGTGCTCAGTAATAATTGTTATTACTGTAAGAGGGTGCCTGAAACAAATTGTATGGAACAGTACAAGAGCGAGTATGAGGAGCTGGAAGATGACGATAATCTCGATCAAATAGGGTGGAAAAAGATGAATATAGTTTCCGATAGAGAGAAAGAGAGGAAAAAGAGAAAGATAGGGAGTGAGTGAGAGAGCAAATGGTAGGAGAAAGCCTAGTATGCAATCATATCAGTCACGTAGCAAACCCATTTCGTTTTCGTCTGGATGAAGTCTATAGTCTGTGCAAGCAAAGTAGACTCTCTGGCAAGATGATAAAATGACTTCAGCTCGGTCAATATTGGTTCAAAAATTATTGATTAGATCTCATTTTTAGGAAACATTCTGATCTACAATTTGAGACCAAATCAATAATTTTTGAACCAATATTGACCGAGATGGAGTCATTTTCTCATCTTGCCAGAGGCTCTTCTTTGCTTGGCCAGACTATATATGACTATATGAGTACGTGTTACTTTGGTATGGGTTCGAGACATCCAAGATCACCAACTCTAAAACTTTGATCTACACGTCAGAAACGATAATAGAGGACAAAAGAAGAATCGAACCCGGGATTCCTGAGCTGCCAGTGTGAATAATCGTAATTGTAGCCTCTGTTGGAGATCTGATGATTGGATCGTTGTCAGGGATACAGGGTGTAACATCAGGGAAATGAAAATAGATACAGGAAATGCTTCACGAGTAAATTTGGATAAATTGCGAACGATGAAGAATTTTTCCATCAGATATTGTCGTGAGGTTGTAATTTTGCCAAAAATTACAAATGAAAAAACGTTTTACAAAATTGAGAAATATGGAAGAAAATATCGGACTGTTTCAAAAGTAACCAGGTGTTGTGAATCGTCTCTTACAAGTTTTTGGTGAAGGTGAAGTTCATTATGAGAAAATAATGGTAGGCAAGTCGAATTTTCACCATTGATTAGGTAGCAGGATATTGTGGATGATCATTAAGATGGAAGGAAGAAATTTCCGATTTAATGAGTTGAAATACGTTGATTAAGATTATTAGTTAATCAGTTCATTGGTATATAACAGTGAATTTGAGTGTCTATTGTCAGGATGATTTGGGACCAATCTGTATGTATCCATCCCCGCTTTAAACTATCAGTTCAGAAATCAATCAAACTTTTCCGAATACAAACTAAGTCCTACAATAACTCAGTCGCCGTTGACAAAGTGTACTTATAAATAAGTAAGCAGCAAAGCAGGCTAGAATCGTTGACGGCTTTTCGCCTTGGAAATCGATGATGGCCAGGTAAAGAGACAAAGCCGAATTGTAATCACTTCTTGGTTATAATTGGCGGCCAAGCAGCCAGAGGTATCACGCTTCTAAGATAAGCACGCGCACTGTCGTTTGAACTAAACGGTAACGGACGCTTTGAATTTTGATGAGCGCACCGCTTATAGGGGTTGGGAAAACAATTTATTTCTGTCGGCAGTAAATATAGAATAACTATGACAAACACGCAGGGTCTCGGGGGGCTTCTTCCTCAACCCCCCCCCCTCAATACCCCTCCAACCATCCCTTTACTTTCACCCCCTTCCGTGCTTTCCTTTTCACCCTCACTCCAACCCCCCTTCGTCCTTTAGAACGATTCTTTCTCACCTGGGTGACAAGAATTAAGTCATCGGTCGCACTCTCTATAATCAACCCCCAAACCCTGTACTGAGGGTTTTAGGAATGATGCAATATCTGGCAATTCTTGTACGCGAATTAGGTGGCAATTCTTTCCCGGTTTGAACCCCTCCCCCCCCACCATTGTTACCTCCGATTGTATAACCTGTTAATAAAGTCGACAATTATCGGCGACAGTGATTTCATTCAATTGTCACTCTCTCTTCTATATCTCACTCATTCTCTCTCACACTCCCTCCCTCTCAGCTACCGTCTATTCTTTTCCAACCCTTCATTTTGTTTCGACGACACAATAATAGCTCTTCGGAGGTTAATAAAAGATATAGTCTTTCCAAGCAAAAAAGACATTCTAGCAAGATGGGAAAATGGCTCTAGCTCGGTCAATATTTTTCAAAAATTGAAAATTTGTTCTCAAATTGTAGATCAGAGTGTCTTCTACAATTTGAGACCAAATTCATAATTCTTGAACCAATAATAACTGAGCTGGAGTCATTTTCCCAACTTGCCAGAATGTCTTCTTTGCTTGTACTAACTACCAAAAATACGGACCATAGTTGAAAACAGAGCATGAAACATTTAGTGGTAGTGGTCGACGTTCGCTTTTATACACGACAATAATTATTATTTAGGGAAATCGCCGGCAATAAAACCAATGTCGATCATTTTTCCACGAACCTAAGCATTTGTTTTGCAATTAGAACCGTTTATGTAATATTTTCATCCCCATATTTATTTCGCGAGTTTTCTCATACTGACTATGAATGGAAATAATGCAAGGTGTTCTATGAATTCAGCTTATTTTCTATTCTACATGTGAGGAAGCCTTCTGTTTTGTTATGAATTCTATGATAAATATTACAAAATTCTCTACAGTCCCGTACTCGTATTATCATTCTCTGTTGATGTGTTATTATAGATGATCACTGATACTTCTCTTATATGTTTACAACAGTATTCAATTTTTGTTCGTCCTGCATTTCTTTTTCTCCAAAAAATCTTATCACAGGTTCTCTTTTCTTGATTTTTCTGTCATTATAAGTTTGCGAAATATTATTTTTCAATGAGTTCTGAAGCTCTACGAAACACGTCACACTTTCTAGTTAAAATATTGTTTTCTCATTAAATTAATCGTTTACATATAATAATATCCTGGAGGTAGGTTGAACAGCTCCAGATAGTTTTAATGAAGTAAACAATGCTGAAATTACTGTTGTCAGAGAGGTTTTCAAAGCGTAACAGTTTATCACATTTCATGTTTTGAATATAATTACCATATAAGGTTATTAACGAGCAATATAGGCCTTTCATATCGGCTGATAAAATATAGCCATGATATGCACTGCTCACCGCACGGAGAGATCTTATCAGAGCGTCCGTCTGGACTTGACTGCGATACTTTAACAAGAGAAAAGAATTAAGTTAATTATACTGAATGCATAATCGGTCAGTGGAATTCCATGTCACCGGTCTGGGATATTCTGAATAATCATAATAATTCTAGCCTGTCGAAAAACGTAAGTTTTTGTTTTCAATGTTCACGCGATGGAGTGAAACAAACGCCTGATATGACTCCACTCTGCACATGATCATGAGAAAGTATTTGTATTGTTTTCTGAATATTTTATTAAGGATATCCGCTCTTGTGTGTTAAACATGCATGTGCCTTAGGCAGAATTGTTATTGTTGTTGTTGAATGATGTGTTGTCAATAATTTGAGTGTCCTGCTTCAATGGTGAAAGATCACAGAGAAGGAAAATTTCTGTTAGAAAAGTCTGTTAGATAAATATATTTGGATTTGTTTGCCTTGAAGAAGATGATAATGATAGATCTTGACTACCTGTCCATTGTCTATCTCTCTCAATACTATTCCCAAAGTCTCTTATTTAGAAATCTTAATTCGAATAACAAAGATAGTACTGTACAAAACTTCAACCTTCCTTTACATTAATGCACTGCAAAAACTTTAATTGATTGGTTCTTGACAATTGACAATTTTCCTGGTTCATTGATATAATATGATTTTCAAAAAACAAAGCTTATCAATTCATGAATAGCCCCTATATTCAATGAAGATTTTCTTGTTAATAGGCGTTCTAGAATAACTAAACACAGTATTATAAAATCTCTATCTAAAGCAGTGTACCACACACCGTACTGAGTTGTAACATGAGGTACAAGACTGAAATATTATAGGAAGGCTTCACTGGCTATCGAGGTGTCACCTGGACAATGCAACAGGCGGTAAATCAAGACATTGGCAAGAAATAAGAGTGTGTTAAGTGAGGCCTGGGGCCAACCTGCTTTCCCTTTTCCAACCTTGCCTACCTTTTCTTTCTTCTACTTCTAGGGCTAGATGTTCATATTATCTGCGAATTTATATTATTTTTTGTTACTTCATTCCACTATTTTTTAATGTTTGTAGTCCCTCTCTATCTTCTTCCTATTTCCTTTTTTCACTTCTCCTCCCTCTTCTTTTTTTCATTTATTTCCTATCCCAATCTTCTATTCCCTTGATTCTCATTTTTCCTTTCCCTTATCTTCAGCTTCTCCTTTTTGCAGCATTTGTTGAATCTTTATTGTTTTTTGTGGAATGGGTCTATTAAGACCAAGAACAACAAATGAATAAATCGATCAATTAATCAATCAATCTCCTCCATCTTTCTATCTTTTTCTCTCTCTGCATCTTCTCCTCCTCATCTTGTGCTCCTTATAACACTCTTTTTTTATTTTCTATGTTGTTTTACCAATCCTATTTTTTTCCTCACTCTCTTTCCCTCCATTTTTATTATTACTTTTCTCAATTTTCCTGTTTTCTTCCAACTTTTTCTGTTCATTTTTTTTAATCATCCTCTCCCTCCAATTCTTTTTCTTTCCAGTTTTTCTTTACTACCTTCTTCTTCTTCTCTATATTTTCTCTGTTCCATTTCTCCTCGCTCTCCTTCTCTATATCTTTACATTTTTACACCTTCTCCTCCCTCTCCTTCTTCTTTATATCTTTTACTTTTCACCTTCTTCTTCCTCTCCCTCTTTTTCATATATTCTATCCATCCTACTCTCCTCTCCACCTTCTTCTCCTCATCTCATACTTCTAATACCTCTCCTTCGTAGCTAGTGGCACCAGGCCCTTGGCACGGTCCAGTGGCTAGCACAGTGTCACATCTGATCAGCCAGCCAGCCTAGGACAGTGACAGCCCTCTCCGATTACTTATGTCTCTTCACCACCGGCTTGTATCCAGCGTACTGGAGGACCACGAAGAGGACAACATCAAGATGAAAAGTGTCTGGCCACTGTAGGTGTTTAGTTCAAACAGCCTTAGAACGGTGGTTAGTTTAAACCCTGATTAATACCGCTTTAAGATTGAGATCCGCTCTGCTCTGAAGCTGGCGTGCTGTAGACCGCCCTAAATCAGTTCTAAGCAGAGTAGGCCTATTATGCATTTAGTGCTTTTTTCAGTTCAATAAATAGAAGTACACCAGAGATATAAAGTATGGAAGAAGAAGGAAATTTGAAAAATCTAGTTAGGCCTATCATTATCTGATTATCAGTAACTGGTATAATTGTTGTAGGACAAAATAATATTCTCTATCATTATGCATCGGAGCTACAATGTATTGTAAGAATTCCATTCGGCCTTGAAACCTAAAATCTTTAATACTCGAATTGAGTAGCCTAATCCCAAATAACAGAACCCTGCATTGTCCTTATAAGAGAGAATCTTTTCAACTATGGATCTTAGCTCCTTTGCATCCTTTTATTTCAAAGTGGAATTTCGCTGAATTTGTGAATATGAGAAAGATATAGAGCATAATGCACGATACACCCAATGTGTTCTTAGTAAAGACCAATGAACAATAAATAATATTGAAAAAATTTATTTTTTAAAAAAATACCGTAGACCTACTGTGGTATTACTTCAGAAGAGGAAGGAAAATTCAGAAATATTGTTTGATTGGCCTTATAATAAGTGGTAAATATATTGATTTATTGAATATAAGTGGTATAAAATATTTCATATTTATTTTTTGGATATGATAATGTACATTCAAAATGTGATATTGACAATCTTTTCTTTTCAAAATAATTATCTTTTAGTTTTGTAACAGCTTAAATTGTTTTAATGTATGAATGTCGTTAGAAATCAGACAATCCTTATATAATAAGGATACCTAACAATTCACTGAATTATGTCATTGATAAAAACCTTTCTCAAACTTACTCGTATTATTGCTTTACAAACTTCTTCAAGCTGTGAAGAATTGTTGAACTTGAAAAACAGTAATACAGTATTTCGAATTAACGCATTACTCCTTTGAGAGTCATTCATACTTTTCCTATCGTTCACCTCTGTACGTTCACATTATCTTTAGCATGAAAGTTGCGCATTTTTCAAAGAAGAAACTCCAAAGTTAATAAGCTACCCTAATAAAAGATTCTCTTTTCTGTTAATTATCCCCAAGAGCTGAATGAGCTCGTTTTTTAAGCAACTTCGCAGATCGTATTACCTATTCTCTTTCTGTTTCAGGAGATGAACAAAAGGAGGAACCCGAACACCTTTTAGATATTTCGAGATAATAATTCACGCTAAAAATAGCCTAGTTCGCAGAGAAAAATGATAATAGCTTGTGTGGAGCCAGTTGAAGTGTTGAAAGTCAAGTCATGGACTTAAGGCTAGAAAAATTGATTGAATCGGGTACAATAGAATATCGTATGATATTGAATAAAGATTGAGATTGATTACTGACTTAATTTCGATAAATTATGAGTTAATTGTGCTAACGTGTTTCAAAAGCTGTGATATTTTCAAATGGTTTGGCTGTTTAGTTATATATTATGTCATGAATGGATTAATTGATGAATTTTACATCAATGATAATTATTGTCTGTGATATGGAATCGCTTCACAAAAATCATGCTCACTTTAAAATGTCTGTCTTTAACAACTGTCGGTGATGATTAATTTATATACCTGTGTACAACTACCAATTCACTAGAATTTAAAAAGCTTCTTTTTCTAGCAATTGGGCGCCGAAGGCGAAGGCATGTTTTGAGTTTGATGTTAGCGTTCAGTTCAAACACCTGGCTGGTGCTGGCATCTGGTGGCGAATCGATAAAGTTGGACTAACGTATTTCTTCCACAACAGTTGAGTTGGAAATTGGATCATCAAGCAGGTAGGCTAGTACATAAATTCGGTTTGTGAATCTGTTTACATCACCTCATCAAATACTTCTTTTCCAGGACATCAATAATGAGGAAGCATTATTCAGTATAAAAAAACAGCATGTATCTTCCTGCTGTATTTGAAATTGAGAAGTTTTGTTCTTGAAATGAATTTTTTGTCTGTCATCATAATTGTATTTCAAGAATTTATTATGTATTGTTTGTAAGCTAATTTGAAAATGTAATTCTAAGCTATCTTGGTTTTGTACCTGTTTTTGTGGAAACAAATTTGAATTTGAACATAATAATAATACTACCTCAATAATTGTTGTATGTATATGTCATATATAAATACGAGTTGGAAGACTGATAACAGGTTTTCTTACATAAGTTTAGCGTAGATCAAATTCTGAAATAGGGAATGAAGAAAACAATCAAGTTGATAGAAATTGAATTTCGGGTTTATTTCTCAACATTTTTTTAAATATTTTAAAATAATATAAGTTATACTATTTATCATGGTTCAATGACCATGGTAAGGACTGAAATACAATTTTTATAATTATAACACTTTTCATTTAATACACAAGCTCACCAGAAAGACAATAGCGGAAGCAATAAACTCTCAAATTTCAAAGTTCACTCGAGTAATATAAACTTTTGACAGGTATGAGAGCGACATTTTTCGCGATAATTTGATGTAGAACTCTTGATGTAGAACGAGACGGAAATAGGACTTGACGTAGTACAGAAAAATTACTTCCTGAATTTTTTCCCCACTATGAGCAGGAAAATGAACAAGAGTTAAAAGAGTGTGAGAGGAGAAAGGAGAAAAGAGCGTTACCACATACCACACTATGTAGCGGTCTATTTGTTAGTGGGCGTGATAAAGGCAACAAATTTCACGTTCCTCACTTCTCTAGAAACACTTTCAACCCCTTCACGCAGAAAAAAGATGACCAAAAAGAAGAAAAACACCACCTGGTGGTCACAGTAACTTCCTTTTCATCCCTTTCCAGCCAACTGGCGATGCACCGAAGCGACAGATTCAGCTGAAAGGTCATGATTTCCCCTATTAGTATTATTAGTAGGCGTCATAATCAACCCTTCTTTATCACCCTTTAACTGACGCCGACTCAGTCAGCCAGCCGAAAGGATAAGATCATAATTTAGATCGATTAACGGACCCAATAATAACGTCGGGAACGTTTTTCCGCCTTATGGGTAACAAGTCGGTTGTAAGTGGTTTTGGGGTTGAGATCGGATTGTTATCGATTCATAATGGAAAATATGAGTTTGGTATTATGAGTTATTGTGTTCGATATACAGTATTGATCTAAATTGATTGTCTGAGTCAACATTTCACTTGAAATAAAATTAGTAATCTGTAAGGTCTAAATCATTGCAATAGGCTTGAATGATGGTATTATATGAAACTGGATTACAATAATCAAACTGTTTTGATAACATTTTCAGTTGAATTCCACTATAAGTTATCTGTTATCTAGAGTACATACAGGAGGTACTGGGGCTTCAACTATTATTCCATATTTCATTATGTTTTCAACTAGCCTATATATTAGATTTAAGTTTTAATATTTTCAACCAAGTTTTAGCTTACTATACATTATTGTATCAATCCATAACCACACTTTATCTATCAGATTAAAAAACTGTTCAATAAAAGTTTTAGGGTATTTTAAGATTTTTGTTGACTAAGAAGATCTTTCAGTTCCATTTCATCATTAATCAGATTATTTCAACAAAACCGATTCACCATTTTATAATTATTCAACAAAAGGGGTTAATGTAACAAATCTTAATTAGACCAAACAAAATGCTATTAGCAATCTTCTCAAAATATGGCTCAGATTATCTAAATTATGAAAAAACGGAGCTCAGAGAAATGAATAGATATAACAATTACAATGATTTTAGATAATTTTAATGTGAATGAGGCAACAAAAATTATCTCAGGAGGATAGCATACTATGATGGATATTTATCTCTCTCTACATCTATAGACAGTGATGCCAGTGCCCCAATAGTGATTCGAATATTTGATAAAATTAGTGTAAATAAGACTAGGGACTTGTGCAATAATCATCTAAGAAAAGTATTACCAGAAAGGAAATAACTTCTAATGAACCGAGGAGGATAAAAGAATAAAAGGGTGATCCCGTTTTTACAATAATAGTTATTCGTTTCTTCAATGAAAGATATAAAAATGGAATTGAGGACTTCTGGGATCATGAACTGATGAACTATTACCAAAAGAGGTGTAACTCCTTTAGAACCTATGGAGGAGGATAGAAGGATAAGGAAGGTGAAAAACAAACTAGAAGGAAACCGAAAGGAATAAAAAGTGCAAAAGGGAAGTTGTTTGTCAGAAGACATCAGCATGGAGGAAAACCATTACGAAGTCTTGGCCGACTGAGCAGCTAGCTGCAGCACTCCTAACGAAATTTCATGGTGGTCGAATATCATAAGAAATGCGGACCAAGTACCTAGTCGAAGGCTAGATAATAGTTATCATCTGGTACCTGATGTGGTAATAATATAACTAGGCGTGCTGTGACACAGCGGATGTCTCCAGCTGGGATTATGAGCCACTCGAATTAGCGAGACAACTCGACTAACGCATTCACCGGGCTAATGGGGTGCAGCGCGCCAGCAACCAGTCACCAGAACGATGAGAATTTGGAGGTTATTGAATCAAGAGTTGGTATTTTAGAAACGTAGAAAAGCAGTGAGGATATAAGTGGTAAGACTATTTGAGATCCATCATGAGTATGAGACAAAAGTTAGTATTCTTAGTAATCTGGTTTATATCACATAGATACTGTAGACATTTGTAGACATAGTAGATAATATAGTAAATATGGTAAATAATCATACTTAGTCATTGATTCTTGACCTGTGATATGGAGAATAGCATTCACTAAAATGGTGAGTTCTCTTTCAATTTTTCACAAGTTCAATGTATGAGTAACCTATTCATTTTATGGTAACGTTTTATTGTTCGCTCTTTTCGAAAGAATAATAAATTTATAAAAATTTAAAAATTTTAAAATTTCATCGATAAAAAATTTATAGCACCTGAATCATTATTGGTATATTTGGACTGAACAGTTGGAAGAGTAGATGTAAAAATATGGAATCTATGTGATGCTTTATAATAATTTGATGAAATGAAACGTCATAGCATCTATAGCCTACTACATTAGTGCAACACTACTATAGTGCAAAATGTGGTGATAACAATCAATTTATAGAAGAAGTGGATACAGACATTTTGAAAATAAGTTCTTCAAAATCAGAAATTCTTTATTTAGAGCACAGAAGATATCCACGTTGAATTTTTCATGAGATATTCTGTTGAAACATTCCAAGTTTACTCTTTTTAACGTTTTCATCATCACGCAGAAACAGAATAAAGCGGATGAAAATGATGAAATTCAGGGTAACTCATCATTTTCGAGTTCCAAAATCTGTATAATTCAGATTTAGAGTCAAGTGAATTTCAAGCATGATGGGATTCTTGATCATTTTTATTTAGAATTTATCGTAAAAGATTTGAATGTAACTAGACGTTCCTTCGAAATAATCTCATCACTCTCATCATTTTCAGTGTAATTCGAATTAATGTAAGAATAGAAGTATTCATCGAAAAAAATCAATCTGAATCGAATTCATGTCAAGGACAGCTGAGTGCTATCGCGAACAAAACACGTCTGACATTATTGTTCGGCGGACGTTTATTATTCGGATAAGCAGATTATCCTCACCAAATTGCCCATAATATTTACGGTCAACTACATCTGGACCGCTCGCAGTGAGTCCTGCAGTTTTGTCCGCCAACACAATGACATCCCCCCTCTCACAGCCCCTTCCCCCCACTATACAACGCACCCTGTACACCTTCAAAACACTCAAGGTGGAAATGGGTTGCGGGTGGACAAAGGAATCCGAAATAGTTAAAGAGAGATGAGAGAAGTATAGAAGGTAGAGTAAGATGGACGATAGAGAGGATAGAAGTAAAGAGGAGGACGATAGACGAGGGAAAAAGAAGAGATGAAAAGAGAAAGATAGGTACTGTATAGGAAAAAAGGGCGATATAAGGATGAAGATAGGATTGAGGGAAAGAGAAGAAAAGGAAATAATCAAAGAAAGGAAAGGTGAGAAGTGAAGGAGTAAAGGAGGAGAAGATAGAAGAAGGAAGATAGATGGAAGAAAATAGAGAGAAGAGTGAAGAGAAAGATAGGGCGAGAAGTAGACAGTGATAGAAGGCGTGAAGCACTGGCGGCTCGTGCCCACGAAACAGGTGAAGTGCCCGTATATTCTACTGTACAACACTTCACCTATTTTGTGGGTACGAGCCGCCAGTGGCGTGAAGAGAATAGAAGGAGAAAAGCAATAAAAAAGAGAGGAATAGAAATAGATAGACATAGAGACTATAAGCTGTATAATATAACGTAGTGGAGAAAAAATGAGAGCGAAAATAATGTGAGTTGAGAATAATAATGAAAACTTTATCATTATAACCACAATAATATGAGTCTACTGATAAGAAAAGTAGAGTTTTGAGAAGTGATGTAAGAAAAGATTAAAGAAAAAAGGAGTGAGAGGGGTGAAAATGTGACAGTCAGGAAAAGAGAAAGATTAATTGATTGATTGCTATTGAAATAAGGAAGAAATAAAGTGATGAACAGGAACAAAATGAAGATGAATATATAGAGAAATCATCAAATATTATGAGGTGTACTATTGGAGAAAGAAACGTGAGGTCAAAATAAGATGGACTATGGACTTTGTTGTCTGTGTTTTAACCCTTTATTGTAATTGATCTACTGAATGAATAAATAAAACGAGATGGAAATGTTGAGGATATGTGAAAAAATAAAGAGAAAAGTTGAAGAAATAAGGAATACGGAGCTAGGGAAAGTAAATGAGGAACTAGATAGAAGGAAAGGAAAAGGAAGATAGAAGGAAATAGAGGATGAGTTGAAGAAGACTGTCCAAATTGATAAAGGGAACATCGGTAGGCTGACAAAAACTTGGCACAAAGACATGGCCATCGTCTAAGCGCTCCAGTCTTGTGGGGGATTTCGGTATCAAGCGAATTGTGAACGAGAGGATTCTGTAGAAAGAGAGAAGACCATTCCCTACATTTGTTCAAATCTTCTTCCAGCTTTCTCACACAATGTCCCACCCTGTGGCAATTGTATTCCCACCCCTCTGCCTCTTCCGGTGTCACTATTCCAAAATACCACAACAGAACCACCTTTCGATCAATGAAATTCACGGTGAATAATCGAACAATAACGTCAAAACATGTTGAAATTGATGGTGGTTCCCCAGGTGAAATCTGTGCAAGCAAAGAAAACATTCTGGTAAGATGGGAAAATGACTCCAGCTAGGTCAATATTGGTTGAAAAATCTTTAATTTGGTCTCAGCATTCTGCAAAATCTACAATTTAAGACCAAATTTATAATCTTTTAACAAATATTGATCGACATGGAGTCATTTTCACATCTTTCCAGAATGTCTTCTTTGCTTGGACAGACTATAAGTATATGGTGTTAGTATATCCTTATCCTACTGGGTGATCCTCTCGCTGTCCAAAAATTTTATTTCCCTAAATACATCTGTGCCCCACCAAAAATCTATTCAAAACTATACATTAAGCGCCTAGATCGTGCCAAAAACATTTAGAAACGCTTGTCTCATCCCTAAACGTTGCTAGTTCCCAAAATCCTGTAAATTCGAAACGTACAGTGACTTTGAATGCAACGCAACTATTCCAGCTGGCATGATTTGATACGCAGCCTGCATACGTATCCTGCTCGTGACGAATTATTCCTTGTTATCTGAAATCTAGAATCACCGTCAGCTGTTCTGTATCTTGTACCTGACTCCTGGCATGATATGTCATTCCCATTTATGAAGTTGTGGGTATTTCTATGCGATGCCAGATGTTCTAGGATTGAATTGTCATACCTAGGTTCTCTGGTTTCAATTTCCTGAGAATTATTCATGTCGGGAACTGCTGTATCATTATAAATAACTGTTATATGTTAGATTAAAATGTTGGTAGACATCTAAGAACAACCTTCTGGATTAAAAAAGACAATAACAGTTAGATATAAATTTATTATATTACAAATACAGTATCATAGAAGTTGTGATTGGTTCCGTTATATGACATTATATTATATTTTTTGTTAAAGATAGAGAAGCCTACCGTTTCTGTGGTAAATATGGATTTTTGTGCAAGCGGCATGGAAAATATTATCTAATAAAAAATCTATAACTATTATTACTGATGTAACCATTGAATGTTCAAACCATGTATTTGGTTACATGCCTTGTAAAAATCATCTTAATACCATGTAAGCAGATTTAATATCATACCATGTGATTCAATATCATTTCATAATAAACTATCACAGAGAGAGTTTACAATAAGATTCAGTTGTATTCTCTCTGTAGAAACCCGTTCAACACAAGCCTTCTCAAACCAAAAACCAACCGAAGCCTCGAAACTATTATTTTTTAATCTTGTTGATAATATTTACTCTTCAATAGTCGAATCAGAATCATTTTGACTGCTGAAAATGTTGCTTTTGATAGGCTAAATACTTGATTCAAATGAAAATACAGAGAATTATTCAATCGCATATATTATTCAAACAAGGTAGATGCAAACTCTATTCAAACAAACGTATGTTTAAGGCTCTTCATAGAAGTTCACTTATGAAATGACGTCATTACTATCGTTATTAGAGTACAAGAGAGCGATTTCAATAACCAACCCTGTTTTCCTGTTTTCTAAGAACTTTGATACAGTAACTCAACCACACCTTAACTTTGCACTTTCGGGTAAGATGATAGCTTCATCTTATTGAGGTAGCTCATTTCCTTATCAAAACATAACTAGTAAATACCGTGAACGTGTGATATCATGTTCACAAATAACTCATAAAAACCCTAACTTTTGATACAGTATACATATCATGCGTTCAAATACCAAGACACGGTATAAGAGAGCCCCGGGAATGCGTTCATTGATAAGTAATGAGTGTGTAAGTTGACACCGTGGGTGTCTTCTAAAAGCGTGGGATTCGCAGTTTCAAATGCTCTCAAACGCTGCATGTAGCAGATTCCATTGAATTTGGCGGATGCAGAACAACTGTGGTTGCTTATCATCGATTTTCACAATTCGACAACTTAACCGGAGTCTGTTTATTTTATTGTTTATATTTACTTTTTCAATTCCAAACATTTCTCCTACTAGCAATTATTGTTTTCAACAATGTTTTAACTAGTTCTTGATTTGACTCACAACCACTCAAGAATTTCTACTTCAAGTTATGAAACTATGTCTACTTTTAAAATAGAGTACGTAGTTTAGTATTTTTAATTTTCATTTCAATTTATTCATTGAAAGAAATATTACAAAAATGGTTCAGCCGAACCAGAAGGTTTTTCAGCAGGCTCCTAATTAATAATGTGATTTTGTGATTTTGTCCATGAAGAGATGATTGTTTTTCAATAAATTCCTAACATTTTTTCTACTAGAATCATTGTTTTCAACAATGTTTCAACTTTTAGTTCTTGATTTGACTTACAACCACTCAAGAATTTCTACTTTAAGTGTATTTTTTCTGTTGTCGCAAACCATCATTGTTACAGACTGCAAAGAATAAATAAATCAGTTTGTTCTAGAAAGTAAAAGTTTGAAGCGCGCAGCTTTAAGAATTTAGTACGTCTTCACGCATTGATGTTTACTGTATGTTCTGGGTCACGTAAGTCTCAAGTTTTCAAATGGAAACTGAAATATTCCGATGTTTATTATTATTTGTTTCTAGCATTTTTCTCGAGTGTGGATGATTCTGAATGCAGTTGAGTCTGTGAAGAGTTCTTATGTAATAAAATTACAAGGGAAGGAATTCTTTGTTCTATCAAGTGCAGGAATGATCCTTTATTTTAACCAATTTCATAGACGTTTGATAAAGAAAAAAAAATTATTTTGAATTTCTTCCATTTAAATACTATTATAATTGAATTATTTTCAATCTTTCCTTAGAAGAAGTTGATACGAACTGTTCAACAATCTTTTTCGAAGCTTCATCAAAAAAAATTAATTTATCTCAGATTGACCCATTTTTTGCTGCAGCTTTCCACAATCAATAAATTTATATTGAGTATATATATTTTATATATTAAAATTAATACGAGATAATAAACTTATTAGCAGAATAGAAATAAAACAACAATTTTTATTTTTTGTCATAGTTCTGTCACCAAGGAATTAAGATGAAATTAATGGAGCCGACAAGTCCGCTCTCTGTCAAACAGATTTGAAAATATCCAAGTGATTGTATGATAAGAAGTGCTAATGCATCTTTTTTTGTCTAGAATCAATTAACTCAGGCCTATGTGTTTTGTCTTGGCTATATGACCGAACACTCCAAAAGGCCCCGAACGATTAGATAACATAAAATGGAACGCGAAATTTTTAATCTGTCCATTTGTGGAGAACTAGGAGAGATGCAGTTTGAAATGTCAACCGGTGCATCTATTCTAGAACACTTTTTTCTATCACTCCCCGTGAGAATGTTTCGGAACTGCTTCTTCAACTATTGGTTCTTTTTTCACAGGAGCATTTCTTTCTTCCAATTATTCAGAAATTAAAGAAAAATATCAAAAGAGCACAACATCCTATAATTGAATTGATTCTTATATTCAACATAATAGAATAATAATTTCTTCTGAATCAATTTATGAACTTGGATAAAGCCAAGAGAATATAAATCATGTTCATTGAGTTCACAAAGGA
The DNA here is from genome assembly GCA_017141385.1 of Sogatella furcifera. Classification (NCBI taxonomy): domain Eukaryota; kingdom Metazoa; phylum Arthropoda; class Insecta; order Hemiptera; family Delphacidae; genus Sogatella; species Sogatella furcifera. The sequence continues at coordinate 24,538,887 of CM029552.1, read as the reverse complement.
AGGTAAATCGTGATTTTGCAATAATTGGAAAAGATTAATGAATCATGAATTCTTATTTCAAGATAGATTAAGGAAGTGGGAAAAAACTCGTATTGGGTAATAATTATACTAGCAGTATTATTCTGAATAAAATATAAATTACATTATTGTTCAATGTGATGTGAATTGAACTTCAAATACATTACTTAGAAAAATTGCGATGTATTTGGAACTAAATGAGAAGAATAGTATAGAAAATGGTAAAAGAGTTTATTCATTCATTTATTACAATGTATGCACATAAAAGTTTTCAATGCTAGAATGAAAGTGCTCATAAAATGCTTTCGAAAGGTTTATGAGATAGTTGAATCAACTACTGATGAAACTACTAGTCTGTGTTTAAGTTTGGAATATTGTTCAAATTATTTGAAAACATAACAGCTATATCTTGTTGGGTACGAGATGGGTTTATCAGTCTATTTTCCATTTCCACGTATCATTACATCAACCACTATTAGACTGTTCTCAATATATTGTATAATTTGTACTGTACTTAGTGGCAGAAGTAGAGCACACAGGAAGTCTATGGTTGATTTAAAAAGGTATTATGCATGATTATAGCATTCAATGACTGGAGACATGTAAAAATAGGAGAGAAAGTTATAATAAAACGCAAGTGATACCACAATGTTCTGGGTATTGTGAGAGGAAACATAATTTGATGCAGTCTGTTATCTGTTCATGATATAGTTTGTCCAAGCAAAGAAGACATTCTGGCAAGATGGGAAAATGACTCCAGCTTGGTCAATATTAGTTTAAAAATTATAAATTTAGTCTCAAATGTAGGAAACATTTTGTTCCACAGTTTGAGACCCAATTTATGAATTTTGAACAAATATTGATCGAGCTGTAGTCCTTTTCCCATCTTGCTAGAATGTCTTCTCTGCTTGGACAGATTATACCAACCTTGTTAATAAAATAGTAGACTCTAGTTTTTCTATTGTATGATAATAATAAAGAGAGTTAACGGGAACAGGCACCCGAATACTTCTCTAGTATATTAGAGTGGTGACATTGTATACCATTGGCCGCACTATCTAATTAGCATGATCAAAGAGGAAATACGAACTGTTTTCTTCCTTTTTTGTACAGCCACGTTCATGTCCTTTCTCAACGTCGTTTTATGTCAGCCAAGTAAGTCCTTCATCTCTTCATATACGGGCAAAGTGCTCGAACCCCTTTGTCCAAACTGTTAGTGGTTTCTCACAAAGAAAACGGTTTCGTAATACGTAGACAGCTCCCAATTTTGAATGAATGAATAGATTATCAACGAAGCATTTTGTAACAAGTCCAAATTCGATCTGAATAAATTTGCAGCATATTTTACAATAAAGTGGAGAGGATTAGCCTAGTTTTATTGTAACATGAAACTTGTTCCCTCTAAAGAATGACATTCTTAAAATAAGGATATGTCCATTAATGCAACATTAAACTGACACCACTCCTGAGCTGATTCTTGCTTCAATCGCTTTTGACTATAATTTTGATTGTTCAATCATTTCTTATCGCAAATTATCTCTTGTCTGGTTTTTGATGTATGGTATCACTGAGAGATTACCTCTTAAGGTAACATACCCAAACGACAGCTCGAGGTAAAATTCACTTGAAAATTACTTAAGGTAATTTGATCATTTATTGATTCATTAGTTATAGCTACGTTCGTAGCTATAGTAATTTATTTATGATAATTCGTAGTAATTTATAGCTACATTAGTAGCCCTAATAACAAAGTGAACATTTATAATAGTTATGTGAATAGAGTTGTGATGGCTAGATCAGCGCCGCTTGGGAATGCTATCTTTAATGATAGTCTAATTGAAAATTTTAGGCAACTAAACAAAATCTCTGATACTAAACTGTTTTGGAGATCACTTCAATGTGAATTAAAGATCCATTAGCTTGGCTCTGCATTAATTGTGGAATATTTTTTACAATGTTATAAACTGTATTGATAACTCTAAGGTTCAATTAAAAAGTTTAATTCCAGTAAAATAATATAAAACTGCTACATCAATCTCCAATAAAATAAATAAGTGTAATTCTATCATAGAATGCAACTGAAAACTTCTTGTTCCACGCATGGTGTCCAACTCCTAGAAGTTCTTTTTGTTGAGAACGCAAGCTTGTAAACAAAGCAGGCTAGCGTGACTTACCAATAGCATGAGTCGGTTTCTATCACAAAAATCAAATCTCAAAGTTTTCCAATTCGAGACAACTGTAATTTATTCCTGTCAGACTGCCAGGTTTTACATGAAGGAACCGTTATTATTTGTACTGTTTCGTTCAATACAGGTTCCTTGACAGACCATGGTATTGGTACGTCCAAGGAAAGAAGACATTCTGGCAAGATGGGGAAATAACTACAGCTCGGTCAATATTGTTTCAAAGTTTATGAATTTAAATTCAAATTGTAGAGCGAACTGTTTCCTACAATTTTTAACCAAATTTATAATTTTTAAACCAATATTGACCAAGCTGTAGTCATTTACCCATCTTGCCAGAATATCTTCTTTGCTTGGACATACTTAATACTTACACCTGGTTGGCCCACACCATACAACTGTGAAAATAATGATAATGTATTTCTACTGAATTATATAATAAAAACAGTATTCCAGAGTAGGAGCAATTCGTATTCAATTATGGAGGAAGAGAATTTTATATGTGAACAAATGCAGTTGCTCACGTTACACGTTAATGCCGAATTTATTGTACTTCCCACGTTTAAAGATAATATAGAGGCTACAATATGTTTTCTTCTGGGTATTTCCTATCATGTACATGATTTACTGTCATCAGTTCTGACATTTCCCTTCTAGACTCGAATGCCATTGAGTTCTTCATGAAATGAAGAATATTCTCCATAATGATCCCTTGAAATTTACTTTTGTACTCAAAACTACTTAATAGCACTGGCGGCTCGTGCCCACGAAACAGGTGAAGTGTCCTTATCTTTTACTCTACAGCACTTCACCTGTTTCGTGGGCACAAATCGCCAGTGCTTAATAGACTAGTGATTGAGAGCATTCTAAACCATATATTTTACAACATAAATACGAGATTTCAGCTTCACTGGATTCACTTTTTTAAATGAGGAAGAGTTATTTGTCAGTAACTCAATTTACTTCGAAAATTCAAGTTATATGGAGTTATATCATATTTGTGGTAAATTTCTATCGTAATAGCTATTGTAATATGCATTTCGAATATTGTAATTAGTCTATTGTATTTGGATTATTATTTTTTTAATAACCATGAATTTTCATCATATTATATTAGAATAGATTGTTTAATAATAACTAAGAGACATCTAAGAGCACTGTACTGGGCATTTGTCTCTCGGTGAGAGTGATCTATCGGTGAACTTGAGGTCACGAACACTGTGTACTGCTCTTGGATGGGTGACCGGTATTTGGCCAAGTACACTTTGCTGAGGTGGAACTACCCGTAAGGGTCTCCGCACCAATAAAAGTCATAAGAATATTCATTTATATCTAAGAACACTGTAGAACACTATAGAAAATTTCAAGAGCACTTTAAAAAAATCTCTCATTAGCATTATCAATGCCTGGGAGACATATGTGACATCACCTTCCAAAATAAAAGATAATATGGTCAGGCCAAGTAGAACTATTTTTCAATCTAGTCTGTACTCATATTTAGATTTTTGGACGTAGTTTACATTAAGTACTTGTTCATTTCTTGCAAACCTTCTTCATGTAGCAGGCTCAACTTATAGAATCAAAACTTGCTTCTCTCAAAAAAATATGAGCATGAAGTGTCGCATCTCTGCTGCTAGTGAACAAAAATTCATAAAATAACACTAGAGTGATGCGTTTTAAATGGATGCACCAAAGAAAACGTACCCTGTCGAGATTGGGACAAATATGTAGGGAAAGAATCAAGAGGAAAGTGAAGGAAACATGGAAGGAAAAACATGTAGTACGAGGTACGACTGGACTCCTGCATCAGGCACCTCGCTATTAGGAGCAATTTGCTGGTGATCACAGTTATTATGCTAGAGACAGATGTCGCCGCTTTGGAGGGCACGCGAAAGCTGGGAAGACACTCCTTTACAATACAGTTTACATTGTAGCAGCGTGTCTTCTTAGGTTGCGCGAACTACGGGTAATCTATAGAGAGGCTGAGAAGACACTCCTCTACGATACACTTTACTTTGTAACTGAGTGTCTTCTCAGGTTGCGCGAACTATGGGTGATATATAGAGAGGCGGAAAATTGTTTTTAATGTTCAGCATAGACCACCGTCTTATACCGGGAGAAGATGATCGTCTACTGAAGATGCCTGGGGGTGGAGGAGATACGGGAAGAAAAATATGACAACGATGTTGGACAAAGTAGGGATGATGTGTGATAAGGACAAAGCGAAGACAAAGAGCGATTCATCTAATCCATCAACCAGATGCTTGATGATGATGATGATGTTGATGATAATCATCCCGAGGTCAGAAATCAGAGCACGGACAAGAAGAGTCCGATGCTTTATCCTTTATCCACTGCATTCCTCATCATCTTTCCTCTTGTTTTGATCCCCCATCATTCATGCTTTTTACCTCACCAACTTCTATGATGTATCCATCCATCTACTCACAGCTCTAGTCTGCCCAAGCGAAGAAGACATTCTGGGAAAATGACTCCAGCTCTGTCAATATTGGTTCAAAAATTATAAATTTGATTTCAATTTGTAGAGCATAATGTTTTCAGAATTTAAGAACAAATTTATAATATTTTTACCAATATTTACCGAGTTGGAGTTATTTCCTAATCTTGTCAGAATGTCTTCGTTGCTTGGACAGGCTATAAATATATCCTCCTCTTTCTTCGAGTATGTTTCATCATTTCATCCTCTTCTTTCTTCAAGTATCGTGATCTCCTATAGTATTATCTTTGAGTGTTTTCTCTTTTCCTTCCTTTCAATTCCTCTCATCCCATTCTTTTGATTATGTCCTTTCTCGACATTGCATTCCTTCCTCAGCATTCTTGCGACTGTCTCATTTCGCCGCTGTCCTGTAATCGGTGCAATTTAAAAAGTGAGTACAGTAAGTACTCTCTACCTGTCATCGCAAAGCCATCTACTCAATGAAGGATAGCGAACAATTCATTTCATGGACGCTGGAGTTTTACATGGATTATTTCCGATACACAGTCGACCTTGGAATGAATGATTTGGATCGATTCTTATTCATCAATATAGTATCTATCGACTATGGAATCCATTCTAATAATTGATTGTAATAACTGATTATATAAAACAATATGGAAATATTATAATTCATTCAATTGTATCCTTCACCTGAAATAATAGTTTTTATTTTGAAATAATGCTTCAAACAATGAAATAGAATAGAATAGGAATTTTATTTGCCATTAAAAACAAAAGTAAATATACAGAATCAATAATACAATAAGACAATGAAACAATTTTTAGAAAAATAGAAAAGTACAACAAATGGCAAATTTACTGAGCGCAAGGAAATGACTTTCCGTCCGCGCACAGGAGCATCACTAGACAAATAATAAGAGTCTTTAAGTATAGAAAAAATAAAATAATGAGACATTATAGAATAGAGGTACAACTAATTTACAAATTTACAAAAATACTGAATTCAATAGAGTAAAAAATGCAATCAGGCAAACTTCACAATATGAAATCAAGTGGACACAACCAAATTAATATTATTTTGTCTCTAATTTTTGTAGAAATTCTCATTATTAGCCTAGAGTCAAATTTTACCATTTTGACTGATTTCTGTACGTACTATTTGTATGGAAATGATTCCTACACGATATTCCAAACGAAAAAATAAAGGAGACTCAGTTATGTAAATAGAAGCTTATTTAATATCCAATTAGTTTGATAATATTGGAAGAAATCATTTTAGAACTCTCTGAATGATGAAGATGATAAAAAACGAGTGGATTGATTCATATAGTTAGGATAGTTGATCCTATAGTCATTACCATTTCATCTGAACAAGTCCATAATGGATGAGCATGAATTTGTCTTTGAAAAACTGAGTACTCTATGAGCAAACATGAACCAAGCAACAAGTAAACATGCTACTACATTGTAGAAGATTACTTATGTGCAAACAGAATAGAAATGGGTTGTTCAGCGTACTGAAGAGCTTTAAAACAACAACATACTAATAAAAATGCTACAACTGAATAAACTGCCATGGAATGGCACTAGTTTGAAGACTCGCTTCCTAACCCATATTTCATAAACGTGCACTGGGAGATGTACAGATAGATATAATATGTGGAAGAGATTAATTTGCAAAACGAAACGCGCTTGTGGAATTTCCAGCAGAGAGTATGAATTCCAAAAGGCAAATGAATATGTATTAAACAGCGGCGGAACGGTAATAGCAATCCCAGCGCCGGGATGGGAACGAGATGTTCCCATCTGTTCCCATTGTGTGGCATACTGAGCGGAGACTGTATATAAATTGTGTATTTGGAAGTGATTAAAAAGTAATTTCGCTCAACTGTAGCTGAAAATCTGCGCCATCCAGCTAGCCTGCCTGCATCAAAGCAGATTGAGTCTACTCACAGTGCGCTTTTCCACCTTACCATCAAAGATAGGCCACTAAACCTCAGTTCCAGTTTTTGAATTATTCAAACTCACACTTTCTATGCATTTGAATCTAGTTTGGAATTTCATTGTTGTTTTGAAAATGGATAGAAAATGGTGATGTATAGTACGAGTTTCCACTTTATCTGTTTGTACTATTTGGAAATTCAAAAAAAATTGAAAAATCACAACCCTTCGCCCAGTTACAAAGAATCGAGGTATATCCAATATACCTTTCAGTATTCCGGCCGTCACCTGTAAGGAATCAGCCTGATAAGTTTGGCAGACTCCTCCTGAAACATTATGACTGTATAAATGCAAATCTCAAAACGATAAAAAAATCGTATATATTTTATATTATATAATGTGTATATGAATGATATTTCTATTGATTCATTGTTCCATGCTATACGCATCTAATATTAATGGATACTCTTTTTTTGGATACCTTCATTGATTAAGAAAGCAAGAATAAAAAATATGAAGAAATTATAGAAGAGAAAAGAACTGTAGAAAAGTGTTGTATGAAAGAGGACACAAAACTTGAAATAGATCTACAGCGTATTATAGAGCTTGTAAGTGCACATAGGAGATCGGAGCGTGAAGTTAAATAACTTAAGTTGAAAAACAGGATACGTGACCCTGAAAAATATGTAAAGTCATGCATAACGAATCAAGACAAAATAATTTAGTTTGTTTTGTATAGTAGTCGACTGTTTTACTTCTTCAAATTTTGTTTACGAGTGACTTGAATTAGTTACCTACTCAATTCCATCCAATACCATATACTGTATAGTTCACTATTAGATCTCAAAAACGGTTTATCGTTTACCAAGTGTGATATGAATGACAATGATATTATTTGAAAATAGTGGGAATATGATATTAGCAAGCTATAACAATACAACTACTATATTAACTCAAATAAGACTTGTTATGGGATCATTGTACAGATTTATTGGTCCTGTGAACAGGTAATCTAGATAATTTGAGGAATTGTAATTATATTTTACTTACTATGTGATGAAATGTAAAAGAGCTTATACAGCTTCTGCACCTTGAGTAGGAAGCTATTTGCAATAAATTTAAATCGTATATTCTACATTCTACTTTTAAATTTCAATGAGATCTCATGATTAATGAGAATCAGGCCCCATTCAAAAATAATTTGTGTTCTCGACTCGAATAAGAACTAGGGAACTTTGAATAAACAGGAAACTTTGAGAAAGTATGTATGTATATCATTCACCACGAAGCTCTACAGCTGAAGTGGATGAGAATAGAAACAAAATATTTAATTTACTATCAACGTAACGGATATTAGGTTCAGAAATTTTTAAAGCAAGCAACTACATACTGAATATACCTGCATGTAATCCAGTTAAGATCTGGAATTACTGTATAAAGGGATCTCATTTCTGAGGTGGAGTGGAACTCTTCTCCAACGAACGGGAAGAAAGTTTTTCAAACTTTTATTCTTTCCTCGCTATGATCGGGTTATAACTAATTAGGAGACAGGATTCATTACGGTCTATTCAAAAAGACTCTTGCAGTGGAAAACTGTACCCGCTGTCTTCTTTTTCCTGCAGAAACATAAAGCAGTACACATTTCTTCAACTCTCATCCCAACTTGAGCTGATGATGACTTCAGTCTCTCTGGCCATTATTTTTAATTGTGTTCGCCTCATTCTGAGCAGGGCGAACTAGTGCTTTCGAGTTCTGCGTGCTCTTAATTAGCTGCTTGTTTATTTCACCTGTGAATTTCATTTTCTTTGCGAACGCCCCATTCCGGCGAAATTGCATTTGGAACTCGGAACGCTTGTAGAAGTCGAGATTCGCAGTGGAGCTTCTTGAATTTATTTCGTGAAATTCTACTATTCCTAGAATATACAATTTGTAGTTGTCAATGTCGACACAAAGTAGCTCACTGAACTAGATGTAATCGTGTTTTCAAAGGAAACAAGAGTAATAAACTACTCAGAATCATGCACAGATTCTTCCATTATTAATTTAACAAATTCATATTCAGTGTTTCTGTGCATTCCGAATCTCACGTGTAGGGAATGGGAAGGATTCCCACGAATTATTCTCAATTTTAAATTTTGAATTCCAAGTTATGTATAAAATACGTAAGTATAAAGTATAAAATTTTAAATATATATATTTTTTAATCCTGAAAAGAATTATTCATGAAAGTTAAGCAAGATTTTCTTGATTAGGACATCATCGATTATTTTGAGTTAATTAATAAATCATTCAATCAATTATCTCGTTAATACCTTGAAATTGCATCGTAAGAGTCTTCAGGATGCTTAAAGAACTAGAATTAAATAATAAATAAATGAATAGAATTATTTCTTTCGTAAAATACGATACAATGAATACATTTCAGGCCTACATTCGATTTCAGTTATGTACAAATAATAAAATTTCAAATTTTCTCCCGGAAATTAACCTACTCAACTATGGGAAAACCATGTGCTAGAGTAGGTAATTACTATACCATATAGAAAAATATACTGTATTTTCTATTATAATTGAAAAAACAAATTTTTTTTGTACATTCATATCAAATATAACTGCAAGCAGGATCCAATCTGAACATTGGAAATCATTGTTATGGAAAAACAGTGATTTTCAGTGAAAATTGGGCCTTTTGTTAAGGATCAGATCACTGCAACTAATCTAGTATTGGAATACGAGGAAAAAGTCCAAATTCCTGTTACATCCTTACACTGACTAACTTATTTTCCTCCTCAAATGATATCCCATTACAGTATCAAGACAGTCTGTTTAATTGTCTGTTTACCATGGAATAGTTGACGGACCCCACGAAGTAGCAATAAAACTCCGCTGTTTCTGTTTGTTTGGGGAGCAGAGACAAAAACCTCATCAGACTCATTCCGAAGCAATAAAAATAACATTGTTCGACCATTAGAAACTGTAAGATAAGCCATGGTTTATTACCTGGTAATTGTGGCGAGATACAATAAAGCAATAAAACTCATCATTAAAACGGATTTTTTCCAATTGAGACACTAAAACACGAGGAAATGATCCTTTAGAGAAACAAACACAGTGCAGTTGTCAATTGAGAATGATGTTCTCTGTAGTAATTCAGATAGAGTTAAAGATAGGAAATGATGGCAGATGGTGCTAAAAGGTGAACCCATAGTTTAAATAGTCTCCTCGTAAATCTAATGCAAAATACATGTTATCATACTATTTTATTAAGAAGTTAATAATTCTCGTCCATTTACTTAGAAATTACCAAGAGTGATCTGAAAAGTATCTACGAGCCCGTTTGTATGAATAGAATTTTTCTCTCTTCATTTGAACTCCAGTTAATACTAGTACGCAACATTGAGAGTTCTCGAAAATTCTTTATGATGATGCAAAATTATATTGAATTTTCAAGAGCTCCAACAAGATATCCCAGGCGCTGAAGGAATTAGTTCAACTTCAAACTCGAATAGTATTCAAAATTGTTTAATAAAACTTTGGGAACTTTCTCGTCTCATAACATTTCTTCGTCTTCTCGGCTATTATCATATCGCAGTTTAGAAAAAAAGCTGAGTATTTTTCTTTTAGAACTTCTGCTTCCTCGCCGAGTGCCTCTGAATGAGCGAAGGGAAACTTTTACTTAATTGAGCTGTGGCTTATTATTTTTTATTATTGTCTGTCCTAAATCTCCCACATTATACTTCTTCTTGCCCTTTCCGCTGTTATTGCTTCCATTCTTCTAAAATTCGCCTATCTCTCTGTGACCCTTTTTCTTTCCCTCTTATTTTCCATTACTCCCTCTCTTCATTTAGCACAGAGTCTTGAATTCAACTAGCCTCTCAATCCAGGAAAACAGTGAAGTATAACTCAAGGCACTGCTTATTTGAATCAGTCTCAAAGCAGAAACGGAATTATATCAGTACTCTCAATCTTCGAAAACCTCGTTTCATGAATATTCCTCTTCAAATGAATTTTCGCCATACTCGTATGTAATACACAACTTTCGAAGCTAGATTTGCGTTTGGAAAATTGCCGTTTACAGGAGAATCAAAGATCAGCTGTTCTGAATGCGGAAATAATGATTTTGATGATTATTACAGCACTACTGTAGTCATCATCACGATGATAACTACAGCAATGAAAATCTAGCCCAGCTGTTTTTTCCGAACTCCGACGTATGAACAAACGAGTCGAACGAGCCGCCATGACAGTTCACTGTGTGCGTTTGTGCTAGTGTTGTGTTGAGGTTATGTTGGCTTCAGTTAATGTTTTCAGTTGTTTGAGGTTTTAATAAATTCTTCTCAGTCTAGTATGACGGAAAAAATGTACATAGCTAATTCGTGTGGAAAAGTTTACAAAAATTCAAAATTATTTTCATAATTATTCTTTTGTAAAAACGCCTTTTCCACACTCATTATGTAATATACTATTATGTGTTTTATGTTCAGGAAATTCGACAAAGTTTTACCTTATAATGTACAGTAATTACTGTGGGTCGAAAAGGAATTACTTGTATTCCTATCTGAATTGTTTTCAATGATCTTGATTTCAAATTTCTTGTTTCTCACTCCAAGATTGCTAAGAATTGAATTATTTATTAAGAGTATCACAGAAATAAATGAGCATTAGTGCTATCAATTATGCTATATTAAGCTCAGATAATCGATTCTCAATTCTGACGGTTGCAAAATCCTAAATTATTGTACTTTCTATCGATGCTTCTTTATTGTTTTGATTCTATCTACGGGATATCTTGTTCGATCTCTCACCCATTATTTATTTCATGCGTGGTTATTTCTCCGGATATTCAGGACAGAAAAAGGAATCTGCAAAACAAGAAATAGTGGGTCGTAAACACAGATTCCTCTACAGCCGCAGAACTGGTTTCTATCGTTCCTACTAATTTAATTAATTGTGACCGGCATCAAATATTTGATAAAGATATTCATCTTAAAGCTAGTTAATTTTTTGTTCTGTTTCTGAAGGCAAATGTGGGATTCCAGCATTTCTCCGGTAGACGTAACAGCTCATTAATAAGGCTAGACAGGTATGAAGTTCTTCACCCAACAGAACAAAGCTATTTCTGTTCAAAACACGTTTGCTTTTTGTCGTATTAGAAAACTTTTCAAGTTGATTATAACACAATAATTACAATTGAGAAAGCCATTATCATTGATCAATTATCCTAATACTCGAGTAAATATTTAAGAAATTCTAGTAGGTAGTTATTTTAGTTGGGTTGATGAACAGAAAAATAATTATGAATCAACTCCAAAACATTCCTGGCCGTTTCCCCAAGCAACAACAACATAAAATTGTCATTATAATAGCAATCAAAATTTATTTTCACCAAAAAGACTTATTCAAATTTATATTGTTGATTTTTCACATATATTGGAGCCAGAATAATTATTTTAATGAAAATAATTATCACATATTATAATAATGATTGGATTCACCAATGCTGCGGTTCGAGAAAAGGATGTCATTTAAGCCACAATATAGGCTACAATATACATTCATACATACTGTAAACATCCTTGGATGACAGAACTTCACGAATAATAATTCAAATTAACACAATTAATCATCCTGCAATCTGAATAAATACAATTAAAATTATTTTTGCATGAAATTAAGTCGCAAAAAATTCATTGGAACAAACATACAAAGCCTTAACTTTTGTGCAGATCAAGCAAACTTTACTCCACGACTTGAGACTGTTCTGCAAGTAGAGCCGCAAGTTGATCGGACTCAGTTATCTTTTGCGAAGATGAAATATGAGGATAAACGCAGCTAAGCATGCGATGTCGTGACGCGACGCTCAAACCCCCCTCCCCCCCCCCTCATGATAGACTCCCCTGTCATGTCCGAATCGCCGTCTGTGTCAGTCGATCTTGATCAGGGGTTCCCAGCACTTCGACATTTCTCATTCTTAACCAGGATCAAGGATAGCAGGCAGCCTTCTTGATTCCTCCTCGGCGGTCAACTATTCTAACCGTGACTGACTTTCCGCGGTCGCAGTCTTCAATTGACAGCCGCTGGCATAAATCCTACTAAACGACTGCGAGTCATCCCCCACCGACTGACTGTTGCATCCCAACTATCTAGAACACTTCATCTTTCACGGTTTTCACTGTTCTTCTATCTGAAAAAGAAATTGACGTTTTTTCAATTTCTTGTTTTTATATTAATTTTTCTATTTATTTTGCACACCTATTTCTACACCTTCAAAAAATACTTAACCTCTCTATTCCCATTGTTGATTCTAACCATTCATACAAGATTTTTCTTACTCTATCTAATAGGCCTACTTATTTGTAATTGGCAAATATTTTGGTAAATATTTCTTCTTCGCCCCTTTTTCACTTGAACATCATAACTGATATCACAACTCACTCCTCAGTTTCCTCTACATTTACTTATTTTCATGCTTCTAGCTTATTCCATCACCATCATCAATGGTTATTTCAATTTTTCTTCGTTGCCTATAAGCTATAATCTATGATTCTCGTGTCTTTCTCACACATTAGGCATAACCTTCTCTTTTAACACGTTTTGTTGCCAACGATTCTCCCCAGCTTCTTCCAGATTTTTAATATTTTCTTCAATGTTAATTTGTCAATTAAATCGATGAAATCAATAGGAAGAGGAGAGAAGCTTTATTAACCATCGAAGAACATATCTTAGGAATTAGGGCAAATAAGAGAAGATAGCAATAATTTTCCTGATATAGTCTGTCCAAGGAAAGAAGAGCCTCTGGCAACATTAGAAAATGACTCCAGCTCGGTCAATATTGGTTCAAGAATGATTGATTTGGTCTCAATTGCAGGAGACATTCCGATCTACAATTTGAGACCAAATCAGTAGTTTTTGAACCAATATACCGAGATGGAGTCATTTTCTCATCTTACCAAAGGCTCTTCTTTGCTTGGACAGACTATAATATGAGTTCTGAATCAAATCGACCAATTTCTTGTATGGTGTTTCCTACATCTTGAAGAAAATTACAATTGGTTTTTAGAGTTGGTATTTCAATAAAGTTCAATTTTATGTATGATTGCATCTGGCAAAATTTATTACATATAAAATTTTTCTAAGAATGTGTACTCCCTATCCCATTTACTCATAACATAAAGGTATGAAACCTTCTTATTTTACTCGATTCTTGAGTTGAAACAATATTAATTGTAATAATAATTAACTCAGATCTCAATTTATTGCTATATAAATAGACAAAGGACTTCTGCAACTGCAAACATTGAACAATGTACTAAATAGCAGCCAAGATTCGTTGTATATTAATTGTCCCAAAATTTCTTATAAACTTATAACTAAGTTATAGTTATAATCACTTATAACTTTCTATCCATGAAACCGATTCAATACTAAAGTGTTGATTATCAATACAGAGTGCTAAATCGATTTTAATTTTTCCCTAAATAGGTTTTCTTTTTAATTAAGATACTATTTTCAATCCAGGTGGCCCAGAAACCATTTGCGTTTATTTTTGAGTCCACAACCTTGATAATTATGACAACGTTCCGAGATAATTGCCCGATCTCAATCTACCAGTATAACCAGAAAGTGGTATAAATCACTCTCTTCTAATAGTGATGAACTACGAGTAATTCCGAGCATTTAATTGTTCAGTTCACTCTTTAGATGGAGAATTAATCGATCAATACTGAATACAACATTAGAAGAGCTAAAAGCACGCCACTGATTTAGTTGAAGGGCTGTGATTCACATTCCATATTTAAGCAACTATTTGTAGAAAGCCCGTTGCAATCAACTTAAAAGAGTTGTCCCAGATATTATTGTGTGGGAATATTATATTATTTATGAAGGCTTCAGCAATGACAGAGTTAATATTGAATTTATCGATTCAACATTCAATCGGACCTCTACATTGAATGGATTACCTGAGATAACTTTAATAATAATTTACTGTATATAGAATATTAAAATATTTCAAGAGGATAAACCCAATCACGATGAGACTGAGAGCAAATACCACAGCTATCGGAATAAAAAACCTGTACTCTATTAATTTGTTGTAACTTCCAAATTGGAACACATTGTATCATCACTCCACAAGTGTTGCGCCAAGTTGGAAAGTTGGAATTTATATCAATATTAGAGTATAACTGAAAATACTTCACGTGTTCCTGTATAGATTCAATGATTATTGAATCCGTTGGTTACTGAATGATGGTTTAATTGTTCAATTTTGTTGCTATCATTCACGAGCAAACAATATAATGGATGCTAATAGATAAAAATCGAAATTTCAGTGCCCTTTTAATATTTTCCAATGCCAGTGACAGGAGAGCGAAACATGTTGTGTTCAAATGAGAAATAATAAAATAGAATATTGTGATTCCGATTTTTATACATGAATATGATGGAATATGAATGTAATTAATAATAATGATAATATGATTTATATAAAAAACAGTGTAATACTCGTAATTATTTCCTTCTGTTAGATTTTTCTCATTTTATTATAATCCAGCAAGTAACTAGAATATGGAATTGAAATACTATTAATAATACCTAACCCACAGTATTTCATTCATGAATAGAATTCATTGTTTTGTTCAAGTGAAGAGGATGTAGATGTTTGAGTGGGGTTTTCATTGATGATGAGAACTCCATATAATTATAATTTATAGTTATGATTATAATCATTCATTTCATCAGTATAATCCATATAATATTTCAAACTTCCATTTCAATTTAAACAACGATAATATGGAGTTTCGCTTAAAATATTATTAGCGTATGAACAAAATATTTTGAACAAATATTATTAATGAGTTGTTATTTTATTGTTTATGATGTTACAAAGAGTTGAACTCTAAATAATAATTCCATTTTCATTCCAGTCCAGAGCATATATTAATGAGGTTCTCATGTTATCTTATCTATTTAATCACCTTTATCAGCTTCCTTTGATATTTTATTGACCATATTTGAGATGGAAACTCATCACAATCTTATATTAGCTAAGATTAAGAGCTCTTTGACCTCAAAATGATAAGATATGTAGGATCATTGCCGCCCGTAATCCCTATCTTAGTCAATCATAGAAGTCATTCTCATTCCACGATAACTGACTGAGAAGTAGTATAAAGCCTATCATAAAACTGAGACATAAACTCAATAATTACATGTGAAATTGGATTTCGACGCGCAAGAGTCGATAGGAACATAATAATGTGAAATCTCGATATGATCGATTCGTCTCATTTCCCTTACAGATTGGATCGTTAAATAGTCGATAAATTGATTCTCCAATTCTAGAAAAGCACATTGAGCTTTCAAGAGCCACGAGTTATTCTATTCTAAGAGTTTTGTTTTAGCATAAAGCATATTATTTTTACAATGAATTTCGATGTATCATTTCAAGGAATAGAAGGTAACTAATATCATTTGAAATTATATTCATGAGGGAGTATGTTTTCGTATGTCAAACTACATAATACTAGTCACAGTTTTATTAATTGTTTCATTGATACTTCAGAATCAAGCCTACTTGAATTCGTTCAATTAATGTTTCCCATTTATATATTCAAGAGTCTTGTGTCATAATATATTCAAGAGTCTTGTATATAAGCCACTGGCGGCTCGTGCCCACGAAACAGGTGAAGTGGTGTACACTAAAAGATACTAGCACTTCACCTGTTTCGTGGGTACGAGCCGCCAGTGGTATAAGCCTGAATATATTGATATTTACATATTTTCAAGAAATAAATTGTCAGAGATAAAAATGAGAGAACAAATGAATATTGTTGGGGGAGATCAGAACATTCATGATTCATTTAAGATTTTCACAAAATTATCTTATAATTTCCACAATAATTATCTCTGTTTGATTATTATGAATCGTTCAATTCAGTTCAATTCTTTTTCTGTCTGTGACCAGTTTATATTAATTATTTTTCTATATTCTCTATTAAATTTTTTCTTGAAATGTTTTGATATTTATTCGTCTCTCTGTTACTTTCTGCAGATCATTTTTAATTGATGTTTAATAGTTTTTCACCTTCAGTAGTCAAAATTCGAGTATAACTTAAGTTTCAAGAGTGGTCATTACCTCTACTGTATTTCAAGTAATCAAAATTGGGAAGAATAGCCGTTTTGGGCTTTTGTCTGTGTGCTGAAATAGATTTACTATGATATTATTACTCTTTAATAACATGATGTAATTATTCTCCCATATAACTCGATGATATTCGTCATAGACCTCTGAACTCGAGAAAAATATACTTAGTTGATCTATTTCGAACAAACAATGGAAGTGGATCATGTCATTAACATCTCGCAATGATATCATTCACTAGTTTTTCTCGCTATTAAATTCTAGTATGTCTAGGCCTATGTGCTCACTTCTCATCCGTGAGAATTTTCAAGTCGCTATGAATAGCCACTGATTATGCTGCAATCTTTTTCTCAAGCATTCCATGTTGTAAGTGAGATATACTGAAGCATTGAGTGGTGGATATCAGTGATATATACGTATATTTCATATGGTAATTAGTATGACACAAGCGACAAGTTGACAAAGGAAGATGACCAACAGCTTGGAACCATCATTATTCTCCTCAATATCACACACAGTAACGAGAAGCTCGACAAATTCATATTTGATTACAGTCTGTAATAGGGATACACGAGAGATTCTTGAAAAAGTGATTATAAACAGACAAAAATGAGAATTATGAGAGATATTGTAGTAATTTCTCATGCTTCGATGCTGGGTCACACTAATGAGCGTTTTCAAGGAAACTGAAAAAAGAAAATTGTTATAAATCCCATCTTCTGTGATTATTCGCACAGTTGACGAGTCATACCTCGTTATCTGGCACTAATTCAAGAATTGTTTTTGCCATTTGTTTGTTGGAAAAAATTGAAATTTTGTCTCAGATAACAAGACTGGAAAGCGGAAATGTTGTCAGTAATGAGCTTCTGTATAGTAGTAATGTTTGTATTTTATATTTTCTATCAAAAATTTGTCCTTATTTCGATGAAGAAAGTTGGAACGTTTTATTCTAAAACGTTCATACTAGAACTGCAATTTGAACGAACTTAATGAAGGGAATGAACATTGGATATTGGCTCTTCTCGTCACCCATTTCAGTGTTATAATAATCGGAAATTCAGACATATTTGATCAATATTGGTTCCATCAAACAACGATGCTAATTCCTGATGCAAGTTTTAGAATCAAACATCCCCTTGTATTTGAAACAATGTATTTGATCACAATTCAAATTAAATGAAAAGCAAGATTTTGTCTAACATCAATTTCAATAACTAATCATCTAATTTCAATAACTGGAAACGAAATCAAATCGTGAAGTAGACAAATTGAAGAATATTTAAAAAAAAAATCACACCTTAATTCACAGCCATTATATTCATCACTGCACACAACCCACGATTAACGAAATAAAACCCAGGCACTAATTTACGATTCAAGAATTTCCTGTGAAATGCAGAAAGCAAGACTTTGCTTTCTGAACGTTGAAGGCCAATCCTTAATGTCCACCCTAATCAGAGGCGGTCGTGGCTATCGCCAGCACATTTCTGATGATATTCCTGCTCGTTATTCTCAGGTCACGACCCTTTTATCTCGAACAACCACCCACCACACATTTTACAACCCGAAGTGTAAATGAAATCAGAATAATAAACTAACCGACTCCGCATTGCAGACTGAATACACTCATATTACTATATAACTCACTACTACCACTATACATAACTATATATCTATTGATATGGTTATAAATTATAACTGTATACTATCTATATATAGATATGTATCACTGGTGTGTGCTGGTATAGTCTTTCCAAGGAAAGAAGACATTCTGGCAAGATGGGAACATGTCTTCAGCTCAATCAATATCAATTCAAAAATTATTATTTTGATCTTAAATTGTTGATTAGAATGTGACCTAAATTTTAAGACCAAATATATAAATTTTGAACAAATATTGACCGAGCTGGAGTCATTCTCCCATCTTACCAGAATGTCTTCTCTGCTTGGACAGACTACACACTGCACTGCTCACAGTACAAAACTATTCACGCGTTTTGAACTGATAAGTGCGGACGTAACCTGCTACCCACTACCAGGGAAAGTTATGAGCTTCTAATTTTTCACCTAGCACCGTTCGTTCACCACTTGACTCTGCGATAGGCCGTTAAAATGCTGATAAAGTGGCCGACAACACGCGAATATATTTCATAACACGTCCGATTTTGGCGTAGTCGAGCCACCCTCAACCTCAACTCAACATTCACTTTGCCGCTGCAATTGAAAGCTTTAACGAGCTCGTAATATCGTCATTAATGTCGTTTTTGCACCTAAACTTCCATCAATCAATCTGATATTATTTCAAGGCTTGATTTCTGCAGAAGATCTTGAGTCTACTGTTTTAATTTGTTTGGTTTCTGAGGATGAAGCCCACATGAGCTTGTGCTTGTGCGTGTATAATCAGATGAATGATGATAGTCAGGGCCGGTGTACTAGACATTTTTTCAGTGTAAGCAAGCAAAATTTCGGCGAAGCAAATTTTGAGCTGAAAAGAATGACCTATAGTTCATTAAGATCCGTTGTTTTTTACAATACTTAGAGGTATCCTTAATTTTGGATCCTTGAAAGGTCCTTACTATTGAACATAACCAAAATTCAGATACAAAATTTTACACTCACTTATGTTAGGCCAATTTAGTTGCGGTTTGCACCGAACAAAATGCAAGCGATTTCAGATATTGGGATGAGCTGAGTGAATTGTAAAATATGCATTTTTGGAAAAATCTTTCTTTGAATGTATAAGAAATGTTGAATAAACACAGCGCGAAATGGTTGTCGGATTATTTGGAAAAAACAATTAATCCCAATTCAATTTCTCATCCTTGCGTACTTGTAAGAATAAATTCTGCGATGTAAATCAGATCTGTCTACAGCTCCCTTCTTTGATAGCCTATACATTTTAAAAGGCGCTCAGGCGCCTTGAGGCGCCCCAGCTCTACAGTATGTTGCGCCCTTGACTAATTTCCGCCTCTCTTCAACACAAAAACTCAAGTCTTGAACACCGCGAATGTGAGTGAAAATTTTTTCAATATCTTCAACTTTATTATTGACTGTATTATATCACCCAGAAAATAGACGTAGGCGAGTACGCTAACGTTCTATATATGGATAAAGTGTTACCTTCACAGAGGGCGCCCCCACTCATTAAGAGGGGCGCCAACCAAATTCTTTTCTTGGGCGCACTCGAGCCACGTGACGGCCCTATGTTTTTACAAAATTCAATGATTGAAAACGTGCTTAAAATTTTCAATGAATAGATTTTAAAAAAATTGCGCCTCTAACTTTATACCTCGGCGTCAGCCGAGGGGCAAGGGTAGATTTTTTTCACTCTCGGCTGGCGCCCGGCGCCCCCCCCCTTCTCGCGGCGCCCTACGCAGCCGCTTACCTGGAATACATCTTTGACCGGCCCTGATGATAGTTGTTTGCTAGTATCAAGTGACTAGTATGCTAGGACTAGTATATGACTCCCCTAGTCGATTCAGTAGTTTTGTGTAATTTCTCAATCCTCAGTTTATATATATATTCTCAACTATTTTTTTAGTATGAAAATTGCTGAAAATGATCAATATAGATTTTCAATTTGATCGAAATCTGGTATACAAACAGTAAAGTTATGGTTGAATGGCTATTTATTATTACCTGTCATGTATTATATTATTCTTGATAGATGATCCAGTCTTTAATGATGAATCCTTTTTGTAATTTTTCAGAGCGTCCAATGTTCCCATCAAATATCATTGAATTTTGAAAAAAATGCATCCGTTTCGAAGTATAGCACAGTAGCATAAGATATTACTTTTTGTCAATTCTTTATAAATAAATAAATTTATCTTTTTTTTCTTCCCATTATCTTTGCATCTAGATGTTATTTTCTGCGTGTTTTATGTTCTGTTTCCGAATTCAGAGTTGAATTGCATTCGATCAAAATTTCTAAAATTTATTCTAGATTCAATTTTAGCTTCCAATCCTTAGTATAAAGCATGAGCGAGAGTAACAACTATTCAATATTGAAGATTTAATTTTAGAATCTATTTTGAGAACTAACAAGATCTACGAATTCAGAACATGTGAGAATTCGATGATATAATTTTGGACTGGACATATTTTTGTACATGATTTGACTTTGAATACAATACTACATTAATATTCAACAGCAGTGCTATCTTTAACGGAACAGAGACAAAAAATAGTATCCTATTGATATAAGAAAGGGTAGATGAAGTAATTATTGGTGATGCTGATCATATGAAATAATTTATTCGGAAGGATCAGAATACCTGCTCCAGTTCTTTGGTTTGGGTATAATGCATGCTTTTTGGGAACAAATTACCGTATAATATTTCATACGTTTTGCTAGAGGGCTGTATAATTATCCACCTTATACAAATTCTTTTTCCGGACAACAAAAAATGACTTTCAGTTTCTTCAAATTTGAATTGTGGTCTGACAGCAGAGTTCGGTCTCCAAGGACAATATAAATGACCGTAAAAAAGATAGGAGAAACACTACGGTTTCCTCCCGTTTGAACTTATCTAGATTGATATAATATTACGTTATGCGAGTATCATAAACAGAATTATAAATGACTATTACGGGTGCTGTCTGCTTCCAGAGCAGAGCCTGAATAAGCTTTGAACTGTAATTATTTAATTGCGACCTGTCAAAATCATATGTCATGCAGCCGGCTTCTTCAGCTTCAGCTTTATGCTGGAAGGCAATTCTCACACAAAAAGAAACTCCGACTGATGCTACTTTTCTGGTTGTTGGTACTGTTCAAATCAAGAACAAGCTGGATGAAAATCTTTGTATTAACCAGAAGATCGAGGAACGTTTCATACTCGTAAGTAATTTGTGAGAAATATTTTTAAAATACAGTAGTCCAATCCATCTCCCACAAATACGCGTAGGACGTAATACCAATCTTATATCAATAATAATTTCCGTTAACTACTTATTTGCTTCTACAATAGGCCTAATATTATTATAATGATGATATCTTAAATGGAGGAACTTGAGACATTGTCAATTCCATTTCGCCTTTGAGACAGTCTCAATTTTATTCAATTATAGGAAGGTTCTATGACATTCTAGGTCTATTTTTTCACTCTACAATTCTTTTTTATTCTTTCTTCTTGTTTCTGTTGTATTATGTATTCACTTCCCTTGAACAATGTGTGCTTGTTGTGAAAATCGAATCACAATTAAAGCCAATGCGTTCTGAAAAATCTCTCTGTTCAAAATAATAATGTTCTGCTATGAATTTTCAATTTAGTTTTTCTTTCAATTCCGCACAGTAATATAATACATTATTACAAAACATCATAATAATTAATTGACAAGTGAACTTCAAATTTGCTGATATTGTAGTCCAAAAGTCACTTATTCATGGACAATGACTCTATTACTCTCTGCAATGATGTAACATGATTGCTCACTTCTTTTGGTAATTCTACTCTTAGCAAATCCTTGATAATTCCCACTGGAGAAGATAATCATTTTCTTATTAACATTCAAATTCCATGCATTGTGTGCGGAAATATATTCTTTTATTATCTATACACAATCTTTTGGCCTTGTGAAATAATCATGAGTTACACTATGATGAGTTACATCACTACTTTCGTGATAATGCCAAAAACAATCTGTTTATACCTACTCAATGAAAAGAGTAATATTTCTTTGATATTATCAAATAAATAAATAAATACTGATTACACCGAATCGTTATAAAATTGCAATCTAGATTGATTCGCTTCAGAAGCGTAGGGCGTAGGCTACAATATTCAGGAGGAAAAACCGAAAAACTATCATTGATATAATGGAGTTCAGGATCAGGGATATCTCTGTGAGAAAATTGAAAAAATATCATTGAAACTGTAAATTTGAGAAAATATTTTAGTGAAAACCCCGAAAACTGTCATCAAGATTGCAGAGCTCAGGAAATAATTCACTGAAGGAACCGAAAAACTAAGATTGAGATTGTGGAATTCTTCAGATATTTCGGTGTGGGAAAACTTAGTTTCCGCGCTGATGCGCGAATCGGCATCTTACAATATTCGCTTTTAATCAATGAACGGATGTGTGATGAATGGGAGGAAGGAATGCAGAAATTGCGGATGGATATAGTAGATGTAATGCGAGATAAGGCTGTAGACAGGACAGAGCGAACCAAAGATAGGAGTGTGTTATTAAAGCGATAGGAGATCACAAAACTGGATGAGCGAACAAGACAGAAGGATTCATCACAACGGAGTTACTGAGGTGCTATAAATAATAAAGTGTTTTTAATTAGGCGGTAGAATAAGGTGTAGGCTGCGAATGGGATTGGATGGCTCCGGGACCGGGAGGATATATACGGTAGTATAGTAGACTCCAACTAGACTGGCGGTTGAAGAACGTCGGTTATTAATGATCAGCTCAGTCAGGACAGTCTAAGAGCGGTCTTTAAGAGTGGAACTGTTTAATAAAGTCACTCTCGTCTCGATGTATGATCGCAAAACGCTCGCCGACTGTCCTGATAGAGTTGAGCATCAATATCATCCATTGTCCAACCGCCAGTTTCGTTGCGGCCTGCTTGACGATTTATATGTGGACACCTACTACTAGGGTCTATTACTGATCTTATTCCACCCAATGCACCAACACACGCACGCACTCATGTTATGTAGTGTTTTGAATTATTATTTCGCCTCCGAGGTGGAAAAATGTAGCCGCAGCTCACTCGCTTAGTCTCAATCTTCTGCGCAGCTCTTGGAGATTTTTTATCGTGTGAACGAACCCGGGATTTATCTTATCTCATGTCATAAAGAAACCAATGATGACGTTTTATCAGCAGAAGTTCGAGAATGATAAATTCCTGTGTGCTTGCAACTTAGCTTTGTAATTATCTCATTAGAGCAAAATTTTTTGTTGATGGTTCAAAAATGTAAGATTATTAAATTTATTCACCGCCGGCTCAACTGATCAACTGACAGGATTTTTCTGAAAAAATACGATTATAGGTCTTTTTGAGCTTCGATAAATTCTACAATTTATCGTTTTTGGAATCGTTTTGCTTATTATTTATTTATTGTCTCTTGTTACAAAGCGAAGCTCGGACTCGTAGGTCCTCTCTTAAACTCAACTACAGTATAAGGTAGCGTCCAACAAAGTTTCTTTTTTTTCAATTATCTCCTTTTTTATACTAAATTTTCATCTCAATTTCATTCAAAAACGAAATACAGAACTTGTTGAGATTCTCAACAACAAATAAGTTTGAAAAAAGTAATAATTAACTTATACTCTTTATAGAGATTGTGATACGCTCAAAAATACAAATAAATAGTATGGATGTTTTCCATATGACCAATGCAGGAAAATACAAATAAATAATAAGGCCAATGCTCGAAAATACAGATTAATGATATGGTTTTTTCAATGACCAATGCAGCTTTGAAAAGGCTACAGAAGGAAAAGGTGTGAGAAATAAAGTAAGGAGAGTGAAAGAGATAACAAGAATTAAAAGGCAATAGAGATGATTGGATGGTTTGTTTTTTGCGTTCACTAACATATTGCAGCGTCCATTTTTTGCAGTGCAGCGTTGCAGTTGCTATAGATAACAATTTATATATCTTCTCTGTGGGCATGGACTGTCTCTCCGATATCATTTAAACGTGTTGTATTTATTTGAAAGCACTGCCAAGTGGAGCTCAGGACTGAACTACTGGTGGAATTAATATTTCATAAAATATATCATGACACATGAGATATGCATGAATAAATTCCACACAAATAATGACTGAATTTGATTTGAGTACACTGGACATGAAATTATTAAAATAGATTGCACAACAATTTGTTTGGTGGCTTGAAGACCCGCCAGAAGCAGACAGAGAAAGAGGATACAAAGTAACAGTAGAGTGAGAGAAAGGAATTATCGTGATCACGAAGTTATGAAGACAACTTTATTGCTCCATCAACCCGCTAATTACTGGCTTGACTTTCAAGATGCATTTGATTCCATTAGATTTTCTGTGGCTTGAGTTATGAAGAGATGGTCATCGACTTGCAGTTATCGTTTCAAATTTGAATTATTCATTTTGAATTATTGATTGCGCTGATAATTGGAGGAATACGAAGTGTTATGTGGGATCGTCATGGCATAATAAGAGAATCATTAATTATAGCCTTATCAATTCAATATTATGATGATAGTTCTATAATTTCATTAAATATAATAGGTTTATCAATTATTTATACATGGGTAATTACAGAAAAAGCTTTTAATCGTCGTAGCCATCACCCTAGTCATCAATCCCATACAGTATTATGATTGTATAATAGTTCCATAGTTCTATTTCCATATACATATAGGGATGTATTAAGGGTGGATAACGAGATAATTCTTCCATTAAATCTTAATTTATATAATGTTGTCATGTAGAGCTTCTACCTAAATTGGATTACATATTGTTGAGGTGACCAGGATAAATGATTGCTGAAACTTCTACAATATAAAATAGAATCACATAATTATATAGTATCTCAGTGAACACTATGTTGGAGGAAAGTAATTTCAGGGGTATAATAATAATATTCGTGTGATCTGGCTGACCTGGCCATGTATACATGTATGTATTGAAGAAGGATTGATTATCAAGAATATTTTTTATAATACCATCGTATTGGAAGATATAATATTATTATGAACCATGTATACTTGGTGAGTCGGCAATTAAAAATAATAGTGAATCATTCACATTTGAAAACTAAATGAATAAGCTAGCTTTGTTACTAATTCAAATCACAATCGATATTAATCTCCATATAAAAACAGATTTTCAACCGAATAGTGGGTAATTAGGGTCAGTTCCATTGGAAGTTACATAAAGTCTGTGTTCAGCATCGGCAATAATTCCTGTTATAAAGAGTGAACAAGCCACATTTGGGCACAGGAAATTTTCGTCTTTTTCACGAGAAAAGATAGTGATTAGATAAGGCCCCCTGCATAGGACTGCCAGATAATGAGCTAGGAACGTTGAACTCATATCGATGTCATTGTATCTTTTATGATAGTCTGTCCAAGCAAACAAGACATACTGGCAAGGTGGGAAAATCACTCCAGCTCGTTCAATTTTTGGTTCAATACTTATAATTATGGTCTTAACTTGTATAAAAAATTTTTTTCCTACAATTTGAGACGAAATTCATACTTTTTGAACAAATATTGACCAATCTGGAGTCATTTTTCCATCTTGCCAGAATGTCTTCTTTGCATAGACAGACTACCTGATGCAAGAGGCCTGATGTGACAAAGCTGGGCCACACTAATATGTCTCAGTCTAATTTGAAAGTGATGACTTAATAGGAGAGTCACGACAGCACAATTGTAATGATACAAGCTCACTACATTGTAATTACAGTTCCATCTTGGTTTTTGTGAACTCAGATTAGCGTGAAATGGAAAGTACGGTTCACAGCGACGCTCGCTTCGCTCCAAATGTGAATCTGTTCGATGTATTACTATTTCATGTTGTAGAGATATGGACTCGGACATGATGGTCTACTCCACTCTAGGACTCTATAAATACTGTTTATAGAGCCTCACTCCACTCTATATATTTCGATTCTGTTTGATGTAGATGATATAGTATCAGATCCTACAATTTTCCGAACTGAGTTCATCATTAGAAAGGCTTGATAATCTTTACTCTATTCTTAATTCTTTTATTTGTGAAGCTTTTTTAGATGTAAGAGTTCAGGTAAAAGAAAACAAAACAATCTTTTTAGACGCTTTTGGCATATCACCACTTCTTGCAGTACTATACTGCAAATATTTTAAACTTTCAATATTCAGACTGTAAAATAATTAAGTAGGTCTTCAAATAGGTTATTTGAAGGAAATTTATACAGTGAATTCGATAATATTATTTTTTATTCATGATAAATTCATACTCAAGTTAGTCTCACTATTTGGAGAACTCTTGTTTCATATATGACAAAGAAAGGAGTATTCTCGACAATACATAATTATTATCACAATGCATCAAAATGATAACAAGAGCAGCTGTGAATCGGTTCTGTTGCCAAGAATGGCATAAAGAAGCTCTTACGCAAGCAAGTTCAGGGCAAGAACAATCTTTTATACCGAACATTTCTTTTGTAGCGAACAAAGAAAACTGAAATCTAATGTCACCTCATTAGTAACAAGCCTCCAGAACAAGGAAACTTGTATTATCATCTGCTTGTTTATCCTCTTCACTGAGAAGCAGCAACGCTTTTTCAGTGGACGTTAATGAGCTAGAACTTATGATGCCAGTCCTGTATGTCCTCTGTCATTTGGTTAGAGAGTAATAATATTATGATTTTCGCCAGTAATGTTCAGGAAACAAAGTTGCAATATATTGATGACTGTGATCATCATTCAATCAGAATTCAATCATAATTCAATCAGGTTTTCAAATTTAGGTTCGTTCATGACATTTCAATGTTCAGAACTTTGAAAATTGCCATAGCTTGAAAATAAACGTCCAGTTGCAAGAGAATCCAATTGAATTCACACACAATGATTTATGAATGATGAATGATTTATTTATTTGCTAGAATTTTAGTATAGTATAAATTTAAGGTGGCAAAACACAGATTTTTTCATGTGCTATACTATGATTAATCTATGATTATACTATGATCTATCTTGTCTCCTTTCAATAGTGATTTCTTAGATTTTGGTAAGTGAGTTTTACACAATTACGGCCAACTTTTCAACTTTTCCTCCAATTCTCTACAGATTCATTAAATTGAAAATACAAGTTTATGATTCAATACCCAGCTATAACCCTTGATTATTGGAGAATTGTGTATTAGTTTTTCGTTCTCCAATGAAAACCATGAGTGCATTCACAATATTTGCTAAAAAAAAAGCTGCAATCAAAATAATTCTGGCTTTGAATGATAACTAGTCCGCCAGCGATGCATACTCTTAGTTCTCACATTATCTACTAAATTTGTGACAAGTATAAAATTATTAATATAGGTTGGTAAGCCCTTTATGAACGCTAGGCAGTACAAAGTGCTATAATGGATTTTACCATGGAGCCAGCTCTTAATTATTGTTGTGAGCGTAATTTATAAAGCCGTTTGTATGCATATGAATATCAAGTATTCAAAGGTGCATTCCTCAATAAACAATCGGGTGGATTCTCTTTATTATTCATGGTATACAAATAAGGTAGTGACAAACAAATAGAGAAGACAAAGTCCTTTAGAATCCAACCTCCTCGCTTATCTATATGTTCATTAAGCTGTTAATACATTACGGTGAAAATACGATGAAAGGTAGTACGATGTAAAAGGGTAGTACGTTAAATTAATTAAAACATTCATTATTAATTAATTGATTGGAGTCGATTAAACATTTATCAATCGGTGGAGGGGTGGAGGGGGGATTAGCCACTCCCCCTCTCATTAAGCGAGTTCGCGATTCATTTTCCATCGATGGGAAATGCTTTCTACTAATAAGTGTATCGAGAGGAATAATTACGCTATATCTATATTCATTTATGCATGTTGATAGAACAGTAACCTGATAGGTGAAGTGTTTAAAATTGTACGCATCATGTTGAATACATTCAAAGTATACATAGGCTATAATCGTGAAACATTTCCGTTGCTGAAATATTGTAATAGGATCAATCTTACAGAAATACGTACGGTATGTTAATTTTGTTTGAATAAATGAGTGACAGTAGTGAGAGATAATTTGTGTTTCCATTATACTCAAATAACAAGATGTATCACATCTCACAAAACACTGTGTCAGTTATTATGATTTTCGTTCAGCATTCAAAAAGAGGAAATGACCATCATCAAGTCGATCATAAAGGGAACTTCAACATCGAAAAATGCAGTATTGATAAGTAATCATTACTCAATAAATTGATAACATCACATTAAATTTCAATTCAATAATTGGCCTATCACCTATATTATTCGACCAATTACTTTATTTGGTCATTTATTGTAGGTGTTCCAAAATATTGTCTGGGAGAAATTATGGATAAATAGTGTTTTTCTCTTTTGCGTTAGGGATAGAAATTTTATTACCTGCACCACCAACATACAAATCTAAGCAAGAATGAATTTATCGATAGTTTGACAGAAGGAAGCTACGATCAGTCAAACACAAGTGTTGTGTCGAGATGAATGATGCAGTAATTTCTCCCATCATCCTGTGAGAAACAAGAGACTCAACTCGGCAGCTGAACTGAAGCTGAAGACTCCCACCGCGATGTCAGCAGCCTATTGTTCAATACAGAAGTGATTAGCGGACATTTTCAGTCATCTGTTATGTTTTAATTGTGTTTACCTGAGTCGAAGAATGTTTGATCACTACTTGAGAATGGTTCAGCATCTTCTATCTTTGTCTTTTCTGTATGACGTCACATCTCCATCCTGCACTTGGAGCTCTTCATTCAGACGTGAAGATGATTCTTGAGCCTCGAGGAGCCTTCTACAACAATCTTCTTTAGATTCGTCATTGTCCTTCACTGCACCTACCTACCGTCTGTTGTCTCAAGTGTATTGATGATTTGATATTTTCTTCTCTTTCTTCCCATCTCCTCTAATCCTTTGCTCCTTTTCTTCTCTTCACAGTCAGAAACAGAAGACGCCAGAGTCCTCTTCAGCTGGGAGGTCCTCTGCCGTACAGCTCCCTCTCATTTATCCGTTACTTTCCACTCGAAGCTTCTTGGTTACACATTGACATTGTTCTATGAATTTCGACAACAAACCTTATTTGCGGCTTTGTTTTACTTCCACCCAACTGATGTTTTAAAATATTCAAAGTGCTAAGTAAATGAAGTACTGTATTGAGAATTGTAGCGAAAAAATATAAGTAGAATATGAATATGATCATACATGAATAATTGCATTCTTGAACGTGAAAAACTTTTATTTAGTCGGGTTCCCCAGAAATCTTAGAATATGAATATTTTATTCATGTATTCCTTATTGACAAATGTTTTCCTCACAAACCATCTTTGGAAATTTCGCAAGTAGGTAGTCCTATTTCAGATATTCCAATAAGATTTTCTTACAATTTAAAGACTTAAATTTATCTACAAGCTGGTAAAAATGGGATAATATCGTGAAACAGATCAACCTAATTACGTGCTTTCAAAATTTTTTTTTAATTGATCGTCTTCCGTCAGGCGAGTGAAGACATATAGTGTATGCACAACTTATGCGTGTATGTGTATTTCTCTTATAACATATTTATAACTTGTGTATTAGAAGTGTAGCCTATGTATGACACTTAATTAATTAAGCGGTTTGAATACCGTTGTAATAATAACCACTCCTTTTGACCACATTCTTATGACATGCCATGGTCTTCAAGGAAAGTGTTTAATTGGATTAAATTAATTCGTACCTGTAGATTTTTTCGATTAAGAGTACAATTTACCCGCGTGCTATGATTCTCTTTTCCGTATATATCTTCTCAGTTATAAACAGGTGGGAAAAGAAGATACCTATTGAGAAAAGAGGGGTTTAAGAAGAGGAGGCAGATGACTTGATTTGATAGTTAGTTGGAGTGAGAAGGCTGCTGAGAGTGGATGAAAAAGAGTCTGAATTAGGGAATGCTGGGTCTTATCGGACCTGATTTTCATTTTGTATCGATAAATCATTTCATAAACGCAACCTCTGAGAATTCATCGTATTAGATGTCCCGCTGTTAGCTAAAAAGCCGCTAATGTTTTCCAGCACTCTCTCTACTGGGCAGATTGAAATCAAAATGAGCGCTGCCTAAGCTTTAGCTTATTGCGAGGCAATTATTTTCTGTTGTCTCGCATTATTTGGATAGCGAGCAGGAGCAACACGTGATAAAGTACCTGCGCAAACTACCTTCTATTTATAGCTTTTTATAATATGTAATAATGCAATATTTCATCTCTCACACGGTCATAAGTCACATGCATGTGTGTTTTGTCTCTGCATGTAATTTCCAGCCAGTTTGCAGGCCCTGAAATTAATTACATTTTTTTATTTTCATTATCACAGCAAGATACTTTAACAATGTGAGAGATTGCAGCATTGCTTGAAATAATTATATTCGTTATCAATATCCATGAAAAGGTATTTTCATCATGACAATGAAATTATAAAATTTGTTCCATATTTTATTATGTTAATACCCTCATGTACGTGGGTAATGAGAGAGGTGATTATGATGACGAGATGACGACTGCTTGATGACTGCACAGTCCACAATGTAATGACTACTTTATAAACAATTGATCCAATAATTTGTATAATTTTTTTAACTGT
The DNA here is from genome assembly GCA_017141385.1 of Sogatella furcifera. Classification (NCBI taxonomy): domain Eukaryota; kingdom Metazoa; phylum Arthropoda; class Insecta; order Hemiptera; family Delphacidae; genus Sogatella; species Sogatella furcifera. Next base: position 24,507,836 of record CM029552.1, on the reverse strand, counting down.
ATAAAAATTGTTATAATAAAACAATGATTATAATAAAAATGTGCACCTATTTCATTATTCGATTACAGTGATCAGATAAAAAATTGAAATTCGTTTAACTTTTATTGTTTCAGAAATTTCACTATAAAACATATTGTTATTCTCCATGCTTTCCAGCAACTATCGAACAATGAATTGTTATTTGACAAACCATTGTTTAACTTGAAGGTCCTTCGATCATCGGCACATGCTGTAAACCGTTATGATGAATATGTTAATTGGAAGAAGCGGTCAAACACGCGCTACCTATAGACAATATCAAACACACACATGCACACAACAACAATGAGGAAACAGAGGATGAAAACTTACACAGACACACTATCAAACAATAAGGAAAGTTAGCAGGTTCATAATCGTGCATGAATACAAAAACAATTACAACTCGGTAGCCCAGTACTGGTTTAATCCTGGAACAGGATTGTCAGAGAGCTGGACACATCAATTAAAGTTACAGTATCAATAGAATGGTAATGATAATGGACACGATTTTCCACTTCCACTTGAAACGAAGTTCCTTGAAATTTAAGATGAAAATCATTTCACTAAAGAGGATCTTAGTATGAAGCGAGAGAGAGAGAGAGACAGAGAGAGAGAGAGAGAGAGAGATAGAGAGAGAGAGAGAGAGAGAGAGATCTATTATTCTTTGATTCTACATTCCCATGGTCTCCCTAGTATTCAGGATCTTCAAATTTTTTCCCAAGTGTTCATCGCCAATGATGCCTGCTTGTTTTAGTTCAGTCTTTGTTCAAGTAGGTTTCGACATTTAAAGTATCGCAAATTCCCCTAAATCATCTAACGTTTACAATGCGATTATCGATGCGATGCGTCGATACGTCAAAGAGTCGTGGCTGCTATTTATCAAACGCGCGGTCAGTTATCGTTGATGCTTTGCGAGTCAAGTGAACCTGAACCGAAAGAGAGAGAGACAGAAACAAGAGAAAGAAAGTTGAAGAGAGAGAGAGAGTAAAAGGGGAAGAGAGAAAAAGTTGAGGTGAATGAGTAAGTCAACCTCCCTCACTAAACAAAGAGGGGGTATAGTCTGTCCAAGCGAGGGAGACATTCTGGCAAGATGGAAAAATGAATCCAGCTCGGTCAATATTGGTACAACAATTATAAATTTGGTCTCAAACTGTAGGAAACATTCTGATCAACAATTTGAGACCAAATTCATAATTTTTGAACCAATATTGATCTAGCTGGAGTCATTTTCCCATATTGCCAGAATGTCTTCTTTGATTATAAATACTATATCTAGTGATCAGCAGACGGATTGACTCTAGAAAGTGCAAGAATTATCTTGACCAATGTCCCTATCTCATCCACCCCCTCCAAGTACCTGAATAAAATATATCATCCTCCGTCTTTGTCCTACCTTACTGATAACCTTTCAAACATCCTTCTCTTATCCATTAGAGCACTATCTAGTACCCCGAAGTTGAACAATAATATTGTAATTGGCTAGAATGCAGACTAGTCTGAGCAGTCAGTGGAGCATTGTTGAGTCTTCAATCTATCCTCGTCATCTTTAACCCTGACCCTGGCCATTGTCTTGCATTAGCACGCTTATTCTCTCACTCTGTCACGCTTTACTGGACCAGACCGTCTGCTGCATCCAGCAAATAGATCTAGTTTTTATTTGTTTATCATATACTACAGTACAATTTTGTTCAGTGCACTGAAGATTTTAGTCTCATCCTGCTACTTTACAGAAACATATTGAATTATATAAATTCGTGTTTGATGGTTATTATCTTATTTGAAATTTTAATTCAACATTTGGAAAATTGGGAATTATAATATCCATGATCGATGAATTGATGTATGATTCACTATGATATTCGAGGGTAATTTTTCTCAAGTTATTAAATCTCAAAACTCTTCTGTTTCTTTGAATCACCATGTGCAGGCCTACTGTGATTACTAAATTAAATAAATGGAATAACGAATTATTCCGAACCAATGATACTCTTGAACGTGTATCACATAATGTATCCTTCATAATAGTCATCATAATGTTTCAAAATTAAAATAGTCAACTAACTGTTATGAATCTTTTGCCTTCATCAGTTAAGTGAAAATTTGATTTTACATTGTACCTACCACTTACTATTTTATTTATTTACTTTACTTATTAAAGTATAAACAACTTTAGTTGAAGAAGTTAGCGATGACAATTTTTTTCTTTTTTCCAATTTGATCTACTTCTCTCATATAGTATTATTGTTTCACAATCACAACATTCTACCCCTCTCAATTTAAACATTGAAAGTTTGGGAATGATTTATTCTGAAAAGTACGCTTTTTTATGAAATCACCTTCAGATATGCTTGAAACTGCAATGAATCCACGAGATTATAGGCCTACTATACACCATAAAGCTCTATTAAAAATCAACAAAAACCAGCAACATTTTATGATCCGCTTTTAAAATGAGAAAACACATTAATCTCGTTTCGCTCAACAATAGATCGGCGGGAAATTTCCGATTTTCTTGGCAACGAAGGAGGAAAATTGGGGAAGAAATGTGTGAAAAAGGAGAAAGAGGGAGTGAATATATATTAGAAAGAAGTGACTGAGCCGTGCCTCTTTCATTGAATATGCCGGGGTCTATCAATCAAGCCTCTGTCGCCTCATTCTATAGCACAGCATAGCCGCAGAATCGCGTAAAAAGGTAATTCTATCAAGGTTTGAGGGAAAATGCTGATAGAGGCGAATCTGTCACTCCAGTACGACACACCCTCATCATAATATTGGGCGCGATAGCTTCACTACTCAACTTCACTCTCCTACCAAGCTCCTTGATACGATATCATGTTGCGAAATCTTTCACTTCAATCTTCAAGGCATGAGGAACGATATACTATTTGTATGTTTTGTGGGGATGAATGGATGCATATTTTGGTAAGTTAGAAATGGTGTCATTTCAGCTGATACCTTATCAATATCTCACATGGTTTTAGATTTGAACTACCAATTAGTAATTGTTCAAGGTCTTAACAATTATTTAATCTTACAAGTGATCAGTTGTTGGAGAGATTTTTCGAAGAAATTGTTATTGATAAGCGAGTTATCTGCTTGAGAATAAGTTAATTCGCTATCAAGAATAAGTTTCTTTGCTTCATCAATTCAACTTGATTTTGCTTTGAGTCTATCAAAGCTCTTTATCACCAGAATCACTTATATAAATTATTATCATTCTTTTCATATTTTTTATTTAGTCTATCTAGAAGGTCCATGACTTTATCAATAGATACTTTTGTGATATGTATCCGACTGATGATGAATTTTCGTGAATACTGTTGTGAATAATGAAATAATAAGTAATGTAGAAATAATTATTTTAATAGACTCTAGGTATGTAATTAAGAATGAATGAGCTGCTTAAACAATACTATTACATTCTTCATAATAAGGATGATTTATTGCTGGAATGTATCATTATTGTAGCATGGACACAATATTTGTTTTGAATCGAGCACGCTGTTCGTCTCCTGGATGATTGCCAAAAAGTAAACAGTTTCTCAAAAATTCAAATAAAACTTGAAACAACTTCAAAATATCTTTCTAATTACCATAATCCCAAGCTCGCATACCTCAGCAAGGCCTCAATGAATACCTGAAGGCACTGTATAGTCTCTTGATTGCCTTGTAATTACATAGTCTCAAAGAGCTCCAGAAAAGTTATTATTCATAGGCAAAATTTACTTCCAGCCATTTTGTTTCAATGGACATCTCAAGGACACATTTTGTGAGTGAGTGACATTTCTAAGAGGATAAAAACCCAGTCAGGTTTTTCACCTTTTTCTAATTCCTAGGTCATATTAGGTTGCGAAAAAATAATGAGTTATTTGTATTCGTTTTAATCCCATCCTTATGCTAGGCATCTAGCACTGGTTCATTAATATTTATTTTCCAAGCTTGACTTGCTGAACATCCTGAAATATTACAAACTCGAAGCGTCTGGCCTCTCCATCATCATAATACTTTAATTCCGAACTCTATTTTCTCCTCTTCTGTTCCTCACTATCAACAACCATCTCACTCTTTCTTGCTTTCATCCTTACAAATCTCATTTATCCCACCTTCCTCGACACTATTCGATCCATTCTCCAGTGTCTTCCTGTCATTATCTGCTACTTACCCTTTTTTCACATCTTTGCCAAAGGAAACAACGTCACAAGCTTACCAAAACTGTAACTATGTTTTTTTTTCCAAAGCTGAAATCAGATTTCCGCAAATGACTCTAATCCAAGCAGTCCTATGGTGTTTACTCCCAAATATTGGTTTCTCATGAATAAAGTGCAATACTTTGCGAAACATACTCGAATATCAATCGATGGAATTATAAATAATAGTCGCTAAGTCTATTCAAGAGCAATATTGAACAGCTGAGGTCGCTCTCGTTCAGATATACTTTCTCTTACTGTCCTGACAGAGCTGGCAGGACAGTCAGAGCGGAGGGTTCATAGAAATTATTCTCCAATTGCCTAAATTCCTGTCATGACCTCTAGCTGGGTTATAAGTACTGCTTCCCAATCAATCTTTTAAATCGGTTTTAATCAAATCGATTATATTCTATTAATATTTTAAAAAATCATCGAAATTTCTTCATAAATTATGTCTTATTTAAAACTTGATATCTGTGTTCTTTGTCCCCAAGAAGGAAGATATAGCTCCATGACCACCAAGGGCGTTAACGCAGCACAGGCATCAAGGTTACTTTAATAAGTCAGCTGTCTGCCGTATGTCGACTCACACACTCAACACAAGTCGTCACCAGTTTGTGCGAAAAGAGCAGAAAAAACTTAACCGTAAGTTAGCCGTTCAAGTTGGAAGGACAGACTTGTTCGGGCCTTGTAACTTTGCACGTCTGACAGGCCAACGAGTCATCTATCTAAAAAGTTTCGCCGAGCCGGGAGGAGTCAGTCTTGCTCCTAATGATTGATGACAGTATCAAACAGCCAGCCAAAGACACGACGTTCTGTTGAAAGATTATTTCTTCTCAGCGGTGGTGACGCGGCTTGCAACTGATAAAATTTTCATCTTTCATGTCTTATTTCATATCGTCTTCTAGGCGTTTTCAAACTGTGCTCAAGCTGATGCTCGAGCTCGAGAATACTTTGGAGAATCTATGAACGAATAATTCAAATCAAACTCAATATTTTACCAGAATACAGATGAAGTGCCCCGTATCGTTCACTGTACAGCACTTTTCCTGTTTAGTGGGCACGAGCCGCCAGTGTAGGCTATTCTAGAGGATTTAATTCTAATAAAAATAGAAAGACAACATAACAATGAAATCAACAAAATAAACAGAAGACAATGATGTGAATAACAACCACAATATCACCTTCATAATTACTCAACAAGAGAATAAATCTATGGTTTGACAATATCTTGTCTTCTCACTTAAAAGGGATAACTATAAAAATATCACCTCCAAAACTGATATTCATAATAAAAACTAATACGTCATCAAGTTAGTATATTTCATTATTTAAATAAAATCAGTTTCAATTTCACATAAAAAATGAAAAAGAAAAACTCTTAAATGGACAAGTGTTGAGTAACTCAGTAATTACACTTATTTCAATTACCTATCAATACCGTGATCCCAAAACTAATTAGAATGTCGCGACTACCGGACACAGCTGATCATAGGAGCCTGGAGTCATTTCCAAAGAGATAGACCGTCGTACACAGAATTCCTGCTGTACTAACCAGGTCTATTCCACTTAGCTTAACCCGTAACGAATACGGCATGTAGACTAAACAAGGAGAGTGCCGCGTAGAAAGTCATTAATGGATCAAGGCTTATTTTCAAGGGTGACATATTGCGGTAAACGTCAAATTTGTTCCAGTTGTTTCGTCATGCTGAGTTTCCCACGAAGTCTCGGCCAGAAAGGCGTTCGTTCTTCTTAACTAGAGACCCAGTGTGCTGGTGAACACGGCCTATGGAGAATACTATGCTACAACCTAGAAGTGGGTTCCAGGAGGTAAGGAGGCAAGGTTAGTTCTCTTCTTCTCTTTATAAAACTACATAAGGAGTTTGGTCCAATAGGTCTGAGGAGGTATGAAAGCAGCGTTAGTACTCTTAATGGAACGAAAGAGTAACTAGATCTAATAAAGATCTGGTAATAAATCTAATTTTCTTCGATGAAACTGCGCCTTTGCGCAGTTTACAGAGTCTACATCTTTATGTAGTTCTAGTAGGCCTGAGGAAGTAAAGAGTTTGTTAGTTATTTTTTCTATGGCTTTCGTTAAGATGGATGAGCTGAGATGAAATTTAATGGTTTGATTGTTTTTTATGGTGACTTATTTCCAGATGAAAAACAATCAGTAACTAATAAATATTTTATTTGTCATTGACTCCATGCATATGTGTGATTCTATTCAACTCAGAAATCAAGCAATTAAGGATTATGTATTTTTGTTGAAACCCCATGAGAACTACTATTGCATGCTAATTATTTAATTCAATTATCTAATTCTAATTATTTGATTGTATAATTCAATGCTAATTATTTAATTGAATTATTCAATGCTATACCTTGTTCAGTAAGATGTGAATGTGAATACAATTTCGATAAAGATGTCTAAAGGTATAACATATCTAGCATCAGGAACCAATCGTTCCTGGTTGGTAGCTAGAGATTCAGGAAACGATTGAAGAAAGGTTTAAATTTTCAAGCTACTCTCTGGGCAATCTCACTATTGAGCCGTGTTCGAAAATTACAAGATTCTAAATATATTACAAAAAAAGCAGGAATTTCTCTACATCTCTTTTAAGTGAATTCTTCGATATACAAATACTCATCTGTATATGAGTTAAACAATTTTTCCAATTAATTGGTGTAGATTATTGAGGGCTCTGACTTCTCAGAGTCTGTGAAATGTTTTAGCTATCACTAAAGTAAAATAATAGGAAATAGTGTTTGTGTAATCACTTTCATTCTCTACAAGTGATTTGTACACAGCATTGAATAACCGGGGTGTGAACAAACTCAGATAAAAAAATAAATCAAGACTAGAATCTCACCGGGAGGCTTCAACCGCAACATGTGGAGAGTTGCATTTCCAATTAGACCATTGAGAATATATAGTCTGTCCAAGCAAAGAAGACATTTTCTCAGGATGGGAAAACGACTCCAGCTCGGTCAATATTCTGTTATTGTATATCTACAATTTGAGACTAAATTTATAATTTTTGAACCAATATTGAACGAGCTAGAGTCATTCAATCATCTTGCCAGAATGTCTTTGCTTGTACAGACTATATTACTTGTCGATTTTTCAACGTGGCACGAGTAATACAAACGTGGCTAGTCGGACTTGTTTCCCCAACATTTGAACCAGTAACAATAACAGCAGATATTCCATTATTCCATGTTTGAACACAAATTCAAGACGAGAGAGATCTGTAGCCGGCCGCCAACACAACTTAACGACTTTACATATTCGTGTCACGATTCTTCGAAACTATCGATTTCGTTTCGGGGTCTCTCGCCTTTCGGGATAGCGGAGAGTCTACCCAGAATGCCGCCGCGGGCCTAACACGTGTCTTAAGGCTAGTAACTGAACATACTTCACTATACAATATCTATCTTTTGAAGCTATATCGGTGGGCAACCAATAAGAAAAGTGTAGCCTGCGCCTTCAGTTAATTAGAGCAAATGAAAGGTTCCCGGCTTAGACAAGCCACCGGGCTTTTCTATAATGATGGAATAAACACAGAGTGTATGTTTTAAGGTAGATTCAACCAGTTGCTACCTCAGTAGCCAATCAGAGGGCCGATCAGTTTGATATTGTAATTTGTGATGTTCGTACGTGGATTTCTAACGTAATAGGGAATCAGGTATACAATTGTTGAATACAGCATTTCTATGGTAGTCGATTCTATTCAATTGAAAACTATCAACAACGTTCGAATCTATATTGTAATTCTCTTCTCTCACGAACCTCTCTCAGTTGCATAAAGGTCTGTGATTGATATTTGTGGTCCAAGTAGAAATGAACTCAGAAATAAAATAAGTTCAGTTCAGTTTCCTTTACATAAAACCTTAGAGAATTAATCTTTAATCTTAAATTCAACCTTCTTGAGCTAATCAGAGATATGATTTAGAATTATTCGTTATAATGCTAACAATATTATGAGCTAATGAATATCCAACCAAAACAATTTCTCTGCTGCTGAAAAGTAAAAACCAAAACATGTACTACGATTTGGTTGATTCAGATTGAATGATAATTTCATTACATGAATACATGGAACAAGAATTAAAGAAATATAAAATACGTACTCATACGTAATAATCAGCAGTTTGAGTACTGCAGTATCTAATAATTCTTCCCATCTTAGAAAAAATAATTCAGAAATAAATTGGATTAACTGAAAGTACTAACTTATTATAGCTGAGTAGTACTCTGACTAATAATTGACTAATCACTGAGTTGTACTGAAGTAGTTACTTCGAGTAATTATTCACTCTATAACTAACGATTTTCACCCGAAAACTACATATTCTGCTCCGTTCCCAAAATACAATACCGGGAGTTCAATAAGTATAACAATCAATCTTGTTTCTCTATGATATTCAGTAGCAAACTTCATGCGTTTACATAATCTCATTCAGATGTTCCAGCTCGCTTCAGGATAAGCAACAAAATAGAAGCCAATATAATATACAATTGATAATAACAATACCATTGTTATATCAATTTGCATCTGTTCTCGGTCAAAATCAACATACACTGTAAATTTTGAAGCATGTCATGAATTCTAATCAGTCTATCCACCATCATCCTCCTAATATTCCAATAATATTGTCTTGTTTTGCTGTATGTTGATGAGAGAATAATCTTGATTGGAGTGTTATCTTTCCATGAGCAGATTTGAGAAGGCTGATTATTATGCTTCCGAAACGCATCTTCAAATCAGGGTTTGAGGTTTTCTTGTGCTTTGGAAACTCATCTCCAATGGTAATTGGGGTTTAAAGTTTCGAATCGATTCTGAATTATTGGGTATGAGAGGTTCCTTGATCTATGATAATAATTATGAGTGAAGTACCTAACTTGTATTGTTGCAGCTCCAACTTGAATCATCTCTTTAAATTAAAAAAATTTCGTTCATTTGTAGGTAAGGTGGTAACAGTGAAATTACTTCGATGGTTCAAGTGATTTGAGTTCAGAGAAGTACAGAAGTAACATGATTTTCAACCTATAAATATTCGAAATTAAAAATTATTTTTTTCTAAAATATAATTTAGTAGTCAAATTCATTATTCGATCACAACTTACAAAATCTGAACTATTTATAGTGAGTCTATTATAATGGAGTTTCCAATATTGGAAAGCAAGAAAAGAAGTTTGTAAGGTTGGATAGAGATTTACTGATAATCAAATCTGAATTTACAGTATTATTTTTTCAAATCCAAAGTACGTATTCAGATTATTCAAATAAAATAAAAGTAGAGAATAATAATAAATTTACAAAATAAGAATAATCTTAATAAAAGCCATTGCTATATTACTTGAGTGATACATTATTGATAATTATTGAAATTATCTACTTGAAGCAAATGAGGAGATTTAACTGAAGTTTACTGGCATCTTGAATTTTTTATGTAATTTGATATATTCGAGACCATACAGGACGACATTGTAAACAACAGGTGATACACCACTCATGCTTAAAAAATATAAAGTTTGATGCCTGAAGACAATAAAAAAGTACGTCGCATGTGCCTCTAATGGTCTCAATGTCGCTCAATCAACCCATGTGGTCCACAGATATCAGCAGGTAAGAAAATCCAAGCGCACACGCTTGCCATATGACATGTCCTCTGGGGGCTGTCATCAGATTAATCGACCATAAAATGGAAAAATTGAGGTTCGATTGAATTATGAAGAGAAACTAATAATATAAGTTTTTATATTATAATTGGTGGATGGGTTTTATCTAGAGGATTGGTTACACCTTCAGATTCTACTATTATTATAGAAAATATAATTATTTCATCGATTCCAATGGTGAACTCTTCCAATGAAGATCTCAAATAAAAGTTATTTCACATACAACGATACAAATACATTGAATCAACTGTTTCATTACTACATTACCATCAACTCTATTAATAGATTATTTTGATTTATTTGATTCATGAAGCTAAGCCTATTGTACTTCTTTCAAGTATTTTTCACAATTTTTATTAAAACATGAGTTGACGTTATAAATAAACATTAATGGAAGAAAATAAAATTCGATTGGTGATTATCGAAATGGGAACGAAAATAGGCGTTGAAAACTTTATTTGCGAATCAATTTACCTATGTTGTTCCTATTATCTTTCATTGTTCTGTCGGAAGCTTAGCTCTCTGTTATGATGAAATTAGAATGTACCAACCGACGAAATTATGTAAAATATTTGAAGAAGGATTTAGGAACATCCATCAGTGAGTGAATCTGTAACAGCTAACATCCCTAGGTTTCCAGTAATCCAAATTTTGAAGTGTTCATTCATAAACTCATACTTTCCATTGGTGGAAAAGGTGAATGTTAATTGTTAAATGTGTGCCTCTTGGCATATTGATAGTTAGAGAATAAATTCAATCCTCCAATTAGACTTATTACATTCCTTCTATTTTATCCGTCTAGAACTGCTTCATTGAATACTGATCATTGAATTATCAGCCTGGGTACCATCGAATCGTAATGGCACCTGGCATCCAATAAAATATCATTCACAGTTATTCGATTGAAATTTAATTACAGTGCTACTATGCAAATTACAGCACCAGTTGAATTTGTTCCATCTTAATCCCAAGTACACTCAATCAGATAACAGCATTAATGGTGTATTTATAATGTGCGATAAATACGTGCATTAATAAATAATAAATACGATCGTATCGTCTTTGAAAATTGAATCGAATTGAATCCATTGTTGGATTGAGATGTAGAACTCGATCGTGAATACATGGTAACGGGTTGAGCGATAAATTCACAGTCAAGAAACGAGTGCAGACTTAATTCTATTGATGTGAATTGTACTAGAATCGTAGGGCTTGGGGGTATTTTGGGAGTAGTGAATCCACGGTTGTTTTTGTTCAGCTCACTGAGTTTTTGCTGATACAGTTTGAGAGCATGGGAGTAGAGTTTTTCTCTCCTGAGTTTAAAAATTGTTTAAGGGTTGCATGGACACGAAGCACAGCCCCGGGCAAATCCCTTGTCGAAGACTGCATTGCCGGAAGTCCATCTCATTCTTGTTGGCTACAAAGAGTGCAGATCATCCATCATACGGTCCAGTAAACAGCATCCACCCCATCTCATCCTTGCTTTTTCTCCTGTCGATGAAGAAGTTACGATGTATTGTGCAGTTGGTCAACCCTCCCAACCGCAATCAACAAGTCTTTATAATAAGTCAACTCCAGTTCATGACTAGAAAAAATCCCTATGTATTGAACACGTTCTGTCCAGTTCATAAAATGACCGTTAAACTGTTCTGCTCTACTTCTATGAGCTAACTACTTTTTGCTCAGCGATTTTTTATTATTAGTTCGTGCCCTGGCTCTCAAAACTGATTTATAGCGAGTTGTGTCCGACGGTAGACCGCGCTGAGTTATTTTCCATTTATAAAATAGCAACGTGATCTTTGAGGTTGGAAATTGTCAGCTATTCTTCCTCACTTAGCTGATTCGTGTGAGAAGGAGGAAATGAAAATGGAAGCAAGAGAAACACATGAAAGGGATATAAAGTACTGGGTGAATGGAAAAAACCATCATGTAGATGAGTAATTTTATTACAATAGTTCAAAAAAGGAAATTTAGAAGGAAATCGATCGTGATTATAATGTGAGCTGGAGCAATGTATTGAGGATTTAGGGCGGATAGATAACCGTTAGTTTTTAGGAGGAGCATTGTATCAGTTTTACTAAAGTCTGTTGATATCCATCTTCAATAACTGAGAATTTTTATTCTTCCAGTGGGTAATGATAATTCAATATTAAGCTCGGATAACCTTTTGCCCAAATAACTGAGAATTTTCATTCTCCCAGTATAACAATAATTCAATATCAAGCTCAATCAACTTTCGTGCAACAGGCCGTGAGAGAAGGACTTTGTGATTTTGGCATATCAGAAATTTAAATTCCATTGCTATTACTTCAATTTAATTGAAAATGCAATTATAGCCTTCTGTACACTATGCAAGACAACAATGATATTGTTTTGAAAGCGATAATATTGTCATGCCATAAAACCAATATCTAGTATTTTCAATCAACTGTTATTATTGTTGATGAAGAAACCTGTTGATACAGGTGTAATTTGAATTATATAGGCCTTCTGCAAAGATTCAAGATTCTCACTTACAAAAGCCCACAATATGATATTCAGCTACTACTTATACCAGCAGCTAACAGTACCCTTTTCAATCAGAAGCAGTTTATTAGTAAGAGATATCACAGCCACGTATCATATAAATGGCTGGAATCGGATATTTTCTTTGCACCAACAGGTTCTTGGGAGAGTTTATGGTATCGCAATTTCTTACATAGAGGAACATCGGGTGCTTCCAACAAGAGAGCGTTTCGAGCAACGTGAGACGATGTATGGATACCGTTAGGACGCTATTTGTCGGATGGCAGGAGAAAAGATTCCACCCATTTCAAGAAGATGTTTAAAATAAGAGAGAAAAATGTAACAGTCATAACTGTTTGACATAATCCTTCGTCATCTAACGAAGAAGGAAGTTGGGGAGAAGGGAAACTGTGTTTGCAACAAGTATAATATATAACAAGTATAATATATAAAGAGGAAGCAACAACTGTTCTTTTAAACGTAGCCGTCCTTTTTCTTTTAGTTCACGTGAAAAATTGAAGCACGTAGTTTTTGACCGATGTGATACAAGTGGTAAGCATCTCTGTCTTTGTGGGGGTAGGACGTGGGTGCTCGCCATCCCCCCCTCAAAACATACCCACACATCATCACAAACGCTACCCGTATATGAATGAGCCACAGAAGTTGTTACAACATACACAAATTGCTCTACCGCGCTCGTCGTTTCCTCGAAACACATGTGAGGTGAACTCGTGGAGCATACTGCTCATATTACGAGTGCCAAACCAGAGTTTTCTGATTGGGGCTCGTTGGAGAAGAAACATGAGATGCGACATCTCTATTAGCTTGATCAATTTGAGTGGAAGGCTCGTTCAACTGAACAACTTAAATGGCGGAATTACTCTCTAAGTACGTCTGAGAACTTCTGCACTCAAGTTCCAAATAGTACAACCTTGCTTCTGTAACAACCTCCAAGTAGTAACAACCTATGTAAATTATCTGAATTAAATATCATCCTTGCCTAAAATATAAATGCATAATATTTTAGTAGGTAGAATAGAGGCTGTATAATCTATATAGTGACCTATATTGATAGAGACTGTATAATCTATAATTAGCTTATTATTATAGTTGTATAATAGAGTGCGTATAGCTGGGATAGCCCTTGTTTCGATATACTCTCGAAGACAGCTTGAGACTGTACTGACAGAGCAGAGTATAACCAAAGACAATTTACTCAAACTATACATTACACTCTACTTCAATAAGTCTGTCTTTGATAATGATATGAATCATTCGCCAACCGCCTTAATTTTTTGAGCTATATCTAGTAGAATAAATCTGGATTTCTACTAATCGAAATGGATCCCATAAGTTTGTTTACTGAACAATACCCAATTTACAATCGGTATTATCAATTTTTCGATCAAAAATTCCATCCCATCCAACTTCCGTTGTCAAATTCCCATACCCTCCATTGAGCCTTCCAGTTTGGACTGAAAGAAAGGAGCTGGAACAAACAAAACAGTCCTGGACAGCGAAAGCTAATTATGACGCTCACATCACAAAATATTATAACGTGGGGAGGAATCAATTCTGTGTTTCGTGTCGCACGATATAGAAGGCGGCGTTTATAGAAGAAAATATAACCTACTGATAGAAGAGCGGCAAAAGGATTGTGGACAAAAGAGGCTGTGGTGATGCAATCGAGAAGAAAGAGAAAGGAAGATCAAAGGAGTAAGAAAGAGTGAGAGAGTGAGTGGATGCTTTGGTGGTCTTTTTTTCATCAGGCCGTCCCAGAACGGGCGTTCTTTTGGACAGGGTCTTCGGCGGTTTTATTTGAGAAGAGTCGCTCTGATTCAAGGTTAACTGGCCTTCAGTCTTCCCCGGGAGCATCTGCCTCTGTCTATACATCAACTTTCTCCCTTTAATCGGTCTCTCTTTATTCTTCCTTTCATCAGTCTTGACTTTCCATCAGTTTCTCCTCCCTTCCTTACCTCGATTTTTCCTCCTCCTTCCTTTCATAGAATTCTCCTTACATCTTTTTTCCTTCATTTTTGTTTTTGGTCTTTCCACAGTATCTTTTTCCTCCACCTTTTCTTTCGAGGGGATCTTTTTTCTTCAATGAACGGTTTCTCAGTACCACCCATCATCACCTTCTTTCTCTCCCTTAAATCATTGTTTCTCTCTCCACGTCTCTCATTTTTTAATAGAAATTTTAAAATGAAAGCAGTCTATTTGTTTAAACATTTTATCTGAACATTTATATGTATGTCTGAACTTCTCCGTTTTGAGCAAACACTTATATTGCTGTTAACATGATATAAAATCAGATTTCTGCGTCATTCAATATTAAGTTCACATTATACCCTATTTTTTCTGAAAATTGAACTTTAAACTTGGGGCTATTTAAAACAATTGATAGATAAAAATAAATAAATCAAGTACCTTTTTTCAAACTTTGTATTATTTTTACACAGACATGTTTCAAGCTTTAGCCCATTTTTTTAAATACTTTTACTGAGAATAATATTTAATTCACATTGGAAATGGGCTAAAGCTTGAAACATTTCTGTGAAAAAATAATACTTTTAGAGTTTAAAAAAGGGTATTTGATTTATTTCATTTCATCCATCCATTATTTTAAATAGCCCTAAGTTTAAAGTTCAATTTTAAACTATTTAATCTATTTTTTTTTTCATTTCTCACTCTTAGTGTACAACTTAAGATTCGTAACTATATTTTCTGTTCTTCCTCATCCAGCATTTTTATCATAATTTATTTTATACCTTCTATTCTAATTTTCCTTATCATCTCAAATTCTTAGATTTTATTTTTTAAATCTTCTTCTTCTTCGTTTTCACAACTATTTTTTCCTTGTTCTCTCTCTCCTGTTGTTTCCTCTCTTGTTTAATTTCTCTCTTCCTTACTTTCTTATGTTTTTTAACATCAATTACTTCTCCTCCTTTCTTCAAATTTACCATCGTAGATTTTTCTTTTCCTCCATTTCCTTCTTCTCTTTTCTGCTTCGTTCTGTCCAACATACAAGGCACACTGTTATTACACTCTGCTCTCTTTCCAGACCTTGCCATCTTGATCTTGTTCCAGCCACACCCGTTTGAGGCCCGCGGGCTGAATCGTCACTGTAGCCACTGTGGGGGTGGTGTGGTTGGATAAACGTCAGAAGAAGGAGAAGAGAAAATGAACAAACAAAAGGGATAGAAGGAGCCTGCAGACCAGGTAAATTCGGAATGGATGACTCGATAGAAAGTGAAGAATCAAAAATACGCTATAGGGTTCATTCTTATTGAGGAGAGATTGTGAAGTACAACAAACTTGACTTGACAATTAAAGGTTTGATCGCAAAATAGTTCCAATTTAAAATACAGAATACTTCCGCTAATCAGACTACCACCATGTATTTCAGTAACAGTTTATAATGATTTAATTCCTTGGTGTTATTTGACTTATTATGTTTAACCTAAAGTCTCCATATTTATCTTGTAGACTACTCTCCCATATTTCTTCTCCATCATCATTATTTTTGTAAGTAGTTTGATATCCTTGTCAAAATGTCTATATTCGTATTCTAATGATGTTTTGAAGCAAAAATATTGTTGAGCATCTTCTCGTTTCTCGTTTCTATGAAAGGTAAAATGATAAAATCTTGAGGAACTTGAGTTGGAATTTGAAAAATGATTTGATTTCACAATGTTGAGATAAGTCTACAGCAGTGGCGGTTCCAGGGGTGGTCTGGGTGGGCAGCTGCCCCCCAGTTTTCATGGGAATTTTTCCAATTGTTTTTCTAGTTAGACGCACATAATATGATTATTTCTAAAATAATTACTTTTGTGTACACTAAAATCATAGAAAATTATTTAATGGTTTATAGAATAGATAATATCTGTTATTGGGAGTTCATATGGACTTTCTAAGCCTAATTGGAAATCCTCACTCATGTTATAGTTTGGTACTTCAGCCAAAGAAGCTTGTCGATATCTTCCATGAATTAAGGTTATTGAGTCCTCCAATCTACAATGAAGTGGATTATGATGATTTTATCATATCTAAAATATCATTACAAAGTAAATACCGGTAATCACTATAACTTAATTTGATGATTATTTCTAAGTTGAATCTCTTAATGCCTTGAAAACCTGGCCTTATTTTTTTTTTAAATGTAGTCTTGAGGTTCAAAAGTAGATAGTTTGGCAATAAAATTTACCAACTATTGAATTAATTCGAAACTTTTCATACTACACAGATAAGAGTGTTCCAGAAGGAATGTGCAATACTTCTCAAGCTGTTTCTTCACACCAAGTAGAGGAAAAAGTTCCGTGGGACATATCACCAGAAACGCTTTGTTACCGTTTAGATAACAATGGTGGAAAATTTAAATCTCTCAAACAATATTCATATTCTATTTTTTCACTGGCTTTATTCAGATTCTAAAATTATTAATTCCCATGTGAAATGGAGTTGTGGAATCTGAGGAATTCAATGACTTTTTATGAGGAGTTTTTAACTTGAATGGTTATTGAGATAATAGAGCAAATATGCTACCATAATTTCTTATTTTCAATATTGATAGGAGTTGAAGAGAATCAGAAGATATTCTGAAGAGAACGTTGAATAGCTGTGATTGTGTAAATTTTACCTGAATCTCAGAAATCGCGATCAAAAGGAGACAAAACATTGAACAAGTGAAAAATTACTGTGAAGTCGCAATTTTAAGATTTGATTGAATTCATCACGTCGTAATTTGACATGGAAATACATAATTTTATAACTTGAATAAAACCTCTAAAAATCAGAACTTTCTGAAAAATTTCAATTTCTCTCCATTGTTATCTCGGCAACAAAGCATTTTTGAGGGTACCTATGTTCCATGATACTTTTTTCTCTACTTGGAATAAGGAAATAGCCTGAGAAGTATTGCGCATCCTTCTGAAACACTCCGTGCCGAAGTATGAAATTATTGGAATTGATTCAATAGTATTTAGTAGAAATTATTGCCAAATTATCTACTCTTGAACCTCAAGACTATATATTTTTTTGAATAAAATAAGGCCAAGTTTTCAAGGCATCGAGATTTTCAACATAGCTCGAAAAATAATCGAATTGAGTTATACTAATTGTTTACTTTGTCATGATATTTTTAATTTTTCCCAAGGAAAGAAGACGCCTGGGAACCCTACTATCTGGGGTAGGGGTGAGGGCACCCACATACCGTTTCATAAACTCCAGCCCCCCTCCCCCTAGAAAATCACTCGTGAATTTGAGCCCTTGCCCCCCCCCCCTTGTTTTTCGGGTCTGGAACCGCTACTGGACTCTACAGTATCAGAAATTGGAATATTGCTGTCCCTAGATTTAGAACGAAAAACAGTAATGCAACCTATAGCTATCTATCACTTCTGATTCATGCTTTTACTATTTTTCAAGCCAGTCAGTGATAGATATGATTATTACAGATGTTCCTCCAAGGGATATTCACTTCAATATTCACCTTTTAATTCTACCTAACAGGTCTTCCCGCACAGTGATATATGCATTATAAGCAACCTCAAAGCCAGTAACCGCACTGCATTCAAACCCATTCATTCACGCATAGAAATGTTTCGGCACTCTTTCTTAGAGTTGCATTTTATTCAGCATTGCTCATTCCTCTCTCTTCCTCCATCTGTTGCACCGACGTAAATAACGGCTAATCGACATGAAGAAAATGAGAAAAGTTCAAATCATAAAAGATGTCGGAACTATATTCCAAGTCGCCTGCAGTCCGGAGATATAAATAAAGAAGGACGTCTGGAATCGTATTTTCTTTAATAACATTTAAAAAGCCTCTACGCGTTAGCACAAAATCTATCAATAAACATCGTGAGTGAACATAATTGAACTCTAAAAACGTCGATGAATCTTTCGCACTCGTTCCATTCTTTTTTGTTTTTGACCTTTCACCGCTTATCCTAGTCTGTCCAAGCAAAGAAGATATTCTGGCAAGATGGTAAAATATCTCCATCTCGATCAATATTAGTTCAAAAATTATAAATTTAGTCTCAAATTGTAGGAAACATTCTAATCCACAATTTGAGACCAAATTTATGTTATATGAACCGATATTGACCGAGCTGGAGTCATTTTCTCATCTTTCCAGAATGTCTTCTCTGTTTAGAAAGACTAAACTTACCATGCAGTACTGTCTGTGTTAACCTCATTACGGCAACGTTTTTATAACATCTCGTAAATCTTAGCAGCAAATTCTGTGTAACACTGCTGTCTGCGAATACCAATCGATTTGCACGGATTGTAAATCGTGCAATCTATCAATCACTATTATGAGAGTTGTCAGGACATTTAGTAAGATGATGATTGTTGGGATTGATGATGGAAAATATCATCTTATTAATATAAGATGCCTTGTCCAAATAAATACAAGAAAGTAACAGTAATAAGGTTCTTTCAAGTACTAGGTCAGTTGAGAGCAAACTTTTAAAGTCTGAATCAAGAACCGTTTTTTTTTTTAATTTACATGCATTTTATGAGATTTCATCAGAGCAGCTGAGACCTAACTCATCAGTTTTGAGCAAAAATTAATAATTGGATCATTTTATACCATAATCTATTGCCACAATCAAATTCTTGACAAATTGGATGAATATCACCTTCTACAAATGCAAATTTTAAGTCAACAAGTGAAATTAGTTGAAGTCCTTGAAGAGCAACTTCGACAAAAATAATGAATTAGATTATAAAAATAATCAATATTACTTTTTCATGGAAAAATATATTTTCTATAGAATGCTTCTAAACTGAACCCTATACATAGTTATTCATCTTCACCATAGTGTATAGTTTTAGATCTCAAAATTCATTAATTAGTGATTAATAGAATTCATATTGGAATCGTTCTTTTCTCCTTTCCACAGGAGAAACGGATGACACAACTAGCCTACAGTATATTGAAATTTGAAGTAAAGTAAAATTGAATCAAAGCTCTTTTATAAATTTCAAAAAAGTTATTGTTAGAAATTGGCTCAAAATATTAAACTTAGCTCTAAATGAAACTATTAAAGCTTAGAAATATAAATATTTATAGTAAAAGAATGATGGAAAGTGAGTTTTGTAGCATACTTTCAAGTAACTTGCAAATTGCAAATTTTCCTTTGTCTACACTGCAAGGGTAGATAGTGCTAGAACCCAGAATTAGTGGTTAACCAATAAATATCCGTTAACCGTATCGAATAGGATATAATCATCATTAGAAGCCTAGCAACCCCACCGTAAAGCAGTGCCAATTTACCAGAGCATAAAGGGCTAGGAAGGTACCTACCCTAACCGGATCGCTTACTAGGTTTTGAAAAAAATGTTAAAAAATGAATTTTAATGAAAAAACATCACAACCGACACCCTACAATCACGTGATCAACCCTGTAATTTTGTTGGAGACGTTCACCGTTCCGAAGCTGTAGTCGCTTTTGTTCAGGATATTAGGAGCACATGTCGTTTAAATATACATTAAGATAACCTATAATTTTCCCTTCTCCTCATTTTTTTCACTCTCATAGAAGAAAACTAGAAATTCTTGTCAGATGTTCAACGTACTAGAGCTTAGTGAACCATTAGAGTACTAGATCGTTTACAAGGTTTCATGTACTCTGGATCGATGATCTATAATGATTCTGATTAATGTTTTCATAATTTCTACTACATGTTTCTTTGTTTATTTTAATTTTTAATCTTGCTCTAAACTTGAAATTATAGTTATGAAGGATTAACAAGATGAACCATTAATATAAGTCGGAATCACCATGTACTGCCTACTTTATACACATCCTTCTATTAGATTATCATTTTATATTCTCCTTCTTTTCAAGTAAGCTCTATAATTTTATAGATTAAGAAAATAATCTTAGTAGGATTTGTATTGATGTAATGTGCTAGATTTAGTAAGTATCACAGAAATTAAATAAGAGGTGAATTTACTATAAAATTGAATCAGAATAGATTCGGAACATAGTGAAAGGGAGTGTATCGTAATTACTTACTAAGTTTATATTCCAACTTACTATCTTGATTCCTTGAAGTAGTAAGAGATCATTAACAGCTGTTAGTCTACACTCGAACATTAAAAAGCCCATGTTTGAAATGTATTATCTGGATTGTGCTGCAAACTTTCAACTTCCAAAATGTCCTATCAGAAATCCCTGTCCTTTTAAGCCTGAACAAAATTAGATTTGTACCACCACGTTCTTATTCATTGGGCTTACTGAACGAATAGATTCAGACAAGAGTTTTGGCAAAAGTTGGTCACATGACCGTTTGCGCGGGAATCAGGACATCCTTGGGCGGGAAACTGGACGGTATATCACAGAGACAACATGGACGTTCTCACTTGCGCGGCAAAATTAACGAGGGAAACCCAGGTTTCCCTGAATTGAAGAGAACTGAACAGAACACCTCTCACTCTGAAAATTGATCTCTCGCCTTTTCTGTTAAATCACCTTCCAATTTTGTTGTCCTTTGACATCGATCCTAGCTATCGACTCTACGACCCAAGATCGATTCGAGTGACGAGACGACTGGAATTCGTCGAATTTTTTCACGCTGGCAAACAGCTAGGTCAACGAATCGTCATTGGACATATTTCTCATTTCTGTTTCAGTTTTCCAGACAATTCTGTGCCAGGAGTCTTTCAAAGCACATGATTACAGTTTTTCAATGCGAGATATCGTATTGCGAAATTGAAATTCTCTGAATTTTTCAACGTCTGGAAATTCTCTCGCAAACACCATGCGAAGAATATTTCTAGGGATAAATAATTGTTGTAATTGAGATACCTCCTTATATATGTTTGATTAGATTAAGGCGTTTAAAAAGAGTGATTTTATGATAAATTTTCTTAAATTTTAAATTCTGGATTTCATTGTTCATTAATATACAAAAAACGGTAATTGAAATTAGAATCACATTAATAAAGAAGAACTGGATGATTTATGAATTTCCTTGAAAAAAGATACTATAGACTAAGTATGTACGAGGGTTTAACCATTGAGAAAGTACTATATTATTACTGTCGTATTTACTCTAGAATAGAATCAGAATAGATTCAAAACTTGGTGAAGGGGAGTGTTAGCTCCCGCTTCAGGTAGCTCCTCCTTAGTTTATTCGTGGGATTCATCTCGCTCTTCCAATAAGTATCTAATTGAAACTTACTTGGTGTATTGGTTTTTAAAGAAATTTGAAATTCTCTGAAACTTCAAGTACCTAACACAGTGAAAATTCTAAGCTCAACTAGTCTGGAAATCTTGTATGGCCTATAATTCAAACTCTTAGGCCATCTCCTCTTGATGATTTCCACAAATTTACAAAGAATTGATGTCTCACCTCGTAGACTATGTTAGAGCTATGCAAAACGTAATTCCACAGCTTGTTGGCAAGACGTTCTCAGCAAATAGCTGAGAATTGTCAAACAAGCGAGGGTAGGTTGCTGTCCGACAGTCGACACCGCACAAAAAGTCTCCAGCAACCTGAAAACAAAGGTTGAAAAAAGACGAAAAGAAACAAGTAAAGGAATCCCAAATAGTTGCATTGTGGATCGGCGACAAGCTTGTTAAAGGGTAGAGCAATCAATTACAGAAGACCGATGCTTGGCCGGACGAAATCTATCACTGAATTCTTTTACTGAAATCTCTCACTGAATTCTCTTACTGAATTCTCTTACTGAGATCTCTCACAGTATTCTCTTCTCCAACTGAATCAGTAACTTGGACAAGTTTTAATTATTTATGTCAACGAGAGGACAGTTCGCGCCAGCTGAGGAGAACCGCCGTTACAATGTAAAGTGTATTGTGACTGCGTGTCTTCTTAACTATAGCGGACGTTTCGGATACTTGAAACTGGTTCCACTTTGAGAAACCCAGCCTTCTTGTGTTCCCTCAGCTTGGTAACCATGACAACCACTTTGTTCAATTCGCGGATCGGCGTTTCCTGATTTTAATTAACTTCTTTTCTGAACTGGCGTGGTGCAAGTTTCATTCATTTTTTCAGAGCTGTTCGACCAATCGAGATTTTTGCGAGGTTGGAAGGTCTGAAATAAGTGATAGTGGATAGATCATCAATAATCGGAGCGAAGACGATTTGGACACTCATGTCTGTGTTTTCACCTATCAGTATAATTGTGATGTATCTAATAAATAAATAAATGAATAGTGGGTTTGTTGTGATATTGGTCAATGGAAGTTCAACATTTCGTGTACTGATAAATTTTATTTTCGAGCTTCATTTCTCATTTGCCAAAGTGAATTTTCAAACTGTTCTTCCTCAATTCTTCAATTATTTTCCAATTTATTCTACTATTTTGAATGGATGAATTAATTTCTTATAATGAAATTATTGTCAATACAGGTAGTCAGGTATACATGTTAATCAGCTTGATACGTTCTAAAGTTGATGAAAGTTGAAATGAAAATTTGCTAAGGAATTGGAATCAGTGCCCTATCACTACTTTCATAGTAGTGATTGTCAAGAGTGCAAAGTTTTATGTAAAATTGACTATAATAATCTATTCAAAATGAATATTCCTTTCAATATTGTGACTGATAGAATAGATAATCAGCTCACACCAATACTCAAAGAATTATTTCACCATCATAGGCTATGATTGATTTTGCCCACATGTTACTTAAAGTTGGAAAGAGTATTTTTGTACTCCAACTGCAGAAACTGTACAGAATTTGAATTTGAAAAATGTTTATCGAGTCAGTGATCTGATACTTATACATGAAATTACATACTTTGTTTGTCAATGGCGCAACAGCCCTATGAAGGTCCTAGGCCTACCAGTTGGTTGCCAGTTTCATATTCACCAAACTATACAGTCCGTCCAAGCAAAGACATCCCGACAAGGCGGGAAAACGACTCCACCCAAAATCCGGGCCAATACCGGCCCAAAAGCCATAAATTCTCGAAAGAGCCCACAGCCCCCGAACTAACACCGACCGAGCCAAAGCCATCCCCACCCCGCCAGAATGCCCACCCAGCCCGGACAGAAAATACAGCAGGCGAATAATCATCAACCAGGAAAGAGGTAACGTGTGGTTAGCACGTCGATCCTCTCAACCATAAGCCAGTCCCCACAACCAAGTGAAGATGCAGAACACCTCTGAATAACATGCAGTTAATCAGTTAGAGTGTAATGCGACAATTACTATTCCTCCAGAAAAGGGAAACGACTGACTGTCTTTACTAACGACAGCCAATCTCTCAAAGGAGGTAGTAATGACATACTTATCTATCCAAAAGAAAGACTCTCATGAAAATACTCATGAAAAATAAGTTACAATTCGTTCTTACATAGAACCTTTGCATGGATTTTGTACTAAATGGGTACACTATTTCAATTATTATTTGAGTCGAATAATGAGTAGCAAATGATAATCTAATGTTGTATTGTATGTAAAGCTACTATTAACAGTTCGGTGTCACGGGCAGGTTCTTTGAATCCTTGTGAATTCAAAGGATGATGGTTTTCGCACATTTCATATTGATGATTCAATACGTTTTGTCCACGAGAAATAATTTGGTAGTAATTGCTCTGAATTTTATAGTGCATGTAAAACGTAAGTAGCTGTATATAGCCTAAACCACAGACTTTCCGCTAGTTGATCAGATAACGAGGTAAGGTTTCTTCGTTTAAAAAGTCGGTCATCAGTAACTTGAACCGCAGAGATCGGAAGAAGCGATTATTCGAAAGATCGATTATTCAAGAGATCGATTGATCGCTCAATCGAGGAGAACCGGATGAGACAGAGTGAAAGCCATAATCGATCAGGAAAACTCACTGCTTTGTTCATTCATCTCAATCGACTCTGAGTTATGCAATCAATTGAGATCGAGATTTCAACTTGAAAGAACAAAGTCGTATCTTCCTACTGGCCAGAACTCCTTTTTGTTGGAAAGATAGCTCAACTTCAAGTTTCAAAGTGTCAAATTTGATTAATTATAACTTCTAATTTTATTATTAATATTTTTTAACGTTTTGCATTATTGTCAAAGCTAATATTATTTTAGATTAAGCCCAAGCTATTCAGTCATTCAGTTCGTTATGAAATTGTGATGAATCAAGAATAAAGTGATGAATTCAGATTTTGAATATTGAAATAAGTTAGGACTTGAAAGTGAATAAATAACGGATAAACAATTACTTCAACAATAATTTATTAGTCTCAGAACTTTTAATCAAGATTAAACAAGAATATCTTGAAATTATCTTGAATCGAACTACTTAATGTAATAATGTTCAAGTCATTTAAGGAATACTATAAGGAGCAATATATCATTCAATCAAAATAGTTTCGGAATAGAATACTGTATAGTGTAGACTGTATTATAAGATTCTCCAACTTCAATTCATCCAACCAATATCCTCATCTAAGGACCAAATAATAACTAATACAATGTGGTTGTATAGCTTTCATCAAATTATGCAGGATATTTTCACATTTGAGGATGATAAACCATCGATCTCGACTAGAAAAGTAGACCTAATCTCCCACCATCATCCCTCTCATTACTCACCATTGGTGGCTCGTACCCACGAAATAAGTGAAATGCCCGAATCTTTTACTGTACAACATTTCACCTCTTTTGTGGGCACGAGCCGCTAGTGTAATACCCACGCACAAGCCTGAGAGTTCATGTGGGCATCACCCTCAGAAGAAAACCATCTACAATAATATTAATTGAAAAGTCTATTGAAGATCAGAGAAATTCTCTCAGTTATTATAAAATTAAACTACAAGGAAAAACCAAGGTGGATAATGAGATGATTTTGAGAGGTCACAGATAAAATTCGAACACGGAATAGGCTCTGAATGAGGAGAGGATGGAGAAGGGGAGAATAGAGGATGAAGAAGACAAAGAAGAAGCAGTTAAAGAAAAAATGCGTGGAAATAATGAGTAAGGAGAAAATAAGAAGAGTAAGGATATTCAGTTGCGGCGAAAAAAGATACTGTGAGGAAAAAATTTGGAAAAGATTCCACTTTACTTTCGTTTTCATGATAAATTCCGCCTCTGAATTCGAAAAATTAAGTGGGTCGTCATATGGTTACCGTAGTACAATATATTCTCTAATATTCTGCTATTTTCACAGGACTATATAGTTTGAAGAATCAACCTGTGCGATAATAAAATCGTTCTTTTGTTGAAAATAAGTATTCGGCTATTTACATTTCGAATCATAGTCTCTTTGGCAATAATCATACCTTCAGACTGGCAAAATTACGTCTGGGTCGCCCCATTAGCTCACAAAGCCTTTAATATTATGGTGATTGATTTCGCAGTTCCTATATCGATCAACGGCTGTTCATAGTACCCTGTGATTACCGGAAAGGACCAATTTGAGCCAGACAGGGCCGGTGTAATCATGAATTTGCAGGTTGGAAAATTAAGCTTCTGAATTTAAGTTGGCAATTTTCTCGGTGCATTAACTTTAGACATGTCAATCAATAATGGGAGAGAAGATGGATTGCTTTATCATTGAATCGCAAAACGGATTAATGAATAGTTGATATTGTTTAAGGTTCTATTCTGTCATTATTCTATACTCTATAATCTTTCACACTATAATTCATAGTTTACCCTTCTTATATATGTTATTAAATATAATATGTTGATAAAAATTTGAATCACAGTATCCTTTCTAGAAGTTTTTTTATTTGAACACAACAAGTTTCGCACTTTTTAGAGGCAGTTCCAAGTGTTCAAAATCTGTCAAAATAATGCGAAAAATCTAGTGTCAAATTGAAAAACTTCTAAAGAGGGTATTGTAATTCAAGATTTCACTAACATACATTAATACTCTAGACAGCAAGGAAACACTGTTATTCAATAATATGTTTTTATATTTTTTTACAACAGATGAAAGAATCCTATCGGCTTTTCTTATTTTACTGTTCTATTCCAAGAGTAGAGAAAGCAGAATGAAATAAATGGTAAAACAAAATGCAGTTTACAATGAGAAAGAAATCTTATTGAATAATCCAAAACTAAATTACCTTTGGGGAAGAAAAAAAATATTCATGGACATAAATCCTCATTAATTGATAAAATAATTAGTAAAAGTTCATAAAGAGATACTGATTCATTAATATTGTCACTGTTTATTCGAGTTCTTGAATGGGGTTGGGGTTGTCTAGAATGAACCATGTATTGATTATAAACTACTACAGTACATTATAAACCCGATTGGCTGTAACCATGAGCTACTTGTCCAAATCAAACATGTTCATTATGTAATATATTCACAATACATGACCAATGCTAGCCATGAACTACTCCCCTCGTACCATAGTTCCAATTCAATCCATCCAATTCCAGACGGCTCAGAGCACAATTAATTAAATGATTATTACGAGCTCAATCTCTGCAGAAAATGAATGAGTAATCCAGTAATTTCAAATTGTTATTTTCAACGTCAATCACTAACTGCCGCCGATATTAGCGGTTTATGTGTGTGTCAATATGAGCGTAAGCGATTCTATTAATTCCGGATATCCGTCCAAGCAAAAAAGACATTCTGACAAGATGGGAAAATGACTCCAGCTTGGTCAATATCGGTTTGAAAATTATGAATTTGGTCTTAAATTGTAGGAAACATTCTGCTCTAAATTTGAGATCAGGTTTATAATTTTTTACCCAATATTGACCGAGCTGGAGATTTTTTCCATCTTGCCAGAATGTCTTCTTTGCTTGGGAGGACTGTAGGAACATAGGTGTAACGTAATCGATATGGTTGTTGAGATCTAATTGAAATAGAAAATATGCAAAACCATCGGTGCTACCGCGACCAATACAAAGCCGCTGACAATCATTTGCATGCAAAATTCGAGCACGGCAGAACGAGAGAATCGCTCGCTCGCGTTATGGGAGCTCGGCTGTCGATTCAGATCCACGCCAAGCTGATTTGTTGTGGCGCGAAATTCAGTTTTTGAAATTAGCCAACCACCACCTCCGCACCATCCGACCACCTCTGTTCAGTCAAATCACATTACGTTCTACTTAATCAAAACAATACATAGACGCCTGGCTCAGAGCCACATCTCTGTTGGATGATTTGCGATGGTGATGTATGCTTTAATGGTGTGATATAGGTGTAAGGATACGCCTATCCTATGAATTTTATACTGTATAATCCAGTTCTGTTCTACTGGTTTGATTTTCATTATTATTTTAATAGATGCGTATTTTTTATAAATGATGATTAAATAATTATTTATGAATGTGTTTTGTAGTGTTTTGAATGTATAAATAAAAATAAAAATCAAGTACCCTTTTTGAAAAATTAAAAATATCATTAAATAACGGACATGTTTCGAGGCATAAGCTCATTTTCAAAGACTCTTATGCCTTGAAACATGTCGGGGATTGAATCATATTTTTGAAGTTTCTGAAAGGGTATTTGTTTTTTACTTTTTATTTATTAATTTGGAGTAGCCCTAAGAGTGAATTTTCAAAGTAACCATCATTTTACCAAGTACAACATAATGATTGATTAATTATGATTATGGATGATTTGTGATTTGATTAATATATCTTTGTTGGGCCGGTATTACACGATAATAGTTCTATGATCATAGTTGATCACATGGAAAGAGATGAAAATATGATTTCGTATTTTCATCTCTTTCCATATGATCAACTATGATAATAGAACTATTATCCTGTAATACGGGCCTTACAGACTTATCCGTATAAACGACGGACTGACGAACGTCCATGTGCGTTGCAACTACTAATAACCTGAGAGGGATATTTCCTGCGCTCGTCTGTTGCTGTTTAAGGTGGAAAAGGCGACGAGGAGTGATAATTTAAATAAGGCTTTCTGGAGTATGCATGTCTTCCGAAGCAGCCCTAGCTGAGAACAAATTGGGTTCAACCTTCAACAGTGATAAGACCTGCGGCTTTTTAGATTAACGATAGTTCAATACCGTTGGGGCTAATACATAAATACTTCAAAAAACATCAAATTCATAGAATATTACATTCAAAATTGCCTTCCTCAATGAGAGTATGTCAATATATGAGACAATTCATCAATAATCTCATTTTTATTGATAGGGGAGGAATCAATATCGTATCAAAATTTACACGGTATAGACTGCCTCCTGAATGTTGCAGAGTTGTACAATAAGGTTTTCTTACCTGGTAAAACATGAATAGCAACCATTTATAGCAAACTTGTGGGAGTATTACTGTTTCCTATCTAAGGCACACTCCCACAACCCTAATTGTGTGGTGGGATGAGCCATCTATTTGTGTATTCTGCAATGTTTATACAGACATAGGTGCAATCATAGGTACACATAGTAGACAAATTCGAAATTGTAGACAAATAGAAGCTGGTATGAGGGTTCAGATCCTTTTGTTCCATAATAACGTTGAACCATAATTAATAACAATATTGGAGTCTTTTATCAGTAGAGGCACATTCTCTCGATTGCTATTGATACTAGGCACTGGAATTTGATTATTGGCACACACTTGGGGTTGCTGCTGAGGCATCTGTAGACTTCCATCCCTTTGTTGTTGCTCTTGTAATTGTAGCAGAGATCGTTTTCTCTCTTCAGCTTCTCTGTCTCGCTTAGTCTGCGGCGTGTACATGTATTTGTGGATGGAGTTGATCATGTGAGTACCCACCAAGGTGAAACGACCGAAGCTTCTACAGTCCACAGCTCTTATTGTCAAAGGAGGTCGGTAGAGTTCTTGCTCTGGAAGTTCCAGTTCTAGAAACTTGACGGGAGTGGCAAATTGGGATTTTTCTTGGCGTTTTGTATCACAGAGGAGTAGAGAATGTGTCCGGCGCATTCTATGTCCACACGAGGCTTATCAACAGTCATCAGATGAACACGTTTTAAATCACGAAGGCCCCAGAACAATACTTCTATCCTATATTTGGCGAGAGTAGGCCGGATGCCCCTGGGTACAGGCAGCAGGGCGAGAGAGGTGATCGCTGCTCCATCCTCGGAGCAGGGTTGCGAGGATGGATGCAGCAACTCTTTCGGAGGAGGCAGGTCGGGCAAATCTGCTCCGGCCACTTTGTCCGGAGCTTTTTTCAGCTGTAATAATTCGAAAGTAGCTAGCAGCTCGCCAGCTCTTTCTGGCCCTCTCTGTATATGTCGTACCATTCTAGGCATGGTGGAAAGTTAGGTTTCTCATAGGGCTCATCCAATAGTTTCACGTGTGGTTTTGCTAGAGCTCTCCCAATAAACTCTGATTTGCCCACTTTGTCTTGATCGAATATTTCAATAATAATTGTCGGTGGATCCTTTTTAATCTCATCCGTACATCCATAGATTAGAATTTCGTCAAACACCAATAGCTCATCCCATGTTGGACTGAGAGTTTCATCTATAACCTGAGTTGTCTTACAATACTCTCCAATGATGACTCTAGCAAACGGATCTGACAATCCAGATGCATCAGACCCTATAAGCGATCTAGCTTGATACATATAGGCTCTCATTTGGAACGGATATTTCTCTTTATAGTGGATCATAGATGGAGGCAGGGCTCAGGGTCTCTCAGAATTTCTGATTTCATGCGAAATTTCATACCCCTTTGTCAGTCCGTTTACGAAGTTTTTCTTGTGTTTCACAAGTCCCAGCCACATGTAGGCTTGTAATTTAGCTTGTATCGCCCATCCGCTAGGCCCCAGGCCTTTTACCCGGTAGCTTCAAAAAATACACTTTCCCAATGCCTCCCAGACTCCTCATCGACTATTGAAAAAATCAGATCTCGAGCTGGTATTCTTTGGTAGGCGGTCCTTTTGCCACTACTAATCAGCCAGATGAAAATGTCTGGTATTGAGTGTTGAGGATCCTCAATAAGGAACTTGAGCTTCTGTAGGTAAGATGCGGCTGTTTTATGTCGGTCCTTGAATGAATGCTTGGTCACCAACGCTTTCAGATTTCTAGCCATGTTTCCAATTTGTTCAATATCCCTGAGACAAAGCTTGATGCGCTCCTTGTCGAGTTTGGTGCGAACCAAATGGTTAGAACAGAATAAGCAGTACAGTGACGGTGCTTATCACGTTTCCTCCCCCCCTCTCTCTCTACCAGATCAACACTCGAGGAGAAGGAGAGACGCCATTCTTTGTCTAGTCGTCTTTCGAGTCTCTACCGCTCTCGTCACCTCGGTAACGGTACGTAAACCCGCAATTTCTGTAATTTTCGTAAAACCCTCGGTCCTCCAGTAAACCCGCAATCCATAAGTGGTCCAGTCCGGGCCGAATATTTTGTATCAGTGTTCCTATATTTATGTACATACAGTTTTCTGAAAAGAGTCGTGTCAAGTTTTCAAAAAAAAATAGTCTACGTTTCTCAAAGTTGTTGTGATTCTCTTTTGATGTGCCTTTTAATTAATTTCAAAGTGTTAGAAATCAATCTCCATAGTGTTGAAATTTACGAGTGTGATAGGGAAAAATTGATTATAATTTACATTTATAAATTCGTGTTTGCTCCAATTCTTTTGTTTCAAATCGTGTTTCAATTTACAATCCAAAACGTGCAATAGAAATTGTTTGTGCTTCGCTTATCTTTCTTGATAGCTTATCTTGATAGATTGTTCGTTGCCTTCACCATCTCGGTTTCGGATTTTCGAGAGCGTTCGGTTCGGATCGTGTTCGTGTTCGTCTGGAGAGAGCGCGAATAGGAGCGGTTGCGAGCAACCACCAGAGAGCCTTCATCTGGGGAGAGAACGGGACGGAGCAGTCGACCTGCGCAGGCGCAAGCAATCTTCTGCGACTGCGCCGCTACCACCATCCGTCACCATCCAGGTTAGAGAGAGAGAGAGAGAGTGTACGAGAGGAATGGGTGAGTGAAACAAAGCACAGAACTTTCTTCCCTCCACACTCAATTTCGTTTCGTTTGCACTGTACTGCTATCGTGCGCTCGACAAATAGTAGACTATTCTAACCTCAAAGATTGTTTACGTCCGTCGCAATGGCAGATCCACCGGAAAATAGCCTAACTGAATCTAATATTAATACATCTGTTCTAAATCAGACTACAACGGACAATTCTAACACTGTTCAGTACAGATTGTTATCGAATAAGCGCTTAAGAATTATTCAAAAATAGAATTGACTTTGAAAAATATTCAAGGTGAAATTTCTCAGTCTATGATCACAAAAATCGAAAATGAGTTCGGCCTTTTCGAGACTATTAGCGAGCAAATATTCGAATTATCTGTTATACATGAGATTCAAGATAGCGCCCTGGATGAAATTCAATCCAAATATGATGAATTGTATCCACGTTTTATTCAAATGTCTAAACCTCAAACACCGTTACCGTCACCGGTACCCACTAGTAATATTGTTAAATCAAATATTCAATTACCTCGAATTCCACTCACAAAATTTAACGGAAATGTAAGCAAATGGAACGAATTTCACAATAATTTTAAGTGCCTTATACATGATAATGAGAGTTTGTCTGTTATTGAAAAATTCCATTACTTAAGATCAAGTTTGACTGATTCTGCATATGAGAGTATTTCTAGCATTCCTTTGTCAGAACAAGGCTATTCATTAGCATATAATCAGCTACAGAACCGTTATCAGAATCCACGTATTCTGTCAAATTACTTTATTGATCAAATTCTCGATTGTAAGAGTGTTATGAAGGCTGACTATAATTCAATTAGGCAGTTTATTGATGTGAATCAAGCGGCAATTGAATCTTTAAAGGGTCAACAAATCGATGATCATTTCGATTTTCTAATATTAGCGATTATGTTGAGAAAGATTGATATGAAAACTCGCTTCGATTTTGAATCTTCATTGTCTCATGATGAAATTCCGAAATGTCAATCCTTACTTGATTTCTTAATTAAAAAGTCGAGAACTATTGAACTTGTCAATGCTACCGGAACATTCACAACGAACAAATCTAATTCTTCTATTGATAAACCAAAAAAGGTGTTTGGTTCTAGTTTGATAGCTGCAACCACTTCAAATGCAAACTCGGACTTGGGAAAACCGATCGTGAATAGAAAGGCTAATATCTTGTGTAACATCTGTTCTTCAAAAGATCACAACATCTATTCATGTCCAAAATTGGTTCAAATGTCGATCAATGAAAGATATGATGCTGTTAAGAGATTAAAACTTTGCTTTGCTTGCCTTGGCAACCATCAAAGAAAATCATGCCAATCAACTAAATGTTGTAAAACTTGTAATTCTTCCAGCCACCACACTTTACTCCATGCTGATAAAAAGACGTTCAGATCTGGGCCTGCTGATCACTCTCCAATTTCGCCTTCTCGATCTAATGTGGAAAATTCTACTTCTAATATATGTAATACTAGCCTTTCTGCATCTGATTCATCACACTGCTTGCTGGGTACCGCTCAGATTATTGTTTTTGATGCTTTTAATCGTCCACACCGAGCTCGTGCAGTGATTGACTCTGGATCACAAATCACTGTTGTGACGAAAGAACTCATGGACAAGCTACATTTGAAACCCAAATCTTCTAGTAGAAGGATAATTGGAATTGGTTCTCGTACGTCAAACACATACGGAAATGTTGATTTGAGCATTTCATCTAGATTTCAACCGCATTTCAAGTTGAATACCACTGCTACAGTTTTGGCAAGTTTAACCTGTAATCAACCAATTGTAAATTTCAACGCAGAGGACTTTCAAAATTTTTCAAATTTAAAACTAGCGGATGAGAAATTCTATGAATCATCTAAGATTGATCTACTATTAGGTGCTGATTGTTTTGTTGAGATTTTATGTAGCCAGCATACCTTATTGAAGTTTGAATCTGGGCCTCATGTGTTGAACACAAAATTTGGGTGTGTTGTTATAGGGAAAGTTAATTCTATCAGTCAACCTGAAACCGCTGTCGCATTTCTTACTAGTGTAGAACCAATAAATGAAATACTACACAAATTTTGGGAAACCGAAGAGGTTCTTACTCCCGCTCTTGAGGATCCTTCACATAAATATTGTGAGAAACTTTTCACTGAAACTACAAAGCGCCTTCCTACGGGCCGTTATGTTGTAGCGCTACCTTTCAAGGAAGAAAATGTAAAATTAGGTGACAATCGAACCACTTCTATGAAAAGGTATTTCTCACTTGAGAAAAAATTGGCATCAGACAGCACTATGCTAAAACAGTACCATGATTTCATGCAGCAGTATATTGATCTAGGTCACATGTCAATAGCACACTCTCCTTCTGACTATGTGATCCCACACCACTGTGTTTTCAAGGCTGATAGCAGTAGTACAAAGCTAAGAGTTGTTTTCAATGGGTCAGCAGCTTGCAGCAACGGATCAGTTTTAAATGAGGTATTGCATGTCGGCCCCAAAGTTCAGAATGAGCTATTTCAAATCTTGTTGAATTTCAGAACGTACAGGGTTGCGGTCACAGCTGACATAAAGATGATGTACCGTCAGATTCTTGTGAGAGAGGAAGATAGACAATTCCAACACATTTTTTACCGCGCTTCTCCAGATGAACAATTGAGAGAGTTTGAACTGAACTCTGTAACCTACGGTCTATCTAGTTCAAGTTTCTTAGCTCAACGTGCCGTCACTCAACTTGCAATTGATTATAAGGATGAGTTCCCCGCTCGCATTTCAAGCTGTGAAGCAGGATATGTATGTGGATGACGTCGTAACCGGTGCTAACAGCATCTCAGAAGCCAAATTGTTAATTACCCAGTTGAATGACCTGATGGATAAGGGAGAGTTGCAATTGAGAAAATGGGCTTCAAACGAATCAGAGGTGATTAATGATTTTCCTGTTGAATTCTTAGAGAATCCACTAGTATTCTCTGACGAAACTCAAAATATCAAAGTATTGGGTTTTAGATGGAATCCTTCATCCGACAGCTTTTCGTATGTTGTAACCCCATTCACCGAAAATCCAACTAAACGTTCTATTTTGTCGTATATTGCGAGATTATTCACCCTCTTGGCCTTCTTGCACCGGTTGTGTTTGCATTCAAATATTTCATGAAGTTGATTTGGCTTTCAAACTTACAGTGGGACGAACCGTTAACTGATGAATTAACAGCTCAATGGAATAGTATCACCGCTTCAATAATGTCACTGTCTGAAATTAAGATTTCTCGTCACATTGACGTCACGTTTGTGAGTATTTCTCTGCTTGGCTATTGTGATGAGCCAGAAGGGCATTGGCTGTTGTATCTACCTACATGTAGCATCATATAATCAATTTATTTCTATGAACCTCATTGCCGCAAAAACGAAAGTAGCACCTGTAAAACCACATACAATTCCCCCGATTGGAGTTATGTGCCGCAGCTGTTGCTATCCAAGCTATGTAATCGCATTGCACCGTTGTTTGAAAAATGTATTACTCGCCTACATTTGTATACAGATGCAAAATTGGTCTTAAACTGGCTAAGAACACCCCCTCATAAGTTGAAGATATTTGTCAGCAATCGTATTACTCAGATATTGGAGCTAACCTCGCCAGAAAACTGGTATCACGTCTCAACTGAATCAAATCCTGCAGATTTAGCTTCGAGAGGACTCTCATCTAAAGATATATTAGAATGCTCGTTGTGGTGGAACGGTCATCAATCCTTTTCATGTCACCCCTAGCCAGTGGCCAATCTCAAAGGTTGACCAAGTTGAGGATTTAATTGAACTGAAACCGCAAACATCTGTTCTTACAACTTCAATGCTTGAAAAATCACACATTCTTAAATGCCTGGAAAGACAATCGAACGTTCATAAGGCCACTCGTGTTATTGCTTACTGTCTGCGTTTCATTTCAAATTGTAAGTCTACCACTCATACAAGGTACAATCTTGAGGTATCGCAGTACAACCAACTTCATCACAAGTAACACCACTTTCTGTAAATGAATGTCGAAAATCACTAAGAATAATGGTGAAAGTTACGAAGATTTCCATTTCAGCGAAGCCATTGATTCACTGAATCACGGTAAACAACACAAAGTGTCCTTATCTCTCACACCATTTTTGGATGAAGCAGGACTCTTATGGGTGGTGGCGAACAGGCACGCAACTCCGCGCTTGCATACAGTATTAAACATCCTATATTGTTGCCTAAAAATCTCATTTGAGCACTCTTGTGTGTAGACAAACCCACATTGATAATATGCATGCTGGACCCAGAATCACACATAGCATTGGTCTGCCAAAAGTTTTGGATAATCTCAGCACGTTCATTAATTAGAAGCTGTATTAGGAACTGTGTAAGATGTACTCGATGCGGGTCAGCGCCCACGCCAACCTCTAATGGCTGATTTACCTGACTTCAGAGTAAATAAATCTGCTATCTTCACTCACGCCGAATTGATTTAGCTGGCCCATATCATGTTCAGTCCAGCCCATTGCGCAATGCTAAATTGTACAAAGGATATTTAGCATTATTCATATGCTTGGCAGTTAAAGCAGTGCACCTGGAATTTGTTTCTGAATTAACAACCAGCGCATTTCGCCGCCGCTTTTCGACCGTTTTGTCGCAGAAGAAAGGGATGTCCTTCACATGTATACACCGATAACGCCTTAATTTTGTCGGTGCTTTACGACACCTCTCTGAAGTGGCAAAATTCTTATCAGAAAAGTGCTCTGAACTGACGGACATGTTCAATAAGCACAGATAACTTGGCATTTCGCCTCCTGTTACCCAACATTTGGAGGAATATGGGAGAGCAATATAAAGTCAGCAAAACTCCTGATTAAAAATCAAATTGGAGACAGTCATCTGACAATGGAAGAATACTTTACTATCTTCGCCAGAGTTGAAGCTATTCTAAATAGCCGTCCACTTCTTGAGCCGTCTCCTGATCCAACTGAAGATCTGAATTTTCTGACCCCTGGTCATTTCATTGCTGGTCGTCCTTTGCTTCATGTGCCGGAATTCCCAATTGATGGAAAAACCTCAACCTCACAACGCTGGACTCATTTGCGGCAGATTGTACAAGGATTTTGGAAATGGTCAACAGAATATCTGAACACACTCATGCAACGTAACAAGTGGAACAAGTATGGAGCCCATTAAGGTCAAATAAATCTAATTCAGAACTTGAACACTTCACCAACTGTATGGCCATTGGCAAGAGTTGAAGCGCCCATCCTGGCACCGACAATATCACCAGAGTAGTGACACTTCACGCTAATGGAGCAATGAGCGCTGTCAATCGCATAGTCGTGCTTCCAATTAATTAATATAAAATATGTGAGGTGATTTACAACACATAAACTCTCGTGTATAATAGACTAGTGTTGTAATAGACTCTTTTCCAACTTTTATTTAATGTTTTCATTATTCAGTGTTAATTAAAGTTTCTCTACAAGTATGTGAACTCTATATGTTAATTAAATTCCGTGATACGTAATTTGGTGGGGCGGAATGGTTAGAACAGAATAAGCAGTACAGTGACGGTGTTTCCTCCCCCTCTCTCTCTCTACCAGATCAACACTCGAGGAGAGAGGTCACATCTTTGTAACGGCATGTGTAACCCGCACTCGATTAGGGCTCAACTCCAGTAAACTGCCAACCATAAGGTTGCAGGTTTACTGGAGGACCGAGGTTTACAAAATTTACAGAAATTGCGGGTTTACGTATTACCGAGGTGACGAGCAACAGAGATCCGGAAGACGACTAGACAAAGAATGGCGTCTCCTCTCCTCGAGTGTTGATCTGGTAGAGAGAGAGAGGGGGGAGGAAACGTGATAAGCACCGTCACTGTACTGCTTATTCTGTTCTAACCATTCCGCCCCACCAAATTACGTATCACGAATTTAATTAACATATAGAGTTCACATACTTGTAGAGAAACTTTAATTAACACTGAATAATGAAAACATTAAATAAAAGTTGGAAAAGAGTCTATTACAACACTAGTCATTATACACGAGAGTTTATGTGTTGTAAATCACCTCACATATTTTATATTAATTAATTGGAAGCACGACTATGCGATTGACAGCGCGCTTCATTGCTCCATTAGCGGGAAGTGTCACTACTCTGGTGATATTGTCGGTGCCAGGATGGAGCGCTTCAACTCTTGCCAATGGCCATACAGTTGGTGAAGTGTTCAAGTTCTGAATTAGGACGATTTGACCAACCTTAATGGGCTCCAGTACTTGTTCCACTTGTTACGTTGCATGAGTGTGTTCAGATATTCTGTTGACCATTTACGCCAAAATCCTTGTACAATCTGCCGCAAATGAGTCCAGCGTTGTGAGGTTGAGGTTTTTCCATCAATTGGAAATTCCGGCACATGAAGCAAAGGACGACCAGCAATGAAATGACCAGGGGTCAGAAAATTCAGATCCTCAGTTGGATCAGGAGGCGCTCAAGAAGTGACGCTATTTAGAACTTCAACTCTGGCGAAGATAGTAAAGTATTCTTCCATTGTCAGATGACTGTCTCCAATTTGATTTTTAATCAGGGTTTTTGCTGACTTTATATTGCTCTCCCATATTCCTCCAAATGTTGGGCTGGCAGGAGGAGGCGAAATGCCAAGTTATCTCGTGCTTATTGAACATGTCCGTCAGTTCAGAGCACTTTTCTGATAAGAATTTTGCCACTTCAGAGAGGTGTCGTGCAGCACCGACAAAATTAAGACCGTTATCGGTGTATACATGTGAAGGACATCCCTTTCTTGCGACAAAACGGTCGAAAGCGGCGAGGAATGCGCTGGTTGTTAATTCAGAAACAAATTCCAGGTGCACTGCTTTAACTGAGCATATGAATAATGCTAAATATCCTTTGTACAATTTAGCATTATAAATGGGCTGGACTTGGTATGATATAGGCCAGCTAAATCAATTCCGACGTGAGTGAAGATAGCAGATTTATTTACTCTGAAGTCAGGTAAATCAGCCATTAGAGGTTGACGTGGGCGCGACCGCATCGAGTACATCTTACACAGTTCCGAATACAGCTTCTAATTAATGAACGTGCTGAGATTATCCAAAACTTTTGGCAGACCAATGCATGTGTGATTCTGGGTCCAGCATGCATATTATCAATGTGGGTTTGTCTACACACAAGAGTGCTCAAATGAGATTTTTAGGCAACAATATAGGATGTTTAATACTGTATGCAAGCGCGAGTTTGCGTAACCGACCGCCCACCCTTAAGAGTCCTGCTTCATCCAAAAATGGTGTGAGAGATAAGAGACTTACTGGCGGTTGTTTACCGTGATTCAGTGAATCAATGGCTTCGCTGAAATGGAAATCTTGAGTAACTTTCACCATTATTCTTAGTGATTTTCGACATTCATTTACAGAAAGTGGTGTTACTTGTGATGAAGTTGGTTGTACTTTACGGCCTCGAAGATTGTACCTTGTAGTGGTAGACTTACAATTTGAAATGAAACGCAGACAGTAAGCAATAACACGAGTGGCCTTATGAACGTTCTATTTTGTATATTGCGAGATTATTCGACCCTCTTGGCCTTCTTGCACCGGTTGTGTTTGCATTCAAATATTTCATGAAGTTGATTTGGCTTTCAAACTTACAGTGGGACGAACCGTTAACTGATGAATTAACAGCTCAATGGAATAGTATCACCGCTTCAATAATGTCACTGTCTGAAATTAAGATTTCTCGTCACATTGACGTCACGTTTGTGAGTATTTCTCTGCTTGGCTATTGTGATGCGAGCCAGAAGGGCATTGGCTGTTGTATCTACCTACATGTAGCATCATATAATCAATTTATTTCTATGAACCTCATTGCCGCAAAAACGAAAGTAGCACCTGTAAAACCACATACAATTCCCGATTGGAGTTATGTGCGCTGTTGCTATCCAAGCTATGTAATCGCATTGCACCGTTGTTTGAAAAATGTATTACTCGCCTACATTTGTATACAGATGCAAAATTGGTCTTAAACTGGCTAAGAACACCCTCATAAGTTGAAGATATTTGTCAGCAATCGTATTACTCAGATATTGGAGCTAACCTCGCCAGAAAACTGGTATCACGTCTCAACTGAATCAAATCCTGCAGATTTAGCTTCGAGAGGACTCTCATCTAAAGATATATTAGAATTCACAATAATTTTAAGTGCCTTATACATGATAATGAGAGTTTGTCTGTTATTGAAAAAATTCCATTACTTAAGATCAAGTTTGACTGATTCTGCATATGAGAGTATTTCTAGCATTCCTTTGTCAGAACAAGGCTATTCATTAGCATATAATCAGCTACAGAACCGTTATCAGAATCCACGTATTCTGTCAAATTACTTTATTGATCAAATTCTCGATTGTAAGAGTGTTATGAAGGCTGACTATAATTCAATTAGGCAGTTTATTGATGTGAATCAAGCGGCAATTGAATCTTTAAAGGGTCAACAAATCGATGATCATTTCGATTTTCTAATATTAGCGATTATGTTGAGAAAGATTGATATGAAAACTCGCTTCGATTTTGAATCTTCATTGTCTCATGATGAAATTCCGAAATGTCAATCCTTACTTGATTTCTTAATTAAAAAGTCGAGAACTATTGAACTTGTCAATGCTACCGGGAACATTCACAACGAACAAATCTAATTCTTCTATTGATAAACCAAAAAAGGTGTTTGGTTCTAGTTTGATAGCTGCAACCACTTCAAATGCAAACTCGGACTTGGGAAAACCGATCGTGAATAGAAAGGCTAATATCTTGTGTAACATCTGTTCTTCAAAAGATCACAACATCTATTCATGTCCAAAATTGGTTCAAATGTCGATCAATGAAAGATATGATGCTGTTAAGAGATTAAAACTTTGCTTTGCTTGCCTTGGCAACCATCAAAGAAAATCATGCCAATCAACTAAATGTTGTAAAACTTGTAATTCTTCCAGCCACCACACTTTACTCCATGCTGATAAAAAGACGTTCAGATCTGGGCCTGCTGATCACTCTCCAATTTCGCCTTCTCGATCTAATGTGGAAAATTCTACTTCTAATATATGTAATACTAGCCTTTCTGCATCTGATTCATCACACTGCTTGCTGGGTACCGCTCAGATTATTGTTTTTGATGCTTTTAATCGTCCACACCGAGCTCGTGCAGTGATTGACTCTG
Source organism: Sogatella furcifera (assembly GCA_017141385.1). NCBI lineage: Eukaryota > Metazoa > Arthropoda > Insecta > Hemiptera > Delphacidae > Sogatella > Sogatella furcifera. Next base: position 24,467,356 of record CM029552.1, on the reverse strand, counting down.
GATCACAAATCACTGTTGTGACGAAAGAACTCATGGACAAGCTACATTTGAAACCCAAATCTTCTAGTAGAAGGATAATTGGAATTGGTTCTCGTACGTCAAACACATACGGAAATGTTGATTTGAGCATTTCATCTAGATTTCAACCGCATTTCAAGTTGAATACCACTGCTACAGTTTTGGCAAGTTTAACCTGTAATCAACCAATTGTAAATTTCAACGCAGAGGACTTTCAAAATTTTTCAAATTTAAAACTAGCGGATGAGAAATTCTATGAATCATCTAAGATTGATCTACTATTAGGTGCTGATTGTTTTGTTGAGATTTTATGTAGCCAGCATACCTTATTGAAGTTTGAATCTGGGCCTCATGTGTTGAACACAAAATTTGGGTGTGTTGTTATAGGGAAAGTTAATTCTATCAGTCAACCTGAAACCGCTGTCGCATTTCTTACTAGTGTAGAACCAATAAATGAAATACTACACAAATTTTGGGAAACCGAAGAGGTTCTTACTCCCGCTCTTGAGGATCCTTCACATAAATATTGTGAGAAACTTTTCACTGAAACTACAAAGCGCCTTCCTACGGGCCGTTACGTTGTAGCGCTACCTTTCAAGGAAGAAAATGTAAAATTAGGTGACAATCGAACCACTTCTATGAAAAGGTATTTCTCACTTGAGAAAAAATTGGCATCAGACAGCACTATGCGCAAACAGTACCATGATTTCATGCAGCAGTATATTGATCTAGGTCACATGTCAATAGCACACTCTCCTTCTGACTATGTGATCCCACACCACTGTGTTTTCAAGGCTGATAGCAGTAGTACAAAGCTAAGAGTTGTTTTCAATGGGTCAGCAGCTTGCAGCAACGGATCAGTTTTAAATGAGGTATTGCATGTCGGCCCCAAAGTTCAGAATGAGCTATTTCAAATCTTGTTGAATTTCAGAACGTACAGGGTTGCGGTCACAGCTGACATAAAGATGATGTACCGTCAGATTCTTGTGAGAGAGGAAGATAGACAATTCCAACACATTTTTTACCGCGCTTCTCCAGATGAACAATTGAGAGAGTTTGAACTGAACTCTGTAACCTACGGTCTATCTAGTTCAAGTTTCTTAGCTCAACGTGCCGTCACTCAACTTGCAATTGATTATAAGGATGAGTTCCCGCTCGCATTTCAAGCTGTGAAGCAGGATATGTATGTGGATGACGTCGTAACCGGTGCTAACAGCATCTCAGAAGCCAAATTGTTAATTACCCAGTTGAATGACCTGATGGATAAGGGAGAGTTGCAATTGAGAAAATGGGCTTCAAACGAATCAGAGGTGATTAATGATTTTCCTGTTGAATTCTTAGAGAATCCACTAGTATTCTCTGACGAAACTCAAAATATCAAAGTATTGGGTTTTAGATGGAATCCTTCATCCGACAGCTTTTCGTATGTTGTAACCCCATTCACCGAAAATCCAACTAAACGTTCTATTTTGTCGTATATTGCGAGATTATTCGACCCTCTTGGCCTTCTTGCACCGGTTGTGTTTGCATTCAAATATTTCATGAAGTTGATTTGGCTTTCAAACTTACAGTGGGACGAACCGTTAACTGATGAATTAACAGCTCAATGGAATAGTATCACCGCTTCAATAATGTCACTGTCTGAAATTAAGATTTCTCGTCACATTGACGTCACGTTTGTGAGTATTTCTCTGCTTGGCTATTGTGATGCGAGCCAGAAGGGCATTGGCTGTTGTATCTACCTACATGTAGCATCATATAATCAATTTATTTCTATGAACCTCATTGCCGCAAAAACGAAAGTAGCACCTGTAAAACCACATACAATTCCCCGATTGGAGTTATGTGCCGCGCTGTTGCTATCCAAGCTATGTAATCGCATTGCACCGTTGTTTGAAAAATGTATTACTCGCCTACATTTGTATACAGATGCAAAATTGGTCTTAAACTGGCTAAGAACACCCCCTCATAAGTTGAAGATATTTGTCAGCAATCGTATTACTCAGATATTGGAGCTAACCTCGCCAGAAAACTGGTATCACGTCTCAACTGAATCAAATCCTGCAGATTTAGCTTCGAGAGGACTCTCATCTAAAGATATATTAGAATGCTCGTTGTGGTGGAACGGTCATCAATCCTTTCATGTCACCCCTAGCCAGTGGCCAATCTCAAAGGTTGACCAAGTTGAGGATTTAATTGAACTGAAACCGCAAACATCTGTTCTTACAACTTCAATGCTTGAAAAATCACACATTCTTAAATGCCTGGAAAGACAATCGAACGTTCATAAGGCCACTCGTGTTATTGCTTACTGTCTGCGTTTCATTTCAAATTGTAAGTCTACCACTACAAGGTACAATCTTCGAGGCCGCAAAGTACAACCAACTTCATCACAAGTAACACCACTTTCTGTAAATGAATGTCGAAAATCACTAAGAATAATGGTGAAAGTTACTCAAGATTTCCATTTCAGCGAAGCCATTGATTCACTGAATCACGGTAAACAACCGCCAGTAAGTCTCTTATCTCTCACACCATTTTTGGATGAAGCAGGACTCTTAAGGGTGGGCGGTCGGTTACGCAACTCGGCGCTTGCATACAGTATTAAACATCCTATATTGTTGCCTAAAAAATCTCATTTGAGCACTCTTGTGTGTAGACAAACCCACATTGATAATATGCATGCTGGACCCAGAATCACACATGCATTGGTCTGCCAAAAGTTTTGGATAATCTCAGCACGTTCATTAATTAGAAGCTGTATTCGGAACTGTGTAAGATGTACTCGCATGCGGTCGCGCCCACGTCAACCTCTAATGGCTGATTTACCTGACTTCAGAGTAAATAAATCTGCTATCTTCACTCACGTCGGAATTGATTTAGCTGGCCCATATCATACCAAGTCCAGCCCATTGCGCAATGCTAAATTGTACAAAGGATATTTAGCATTATTCATATGCTTGGCAGTTAAAGCAGTGCACCTGGAATTTGTTTCTGAATTAACAACCAGCGCATTCCTCGCCGCTTTCGACCGTTTTGTCGCAAGAAAGGGATGTCCTTCACATGTATACACCGATAACGGTCTTAATTTTGTCGGTGCTGCACGACACCTCTCTGAAGTGGCAAAATTCTTATCAGAAAAGTGCTCTGAACTGACGGACATGTTCAATAAGCACGAGATAACTTGGCATTTCGCTCCTCCTGCCAGCCCAACATTTGGAGGAATATGGGAGAGCAATATAAAGTCAGCAAAAACCCTGATTAAAAATCAAATTGGAGACAGTCATCTGACAATGGAAGAATACTTTACTATCTTCGCCAGAGTTGAAGCTATTCTAAATAGCCGTCCACTTCTTGAGCCGTCTCCTGATCCAACTGAAGATCTGAATTTTCTGACCCCTGGTCATTTCATTGCTGGTCGTCCTTTGCTTCATGTGCCGGAATTTCCAATTGATGGAAAAACCTCAACCTCACAACGCTGGACTCATTTGCGGCAGATTGTACAAGGATTTTGGCGTAAATGGTCAACAGAATATCTGAACACACTCATGCAACGTAACAAGTGGAACAAGTACTGAGCCCATTAAGGTTGGTCAAATCGTCCTAATTCAGAACTTGAACACTTCACCAACTGTATGGCCATTGGCAAGAGTTGAAGCGCTCCATCCTGGCACCGACAATATCACCAGAGTAGTGACACTTCGCACCGCTAATGGAGCAATGAAGCGCGCTGTCAATCGCATAGTCGTGCTTCCAATTAATTAATATAAAATATGTGAGGTGATTTACAACACATAAACTCTCGTGTATAATAGACTAGTGTTGTAATAGACTCTTTTCCAACTTTTATTTAATGTTTTCATTATTCAGTGTTAATTAAAGTTTCTCTACAAGTATGTGAACTCTATATGTTAATTAAATTCCGTGATACGTAATTTGGTGGGCGGAATGGTTAGAACAGAATAAGCAGTACAGTGACGGTGCTTATCACGTTTCCTCCCCCCCCCCTCTCTCTCTCTACCAGATCAACACTCGAGGAGAAGGAGAGACGCCATTCTTTGTCTAGTCGTCATTCGAGTCTCTACCGCTCTCGTCACCTCGGTAACGGTACGTAAACCCGCAATTTCTGTAATTTTCGTAAAACCCTCGGTCCTCCAGTAAACCCGCAACCATTTGTTTGAAAAATGTATTACTCGCCTACATTTGTATACAGATGCAAAATTGGTCTTAAACTGGCTAAGAACACCCCCTCATAAGTTGAAGATATTTGTCAGCAATCGTATTACTCAGATATTGGAGCTAACCTCGCCAGAAAAACTGGTATCACGTCTCAACTGAATCAAATCCTGCAGATTTAGCTTGAGAGGACTCTCATCTAAAGATATATTAGAATGCTCGTTGTGGTGGAACGGTCATCAATCCTTTCATGTCACCCTAGCCAGTGGCCAATCTCAAAGGTTGACCAAGTTGAGGATTTAATTGAACTGAAACCGCAAACATCTGTTCTTACAACTTCAATGCTTGAAAAATCACACATTCTTAAATGCCTGGAAAGACAATCGAACGTTCATAAGGCCACTCGTGTTATTGCTTACTGTCTGCGTTTCATTTCAAATTGTAAGTCTACCACTACAAGGTACAATCTTCGAGGCCAAAGTACAACCAACTTCATCACAAGTAACACCACTTTCTGTAAATGAATGTCGAAAATCACTAAGAATAATGGTGAAAGTTACTCAAGATTTCCATTTCAGCGAAGCCATTCTTTGTCTAGTCGTCATTCGAGTCTCTACCGCCTCGTCACCTCGGTAACGGTACGTAAACCCGCAGTTTCTGTAATTTTCGTAAAACCCTCGGTCCTCCAGTAAACCCGCAATCCATAAGTATCCACAGAATCGTGGATTCTGATAACGGTTCTGTAGCTGATTATATGCTAATGAATAGCCTTGTTCTGACAAAGGAATGCTAGAAATACTCTCATATGCAGAATCAGTCAAACTTGATCTTAAGTAATGGAATTTTTCAATAACAGACAAACTCTCATTATCATGTATAAGGCACTTAAAATTATTGTGAAATTCGTTCCATTTGCTTACATTTCCGTTAAATTTTGTGAGTGGAATTCGAGGTAATTGAATATTTGATTTAACAATATTACTAGTGGGTACCGGTGACGGTAACGGTGTTTGAGGTTTAGACATTTGAATAAAACGTGGATACAATTCATCATATTTGGATTGAATTTCATCCAGGGCGCTATCTTGAATCTCATGTATAACAGATAATTCGAATATTTGCTCGCTAATAGTCTCGAAAAGGCGAACTCATTTTCGATTTTTGTGATCATAGACTGAGAAATTTCACCTTGAATATTTTTCAAAGTCAATTCTATTTTTGAATAATTCTTAAGCGCTTATTCGATAACAATCTGTACTGAACAGTGTTAGAATTGTCCGTTGTAGTCTGATTTAGAACAGATGTATTAATATTAGATTCAGTTAGGCTATTTTCCGTGGATCTGCCATTGCGACGGACGTAAACAATCTTTGAGGTTAGAATAGTCTACTATTTGTCGAGCGCACGATAGCAGTACAGTGCAAACGAAACGAAATTGAGTGTGGAGGGAAGAAAGTTCTGTGCTTTGTTTCACTCACCCATTCCTCTCGTACACTCTCTCTCTCTCTCTCTAACCTGGATGGTGACGGATGGTGGTAGCGGCGCAGTCGCAGAAGATTGCTTGCGCCTGCGCAGGTCGACTGCTCCGTCCCGTTCTCTCCCCAGATGAAGGCTCTCTGGTGGTTGCTGCAACGCTCCTATTCGCGCTCTCTCCAGACGAACACGAACACGATCCGAACCGAACGCTCTCGAAAATCCGAAACCGAGATGGTAAAGGCAACGAACAATCTATCAAGATAAGCTATCAAGAAAGATAAGCGAAGCACAAACAATTTCTATTGCACGTTTTGGATTGTAAATTGAAACACGATTTGAAACAAAAGAATTGGAGCAAACACGAATTTATAAATGTAAATTATAATCAATTTTTCCCTATCACACTCGTAAATTTCAACACTATGGAGATTGATTTCTAACACTTTGAAATTAATTAAAAGGCACATCAAAAGAGAATCACAACAACTTTGAGAAACGTAGACTATTTTTTTGAAAACTTGACACGACTCTTTTCAGAAAACTGTATGTACATAAATATAGGAACACTGATACAAAATATTCGCCGGACTGGACCACTTCTAAATAGCCCACCAAATTACGTATCACGGAATTTAATTAACATATAGAGTTCACATACTTGTAGAGAAACTTTAATTAACACTGAATAATGAAAACATTAAATAAAAGTTGGAAAAGAGTCTATTACAACACTAGTCTATTATACACGAGAGTTTATGTGTTGTAAATCACCTCACATATTTTATATTAATTAATTGGAAGCACGACTATGCGATTGACAGCTGCCTTCATTGCTCCATTAGCGGTAAAGTGTCACTACTCTGGTGATATTGTCGGTGCCAGGATGGAGCGCTTCAACTCTTGCCAATGGCCATACAGTTGGTGAAGTGTTCAAGTTCTGAATTAGGACGATTTGACCAACCTTAATGGGCTCAGTACTTGTTCCACTTGTTACGTTGCATGAGTGTGTTCAGATATTCTGTTGACCATTTACGCCAAAATCCTTGTACAATCTGCCGCAAATGAGTCCAGCGTTGTGAGGTTGAGGTTTTTCCATCAATTGGAAATTCCGGCACATGAAGCAAAGGACGACCAGCAATGAAATGACCAGGGGTCAGAAAATTCAGATCTTCAGTTGGATCAGGAGACGGCTCAAGAAGTGGACGGCTATTTAGAATAGCTTCAACTCTGGCGAAGATAGTAAAGTATTCTTCCATTGTCAGATGACTGTCTCCAATTTGATTTTTAATCAGGGTTTTTGCTGACTTTATATTGCTCTCCCATATTCCTCCAAATGTTGGGCTGGCAGGAGGAGCGAAATGCCAAGTTATCTCGTGCTTATTGAACATGTCCGTCAGTTCAGAGCACTTTTCTGATAAGAATTTTGCCACTTCAGAGAGGTGTCGTGCAGCACCGACAAAATTAAGACCGTTATCGGTGTATACATGTGAAGGACATCCCTTTCTTGCGACAAAACGGTCGAAAGCGGCGAGGAATGCGCTGGTTGTTAATTCAGAAACAAATTCCAGGTGCACTGCTTTAACTGCCAAGCATATGAATAATGCTAAATATCCTTTGTACAATTTAGCATTGCGCAATGGGCTGGACTTGGTATGATATGGGCCAGCTAAATCAATTCCGACGTGAGTGAAGATAGCAGATTTATTTACTCTGAAGTCAGGTAAATCAGCCATTAGAGGTTGACGTGGGCGCGACCGCATGCGAGTACATCTTACACAGTTCCGAATACAGCTTCTAATTAATGAACGTGCTGAGATTATCCAAAACTTTTGGCAGACCAATGCATGTGTGATTCTGGGTCCAGCATGCATATTATCAATGTGGGTTTGTCTACACACAAGAGTGCTCAAATGAGATTTTTAGGCAACAATATAGGATGTTTAATACTGTATGCAAGCGCCGAGTTGCGTAACCGACCGCCCACCCTTAAGAGTCCTGCTTCATCCAAAAATGGTGTGAGAGATAAGAGACTTACTGGCGGTTGTTTACCGTGATTCAGTGAATCAATGGCTTCGCTGAAATGGAAATCTTGAGTAACTTTCACCATTATTCTTAGTGATTTTCGACATTCATTTACAGAAAGTGGTGTTACTTGTGATGAAGTTGGTTGTACTTTGCGGCCTCGAAGATTGTACCTTGTAGTGGTAGACTTACAATTTGAAATGAAACGCAGACAGTAAGCAATAACACGAGTGGCCTTATGAACGTTCGATTGTCTTTCCAGGCATTTAAGAATGTGTGATTTTTCAAGCATTGAAGTTGTAAGAACAGATGTTTGCGGTTTCAGTTCAATTAAATCCTCAACTTGGTCAACCTTTGAGATTGGCCACTGGCTAGGGTGACATGAAAGGATTGATGACCGTTCCACCACAACGAGCATTCTAATATATCTTTAGATGAGAGTCCTCTCGAAGCTAAATCTGCAGGATTTGATTCAGTTGAGACGTGATACCAGTTTTCTGGCGAGGTTAGCTCCAATATCTGAGTAATACGATTGCTGACAAATATCTTCAACTTATGAGGGGGTGTTCTTAGCCAGTTTAAGACCAATTTTGCATCTGTATACAAATGTAGGCGAGTAATACATTTTTCAAACAACGGTGCAATGCGATTACATAGCTTGGATAGCAACAGCGCGGCACATAACTCCAATCGGGGAATTGTATGTGGTTTTACAGGTGCTACTTTCGTTTTTGCGGCAATGAGGTTCATAGAAATAAATTGATTATATGATGCTACATGTAGGTAGATACAACAGCCAATGCCCTTCTGGCTCGCATCACAATAGCCAAGCAGAGAAATACTCACAAACGTGACGTCAATGTGACGAGAAATCTTAATTTCAGACAGTGACATTATTGAAGCGGTGATACTATTCCATTGAGCTGTTAATTCATCAGTTAACGGTTCGTCCCACTGTAAGTTTGAAAGCCAAATCAACTTCATGAAATATTTGAATGCAAACACAACCGGTGCAAGAAGGCCAAGAGGGTCGAATAATCTCGCAATATACGACAAAATAGAACGTTTAGTTGGATTTTCGGTGAATGGGGTTACAACATACGAAAAGCTGTCGGATGAAGGATTCCATCTAAAACCCAATACTTTGATATTTTGAGTTTCGTCAGAGAATACTAGTGGATTCTCTAAGAATTCAACAGGAAAATCATTAATCACCTCTGATTCGTTTGAAGCCCATTTTCTCAATTGCAACTCTCCCTTATCCATCAGGTCATTCAACTGGGTAATTAACAATTTGGCTTCTGAGATGCTGTTAGCACCGGTTACGACGTCATCCACATACATATCCTGCTTCACAGCTTGAAATGCGAGCGGGAACTCATCCTTATAATCAATTGCAAGTTGAGTGACGGCACGTTGAGCTAAGAAACTTGAACTAGATAGACCGTAGGTTACAGAGTTCAGTTCAAACTCTCTCAATTGTTCATCTGGAGAAGCGCGGTAAAAAATGTGTTGGAATTGTCTATCTTCCTCTCTCACAAGAATCTGACGGTACATCATCTTTATGTCAGCTGTGACCGCAACCCTGTACGTTCTGAAATTCAACAAGATTTGAAATAGCTCATTCTGAACTTTGGGGCCGACATGCAATACCTCATTTAAAACTGATCCGTTGCTGCAAGCTGCTGACCCATTGAAAACAACTCTTAGCTTTGTACTACTGCTATCAGCCTTGAAAACACAGTGGTGTGGGATCACATAGTCAGAAGGAGAGTGTGCTATTGACATGTGACCTAGATCAATATACTGCTGCATGAAATCATGGTACTGTTTGCGCATAGTGCTGTCTGATGCCAATTTTTTCTCAAGTGAGAAATACCTTTTCATAGAAGTGGTTCGATTGTCACCTAATTTTACATTTTCTTCCTTGAAAGGTAGCGCTACAACGTAACGGCCCGTAGGAAGGCGCTTTGTAGTTTCAGTGAAAAGTTTCTCACAATATTTATGTGAAGGATCCTCAAGAGCGGGAGTAAGAACCTCTTCGGTTTCCCAAAATTTGTGTAGTATTTCATTTATTGGTTCTACACTAGTAAGAAATGCGACAGCGGTTTCAGGTTGACTGATAGAATTAACTTTCCCTATAACAACACACCCAAATTTTGTGTTCAACACATGAGGCCCAGATTCAAACTTCAATAAGGTATGCTGGCTACATAAAATCTCAACAAAACAATCAGCACCTAATAGTAGATCAATCTTAGATGATTCATAGAATTTCTCATCCGCTAGTTTTAAATTTGAAAAATTTTGAAAGTCCTCTGCGTTGAAATTTACAATTGGTTGATTACAGGTTAAACTTGCCAAAACTGTAGCAGTGGTATTCAACTTGAAATGCGGTTGAAATCTAGATGAAATGCTCAAATCAACATTTCCGTATGTGTTTGACGTACGAGAACCAATTCCAATTATCCTTCTACTAGAAGATTTGGGTTTCAAATGTAGCTTGTCCATGAGTTCTTTCGTCACAACAGTGATTTGTGATCCAGAGTCAATCACTGCACGAGCTCGGTGTGGACGATTAAAAGCATCAAAAACAATAATCTGAGCGGTACCCAGCAAGCAGTGTGATGAATCAGATGCAGAAAGGCTAGTATTACATATATTAGAAGTAGAATTTTCCACATTAGATCGAGAAGGCGAAATTGGAGAGTGATCAGCAGGCCCAGATCTGAACGTCTTTTTATCAGCATGGAGTAAAGTGTGGTGGCTGGAAGAATTACAAGTTTTACAACATTTAGTTGATTGGCATGATTTTCTTTGATGGTTGCCAAGGCAAGCAAAGCAAAGTTTTAATCTCTTAACAGCATCATATCTTTCATTGATCGACATTTGAACCAATTTTGGACATGAATAGATGTTGTGATCTTTTGAAGAACAGATGTTACACAAGATATTAGCCTTTCTATTCACGATCGGTTTTCCCAAGTCCGAGTTTGCATTTGAAGTGGTTGCAGCTATCAAACTAGAACCAAACACCTTTTTTGGTTTATCAATAGAAGAATTAGATTTGTTCGTTGTGAATGTTCCGGTAGCATTGACAAGTTCAATAGTTCTCGACTTTTTAATTAAGAAATCAAGTAAGGATTGACATTTCGGAATTTCATCATGAGACAATGAAGATTCAAAATCGAAGCGAGTTTTCATATCAATCTTTCTCAACATAATCGCTAATATTAGAAAATCGAAATGATCATCGATTTGTTGACCCTTTAAAGATTCAATTGCCGCTTGATTCACATCAATAAACTGCCTAATTGAATTATAGTCAGCCTTCATAACACTCTTACAATCGAGAATTTGATCAATAAAGTAATTTGACAGAATACGTGGATTCTGATAACGGTTCTGTAGCTGATTATATGCTAATGAATAGCCTTGTTCTGACAAAGGAATGCTAGAAATACTCTCATATGCAGAATCAGTCAAACTTGATCTTAAGTAATGGAATTTTTCAATAACAGACAAACTCTCATTATCATGTATAAGGCACTTAAAATTATTGTGAAATTCGTTCCATTTGCTTACATTTCCGTTAAATTTTGTGAGTGGAATTCGAGGTAATTGAATATTTGATTTAACAATATTACTAGTGGGTACCGGTGACGGTAACGGTGTTTGAGGTTTAGACATTTGAATAAAACGTGGATACAATTCATCATATTTGGATTGAATTTCATCCAGGGCGCTATCTTGAATCTCATGTATAACAGATAATTCGAATATTTGCTCGCTAATAGTCTCGAAAAGGCCGAACTCATTTTCGATTTTTGTGATCATAGACTGAGAAATTTCACCTTGAATATTTTTCAAAGTCAATTCTATTTTTTGAATAATTCTTAAGCGCTTATTCGATAACAATCTGTACTGAACAGTGTTAGAATTGTCCGTTGTAGTCTGATTTAGAACAGATGTATTAATATTAGATTCAGTTAGGCTATTTTCCGGTGGATCTGCCATTGCGACGGACGTAAACAATCTTTGAGGTTAGAATAGTCTACTATTTGTCGAGCGCACGATAGCAGTACAGTGCAAACGAAACGAAATTGAGTGTGGAGGGAAGAAAGTTCTGTGCTTTGTTTCACTCACCCATTCCTCTCGTACACTCTCTCTCTCTCTCTCTAACCTGGATGGTGACGGATGGTGGTAGCGGCGCAGTCGCAGAAGATTGCTTGCGCCTGCGCAGGTCGACTGCTCCGTCCCGTTCTCTCCCCAGATGAAGGCTCTCTGGTGGTTGCTCGCAACCGCTCCTATTCGCGCTCTCTCCAGACGAACACGAACACGATCCGAACCGAACGCTCTCGAAAATCCGAAACCGAGATGGTGAAGGCAACGAACAATCTATCAAGATAAGCTATCAAGAAAGATAAGCGAAGCACAAACAATTTCTATTGCACGTTTTGGATTGTAAATTGAAACACGATTTGAAACAAAAGAATTGGAGCAAACACGAATTTATAAATGTAAATTATAATCAATTTTTCCCTATCACACTCGTAAATTTCAACACTATGGAGATTGATTTCTAACACTTTGAAATTAATTAAAAGGCACATCAAAAGAGAATCACAACAACTTTGAGAAACGTAGACTATTTTTTTGAAAACTTGACACGACTCTTTTCAGAAAACTGTATGTACATAAATATAGGAACACTGATACAAAATATTCGGCCCGGACTGGACCACTTATGGATTGCGGGTTTACTGGAGGACCGAGGGTTTTACGAAAATTACAGAAATTGCGGGTTTACGTACCGTTACCGAGGTGACGAGAGCGGTAGAGACTCGAATGACGACTAGACAAAGAATGGCGTCTCTCCTTCTCCTCGAGTGTTGATCTGGTAGAGAGAGAGAGGGGGGGGGGAGGAAACGTGATAAGCACCGTCACTGTACTGCTTATTCTGTTCTAACCACAGTATCCTTTCTAGAAGTTTTTATTTGAACACAACAAGTTTCGCACTTTTTAGAGGCAGTTCCAAGTGTTCAAAATCTGTCAAAATAATGCGAAAAATCTAGTGTCAAATTGAAAAACTTCTAAAGAGGGTATTGTAATTCAAGATTTCACTAACATACATTAATACTCTAGACAGCAAGGAAACACTGTTATTCAATAATATGTTTTTATATTTTTTTACAACAGATGAAAGAATCCTATCGGCTTTTCTTATTTTACTGTTCTATTCCAAGAGTAGAGAAAGCAGAATGAAATAAATGGTAAAACAAACTGCAGTTTACAATGAGAAAGAAATCTTATTGAATAATCCAAAACTAAATTACTTTTGGGGAAAAGAAAAATATTCATGGACATGAATCCTCATTAATTGATAAAATAATTAGGAAAAGTTCATAAAGAGATACTAATTCATTAATATTGTCACTGTTTATTCGAGTTCTTGAATGGGGTTGGGGTTGTCTAGAATGAACCATGTATTGATTATAAACTACTACAGTACATTATAAACCCGATTGGCTGTAACCATGAGCTACTTGTCCAAATCAAACATGTTCATTATGTAATACATTCACAATACATGATCAATGCTAGCCATGAACTACTCCCCTCGTACCTTAGTTCCAATTCAATCCATCCAATTCCAGACGGCTCAGAGCACAATTAATTAAATTATTATTACGAGCTCAATATCTGCAGAAAATGAATGAATAATCTAGTAATTTCAAATTGTTATTTTCAACGTCAATCACTAACTGCCGCCGATATTAGCGGTTTATGTGTGTGTCAATATGAGCGTAAGCGATTCTATTAATTCCGGATATCCGTCCAAGCAAAGAAGACATTCTGACAAGATGGGAAAATGACTCCAGCTTGGTCAATATCGGTTTGAAAATTATGAATTTGGTCTTAAATTGTAGGAAACATTCTGCTCTAAATTTGAGATCAGGTTTATAATCTTTTACCCAAGATTGACCGAGCTGGAGATTTTTTCCATCTTACCAGAATGTCTTCTTTGCTTGAGAGGACTGTAGGAACATAGGTGTAACGTAATCGATATGGTTGTTGAGATCTAATTGAAATAGAAAATATGCAAAACCATCGGTGCTACCGCGACCAATACAAAGCCGCTGACAATCATTTGCATGCAAAATTCGAGCACGGCAGAACGAGAGAATCGCTCGCTCGCGTTATGGGAGCTCGGTTGTCGATTCAGATCCACGCCAAGCTGATTTGTTGTGGCGCGAAATTCAGTTTTTGAAATTAGCCACCACCACCTCCGCACCATCCGACCACCTCTGTTCAGTCAAATCGCATTACGTTCTACTTAATCAAAACAATACATAGACGCCTGGCTCAAAGCCACATCTCTGTTGGATGATTTGCGATAGTGATGTATGCTTTAATGGCGTGATATAGGTGTAAGGATACGCCTATCCTATGAATTTTATATAATCCAGTTCTGTTCTACTGGTTTGATTTTCATTATTATTTTAATAGATGCGTATTTTTTATAAATAATGATTAAATAATTATTTATGAATGTGTTTTGTAGTGTTTTGAATGTGTAAATAAATATTTATTTATCAATAAATAAAAATAAAAATCAAGTACCTTTTTTAAAAAATTAAAAATATCATCAAATGACATGTTTCGAGGCATAAGCTCATTTTCAAAGACTCTTATGCCTTGCAACATGTCGGGGATTGAATGATATTTTTGAAGTTTCTGAAAGGGTATTTGTTTTTTACTTTTCATTTATTAATTTGGAGTAGCCCTAAGAGTGAATTTCCAAAGTAACCATCATTTTACCAAGTACAACATAATGATTTATTAATTATGATTATGGATGATTTGTGATTTGATTAATATATCTTTGTTGGGCCGGTATTACGCGATAATAGTTCTATGATCATAGTTGATCATATGGAAAGAGATGAAAATATGATTTCGTATTTTCATCTCTTTCCATATGATCAACTATGATAATAGAACTATTATCCTGTAATACGGGCCTTACAGACTTATCCGTATAAACGACGGACTGACGAACGTCTATGTGCGTTGCAACTACTAATAACCTGAGAGGGATATTTCCTGCGCTCGTCTGTTGCTGTTTAAGGTGGAAAAGGCGACGAGGAGTGATAATTTAAATAAGGCTTTCTGGAGTATGCATGTCTTCCGAAGCAGCCCTAGCTGAGAACAAATTGGGTTCAACCTTCAACAGTGATAAGACCTGCGGCTTTTTAGATTAACGATAGTTCAATACCGTTGGGGCTAATACATAAATACTTCAAAAAACATCAAATTCATAGAATATTACATTCAAAATTGCCTTCCTCAATGAAAGTATGTCAATATATGAGACAATTCATCAATAATCTCATTTTTATTGATAGGGGAGGAATCAATATCGTATCAAAATTTACACGGTATAGACTGCCTCCTGAATGTTGCAGAGTTGTACAATAAGGTTTTCTTACCTGGTAAAACATGAATAGCAACCATTTATAGCAAACTTGTGGGAGTATTACTGTTTCCTATCTAAGGCACACTCCCACAACCCTAATTGTGTGGTGGGATGAGCCATCTATTTGTGTATTCTGCAATGTTTATACAGACATAGGTGCAATCATAGGTACACATAGTAGACAAATTCGAAATTGTAGACAAATAGAAGCTGGTATGAGGGTTTAAGTCCCATAACAATTAGGATTTTCAAGATTCATGCGAACTGTACATTCATTTGTCATATGGGAAGAGGTCGTAGTAGCCTACGAGTGACTAAATAATCCCACACTCCATCACTAATTATTGTAAAATATTATTGTACAAGTAGATATCTGGCAGAGGTCAATTAGAGAGTCCCATTTCGCAGTAACAGATGCAGATGTAAACGTAGTCGCCGAGTGCTTGAAATTTGCGCAGATTGTTTATTTTCCATTACATCATATCTAAACAAACCGCGAGCCCATCAAACTTATTCGGAGTGGGCGTGGGAAAACTTGCAGAGTGACAGAGAGGGTTGTGGGGGAGAGAATGAGGTGGAAAGAGGATTGAAAGAGAAGGAGAAGAGGAGGAATAGAGTAGAAGAAGAGGAGGAATGGTGGAGATGAACAGGAGGAATGGAGGAGGAAGAGGAAGAGAAAGCGTGGGCTGACAAACGACAGTGACGTGATTTTGACGAAAAGTAAATAAACAAAGACAAAAGTGTAACTGGCTGCATTTTTCTGTTTACTTCAGCTTCACTATTCGACATCGTTGCATCATGAACTGGAGCGGGCTTCCATCATTTAACTGCATGTGTTTTCTCGGAAGGAAAATCACTCTGTGCCAAAAAACGTATTACAAGTTTTCCGCAATTTTCCGGAGTCAGCTAGTTTGGTGGGAAAGTCTGTCACTGTTCGCGTAATAGTTTTCCAGAGTTGTAGAGTGACACTGATCCAAACTTAGTCATGATTCTATTGTTGATGTCATAAAGAAAAATATCATAATAAACTTGACAGAAAATGTTCAAATAAAAGTACTTACCTCGTGGTTCAGTGAGTAACTATTACTAGTTCGATTTATTTTTGAAAATGGCGGTATTCATGAAAGGTTTTATTGAATTTAATCAAGTCCATTTTCATAGAGTTTTAATCAACCCATTTCTTTCAATTTGATTTCATCAATAACTCTAATAAATATTCAATTTTGAATAATTAAACACGAAATAAAACTTTTAGCTAGAAAAAATTAGTGCTCAAATGAGTGGGATAATACCAAAGTGTGGGATGTAACTTGTCAAAATATAGATGGGTTTTTGAATTCATAAGGAAAAATTTCGACGAATAATGATACTGTATAAGTATTATTGATGCTCTGATTTTTGGCTGAGAGGAGATTTCAAATTGAGTATCGAAATACTTCATTCAATTTTATTGTGGTCAACAACACATTCATATTTAACTCTTCAATAATAATTCTGCTTTGCATCACAATACCCTCTAAATCCTTTTAATCCAGTTCATTGAATAGCCTATTATTCATCGATCTTGGTGATTATAACCAAACTGAAAATATTCTTCCTTATGACAACTCAAAGTTATTCTAATTTTACCAAGGTTGAATCTGCTTGATTTCATAATTTATTATATTCTTCAAAACTTATAGTTTTTCCATAATCTTGGATAATTCAACCTATAAGCTGTATTCAACCTTGAGTTTCAAGTACCCTATGATCATCAAATTTTTGTGAATTTCACCAAAACATGTCAAACACTGACCTTATATGACAAAAATTCATAGTTTTCACGTCTCTTCTGTTACAAGAAACTACCAATCAAACTACGTAGGCTTTATAAAAATTAGTTATGCTCCAGATTCGAGTTTAGTTGATTGCGTTAAAGCTCATGAATATTTCATTTCGATTGACACAGATAGTAATTTACTGCAATCCTGATTGATAAAACGTATACATGAGACGAGCGATAAAGCTTAGTGATTTGAATAACAACACGTTTCACAATGAGGGCAGCCATTTTGTAGGAGGTAGCAGGAGATAATTATTGGGCTGCCAGTTCAAAACTGATTATTATAAGAAGCATGCAGAATGCATTCGCTAATAAATTTCGCCCCTGGGCCAGAAAATGCATGCAACTACACGAAATCTCAAAATTTTATGTAAATTGTGGCAATGAACTGTCTGTGCCAATGTGAAACACTGTAATACAGAGGAAAACACTGATGAATTTTTCACGGTCAATGTACAAAGATTGACTGAAATTCAAAAATATTGTTTGTTCATTATCTTGAAATGATCCTACCTGGTTGGTTCCCAAGTCGTCATCGTCCTCAACCCACAAATGGATCCTCCCATTTTAATAACTGTGGAAGAAATTGATCAACTTCCATATCTTCAGGCCTTTATAGGAATTTCAATCATTGCTTATAGTACATGTTTCCAATCGGAGCAGTCTGTAAAGCTCACCTTGATCTCCAAGTAAGCAATTATTAGGAAACATGAGGAGTAGCTTCTTTTATTGTTATTGGAGGAGATAATTTCATACCTTTGTAATTAATCTGGTATTCTAATGGAAACTCATGGTGGTCTCAGTACATGGGTATTTAAATTGAGAGAATTAGATGTTCAAGGATGAAAGAGATGAGAACGATGTCAAAGTAGAAAATTAAAGTTAAATATATAAATATTGAATAACACATAACAGAGTCACTTTCAAATAATTATAATAATATAGAACTAGAGATAGAACTAGCACTTATAGAATTATAAAAAACAATTAGAAACTTACATTGACATGGAATATTTTGGCTGCTAAGGCATGACTTTGTCAACCGAGACTCTAAATATCTAAGAGTAATGCAGTACTACTGAAGGGGTTTATGAAATTCAATCCATGGAAATAAGTCCAAGTCACTGATTTTTCGAGGCGTTGCATGAGAATTATTATAAGGATATCATGAGACTATTTTCATTTTGACTGATGGCAGCATTGAACAGCTTCCATTTTGAAGGAATGTCTTATTTGCTTGACAAGATTGTTTGGATAGGATTCAACACACTCAGACTCAGTTATAATCGTTCATGTATCTATTTTCGATGGTACGATGGCACATTTATTGGATCAATAAAATAATAATATGTGATCCTGAAGTTATGTATAGTATGTTAATTGATCATTATCATTTAAATGACCTTATCATTTGAATGATTAAACAATCATCATGACTCATTCAATCATCATCAATTGGTACACCTGCAAAATATTCTAACGAGTTCAAACGATTGGGAGGGAAGAAAAAGCTGCCTTTTTATTTCCCGAATAAAGAATATTATGGAAAGTAATGCGAGTATTCTGTGATTAAAAGTTTAGTCATGTTGTCCAAATAGAGTTTGGATGATACGGTACTGACTTATCACACAGTTTCAAGATCCAGCAAATACAGGGAATATTAATTCTATTGCTCCATATTCTTTTACTTCTATCAATTTCCTCTGTAATTCTGAATAACGTCTGGAAGATATCAGCACAGAGACAGTTTAGCATGTCCTGCAAGCGGTTGAATTTTGAACAGTGCTGGAGTCGTATGTCGTACAAATAAATCACTCGAAAAGGACATACGGAGACCTTAATAGAGACAAAAAAGAGAGAGAGACCGGGTGCGATTTGTTGAATGTTCCATTCCCAGAGGAACTAATTAGGGCTCAAAGCAATTAAATCCAGCGACAAAAAAGCGACCGAGGGCCGCAGCATACGTCGGACTCCCGCACGTCATTAAGCCGCGCCGTGTGAACCTCGGCCGGTTCGTGTTTTGTGGAGTTCATTCGTTCATTCACTCGAATTTCTTACCGCTCCGCACATCATTCATCCTTGGAAACCACTCACAGCATCGCGGTGAAACGCCGGCAAAAAGCCTTCAGCTTACTTAGCGGCTTATGCCTGCCCGAAATCTGTTAATTAGGCATCATTTTGTGGTTTTTGTCTGAAATTTCGACACTGTCCGGATTAGTACATTATCGTTGGGTAGTAGCCAAATTTAGTAAGAAACTAATGAATAAGCTGAACCATCCATAGGATATCATGCATCGAAACAGACTAATCACAAACAAAATTAGTCCATGAATGGAGGGAACTATCAAGCTTGGTCCATATGCTTGTAAACCAACAACTTCTAGCTCTGGCCAAATTAGTACATTAGCGTGGGCTAGAGGTCAGATAAGATGCCAATAAATAAGCTGGGCCAACTATAGGCTATAAAGTTAGTGAACAAACTTATTCTAATCACTGTCTATATAAGTTCATTATTGTTTGAAAGCAGTTGAAAGCATAAGATACTAATTAACTATCATGCTTGGATCAGCAATAAGCTGTTAAGTAAGCTAACGTATTCCAAAGAAAACCCCCTTCTAATGGAAAAAAGAGAAGCTATTCTATTAACTGACTGAATTAATAAAGTTGAAAAGACTAGAGTGAATTGTTGTTGGCTTCTTTCCTTTGTGATCTTGTGAATAAATTTCCTAGACTAGCTATCAATGTTGTAAACTGGCTTCTTCTAATCAGTTTCTTTCAAGTTTGAAGTTGGGAAAAATCCAGTGAGAAACTGATGTGGTTAAGCGATTTATTGGAATTGGTTTTTTCAAATTGGTATGAAGGAAAGTTTGGAAAAATTATTTGGAAATGTCTCAGTCATCAATGCTGTGAATGTAAAAGATTGCCAATGTCGAGCTAATCTATGTAAGTTCACCTATCTCAATGCACATTTTTGTAAAATTTTCAGATTTTTAAAATTTTGTAATATTTTCAGATTCATCAAATTATTCAATGGATTTTTTTCATCTAGAGCAAGCTTAACTACTCATACCAATTATGATGATCAATATTCAATTATTGACTAATTCATAACTTTTTTTGTTCGAAGCTTACAAATCGACTCACAATCCAAATTTGAAGAATCAACTCCTATACAATTATAAGAAGTTCAAAGATTGCCTTATTGAAAAAGGGAAGTTCCCTATAAAGTCTTCCAAACATTCACTGTGACCACTAGCGGATCCAGAGGGGGGCACAGGGGCACGTGCCCCCCTCCCCAGAAGAATGTAACATACACTAGATAGAATGGACTAAATTGAATTATACTGTACATATAAACTCAAATTAAAAATTTCAAGGGGGTTCAATTCAAAGTTTTTAAACTCCTATGAATATACTTTTTAGAGTAAAAGAACAAAAAATTTTCGGGGCAAGCCCCGTACCCTATTTTTAGCGTGTATCAAGTAGCTTGTACAGTTGATACTGTTGATTCGAATTTTCATTTAGCTATGCCTGGATAGTGTACTGTATTCAAAACTAAAAGAGACAATAGATGCTTTAGTAGTATGCTACATCAACAAGGATAGTGTCTAAAATTTTGGCAACAGATATAGTACAGCAATTAGACTGAAACTTCAACATCCAAAATAAGAGTTTCTCTTCAAATCTGAACTGGTTTATTCAATATTATTTTGTAAAATATGTAAAACACGGTTTTCACGTTGGGGAGGGGCACCACAATATCTCAGGAATTATGCGGCTCAGCGGAAAATGTCTCAACATTACAACAATTTTAAAATAGTGGTCCTATGCAAAATTTCGCTAAATTGAATGGTTCTCAAGTTATAAAAGGGAAGGGATAAACGTAACTTATACATTTTTAGGCCAATCTTCGAGATATTCTGGAAAACTAGAATTACACATCTTAGCCTCCCTCCTCAAAAACATAAG
The DNA here is from genome assembly GCA_017141385.1 of Sogatella furcifera. NCBI lineage: Eukaryota > Metazoa > Arthropoda > Insecta > Hemiptera > Delphacidae > Sogatella > Sogatella furcifera. Next base: position 24,446,393 of record CM029552.1, on the reverse strand, counting down.
TTCAATAAAATGAAGCATTTCATCAAATTTCCATTTGAACAATTCATAGTTTAGGGGTTGTATACGACATTTTGGTATTGGGGAGAAACTTCAACTTTTGAAAAGGCTAGGGCCTAGGCCATCTGTAGACTAATTGCATCATACTAAAGGTAGTATTCCCAAGCTGCAGCTTGAGATGCGCGGCTCGAGCTGCCTGGCTCTTGAAGGTACGATTTCCAAGCAGGAGCTGGAGCTGCGCGGCTTGGAATAAAGATAAATCGTTACACCAGCTCCAAATTCGCTTCTGGAGCTGCCCAGCTCTTGCTGCGCTCCTCTAGCCATCATATCTCTATTCACAACTATATTATAGATAAATATTGAAATTTACTTGAAAATGATTAAAATGGGCGAATTTTACTATTTATTGATTTAGTATACATTAGTAGACCTAATAACAAAGAAAACATTTATAATATAGTTATGTGAATAGAGTTGTGATGGCTAGAGTAGCGCAGCTAGAGCCGGGCAGCTCGAGCCGCGTAACTCGAGCTGCTGCTTGTGAATGCTACCATAAGGTTGACATTGAATGAGATTACCTGTCTGTTTCGTTATTATTTGTATGAAAGGAGCTTAAATTATGATATGTTGGTGATACTTTCTGAATACTATAATTTATTGTATTTGTAGAATAACTTTTAAAGTGAAGAGAGTGTGATATGGGGCACTGACGATTGACCAGTGACCATCATACCCAATACCCATTTCAACTAGCTAGTTAGAATCAAGGTGGGAATGGGAATGGGTTGGGAATGATTGCTCAGAATCAAGGAAAATGTTTGGGAATGATTGCTCTTCTGTAAGATTAAAAATACCTTTCTTGCTGTTCTAAATGCATTTGAGACTACCTTTTTCACCAAAAATCTCCGGGGGGAAACCCCCGATCCCTTTTTTCCACAGCGTAAGAAGTAAAAATATCAAGTAGCCTACTACATAAGAATACATGTTATAATAAGAAACGAAAGTGATGTCCTGGTACCAAAAATACATGAGTTGGGTAAGCCACTTACTTTAAGAATTTTTTTATATTTAAAATAACCAACCTATTAATGAATAATTCTTGTTCTTGATCTTTTGTAAAAATTGAATTGAATGGTTAAAAACTGTTCATATAATTTAGGGGGAAATTTAATCTGCTTGATGAATCATGTAATAATTTTTACAAATGCATTTTCCAAATCAGACGAGTGAATTTTGTGGTATTTTTGTCATGGTTTCTGTAATTAATAAAATACTCTTTTTCCAAATTCCTAAATTAAAAAAAACCCCTCCTATTATTTAGTGTTAAGTTTCTTCTTGATATCATCTTATTACAGGGGGGGGGGAAATGAATGTAATCCCCATTTGTAAAGATTGACTTCCTAGTGAGAGTACTTAATTTAGTATATGAAAGAGAGAAAAAGGATGTTGATTCAAACAGATGCCAACAACAAAAAAATTTTATCTTTCCATTGTATTGTTGCTTTCTTTATGAATGAAATTAAGAATACACAATTTACAAGAGTAGAAGGATGCTGATTCAAACAAAAACCTGCAACATAAATATAATTGTTCCTTACATTGTAGAGTTCATTCTTCTTTATAAATTGCATTTATTTTTATACAAACTGCAGACTAGTTCAGGAAGTATTTTGTAGAGTTATAACTTTCTTTATAAATTGCATCTAATTGGACTAATACAGAAAGTCTTCTTCTCTCCGCAAGCCTTATCCATATTAAACCTACTGGCATAGTTCTCTGAACTCCTTCAGTGTGAGCCGTGAGTACGTCAAGTTTTCTCCATTCTTTTCTCGGCCTAAATTCGGTAGGTAGGCAAGAAAGAGTACAATGCCATCAACATTATTTTGTGAAAAAAGAGACGAAATCCTTTCTAATGGTTTCCTTGCGTGTCACACCCACCGCAATCTTCGCCTGGCGGTTCTTATTGTTGTTCTTCTTGTTGCTGGCTGAACAAAGCCTCCGGTATGAACTAAGTCGGTAACCACGTTGGTTCCGCAAAAAACGCATCACGCTTCCTCCCAACCATCCTGTCTGCAGAATAGTTGAGCTACTTACCTCATAACTCGCAACAGCTGAAGATGCGTTCTTTTATGCTAAAAATATTAAAGAAGATCCAGTTCCAGTATGAATTATCCAAATAAAATATTATTGTAAAAGAAAAGAGTATGAGATATTCCGGTTGAAGTTAGTCTTCGATGATGGATTCAATTGTTTATATAATTGATAATATTCACTGGGGTATATTACCGACAATGTAGTTGAGATTTTTTACAGAAGGAAAATGTCACATTACCTTTATGGAGTGAAGAGATTATTGATAATGTTTTGCTTAAGAGTATTTTCACAGATACGTAGATTCGTCCTTATTATTAAAATTTCTGAGATTAAGGAGAAGTGTATGATTCCAGTAATGGAATCATTAGTAGCAAATGAGTAGTAGAAACATGGTAGTTGAGAACACAGCTTCAAATCTTGCTACTCCTGGAAGTGAAAATTGTTAATTACCACCTACTTCACAATATCAAGGCTTACATTGTTCTTAATGAACAAATTGGTAGCGAATTTACTTACTGAATAGGAGTAGACTTTTACTAATATTTTTAACTCATAGATTCTTAATCAAAATTGAGATTGAAATACTAAGGGCTATCTCATCTTTCCCTAGAATTGTAGGCTTCATTAATCATTTTAAAGAATTATAATATTGATTTTTTTTGCCCTTCTTCCCGCTTGTTTTCTTGCTTTGTGCTTGATGGGCTTTTTCCTCGTTTCCATCCTTGAAGGGCTCCACAGTATAAAGTTGAATTAATTCATGATTACGACTAAAAAAGACTCTGCTGTCTCAAACAGATTTATACCGCTATCCTAAAAAATCTGCGATACAGTATGATACATGAGGAAAGAGGATGTTTCAGGAAGAGTTGTTCATTTCCAATCACTTCAAGATTCCGTTAATATTTCCTCTATTTTAATAGGCATCTCTTCTTACATATTTCCATAGGATGACTTTTTGCCTCTCTCTACTCTTGTTACTGAATGTAACACAGTGCAGTATGTCCTCGTTGGGGCCCTTCCCACCAGAGAACATCCCAGCTTCAAGACCAGACGGCTGGACCGTATTGTAACAGCCTGAAAACATTATTTAAATAAGCTGTGGTGGGCGAACCTCTCAAACGCTGGCAAGTGATATCTGCGGAGAGATCTTTTGTTTCATTACAAGGCACCACAACTATCACCCTCTCGCTCTAACGTGTACTTCATCCCACCTTGGCTCTCATTCTCCACTCTTAACAGGAGGGAATTACAAACACCAGACGACTTCTGTCTCATTTTATCTGGTGAACAATCCAACAGCTTCCGTCTTTCTCCATACAACTTACACACATGTACTCTACAGAAGTGTAATTTTCTCTTTCCAACTTGAAGAAGCTTGAACTTCTATTCTTGTCTCTCTCAAATTGTATTGAAATTTCAATATAAATTATATTCGTTTTATTTCATCAAGAAAACCTTTTGAAGCCTCTTTCTCTGTTTGATGTTAAGAGGAGCTCACACTCTCTCAAAGTATCTTTCTCTTGTTTCATCACTGACAAACCCTAAATTTCTATCCTTGTCTGCTTTTGAGAGAGGTCCACACACTCTCAGACCAAGTAACTCTGTTTCTCTTCATCTATTAACAAACCTCAAACCCCCCTCTTTTCTATTTTCCGAGGAGGTTCACATATTCTCAGATAGGATTTCAAAATTTTTCAATCTTGAATCAGTGTTCTTGTCTTCTGTTTTTCGTATAATGTTTTAAGACTTTCTGCATTGAAAATAGCTTTCTGAAATTAAATCACGTGACATAATCGAGAATATCCACAATATTTCCTATCGGTAAAACATGGATATGTCGGCGAGATCAAACACCAACAAATGAAAGACAGACGATAATAAGATTATGATAACAATTCTAATCAGACCAAAGTTGCTCTATTTAGAAACAGCCCCATACTCCTCTCTTTGTGTATTATTGAGGGGTTACTAATACTTTCAGACCAGAGTATGTCCGTCTCTATACAATAATAGTGAACTGTTTGGAGAGACCAATATTTTTTTGCCTTTATATTCGGTAACCTCTTTGAAGAGACCACAGTATCTCTGTCTTTTCTTATTTTGTGAAGTCTTCAAAGTGACCAAAGTATCCCTGCTTTCTTTCATAATATGATAACTATTTGGAGCTTCTATCTCTTTCTGGAACTCACACACGCACGCGCCCCTTTGCGTATGTGTGGCAGGATGGCGATCTCGAATACTCACACATTATAGATGGTCGATCCAACACCTTCCAATAGAAGTGTTCCGCCGCCCCAAGAAGTAAGTTTAGTACAGAGTCCACTTGTCCGGCAGAAGGCCCCAAGCCACTAAATCAGAAGCCGAAATCCTTATCGATACCGGCGCTATTCCCGCTCTTTTCCCGCCCACAAATCCGCACTTTTTATCTCAGCCCTCATTTCCACATCCGCCTCTATACACACAAACAATATTACTATATATCAAACATATATTATATACTCACACACGTATTCATATACATAATAATCTTGAACCGCCCTCTTCCCCACAGTTAATTACCGGACCCTCTTCTCATGCATCGAGAACGTATATCTATAGTCTGTCCTAGCAAAGAAGACAATCAGGGAAGATGGGAAAATGAGAAAATGACTCCAACTCGGTCAATATTGCTTCAGAAATTATAAATCTCGTCTCAAGTTGTAGGAAAAATTCCGATCTACAATTTGAGACCAAATTTATAATTTATGAATGAATATTGACTAAGCTGGAGTCATTTTCCCATCTTGCCAGAATGTCTTCTTTCCTTGGACAGACTATAACCTCCTCTCAAAATCGAAAGATTTATAATCCATCGCCAAAAAAGTAGCAACTGTGGGAGGAGTTGGTTCCAGAGGCTCTGACTTTTCTTCCCCTCTGACAGCCACCTATCTCTCTCCACACTGCCCGACAGAACAGATAACAGATCTGATAAACTATATGTTACATTATCATTGCTAGTACGGTGCTTCATGACCTTTGTCAAGTTTTTTATTTTGAGTTACAAATAAACAGGTCAGGTTTGTTCGTAGATTATTTATTCGATCTTGTTGAACGAATATTGGAAGGAAATATTGTTGATTGAATTCCTTTGATTTTTCAAGAATGATGAAAGTATATAATAATTTTTCCTTATTTAGATTGATTGATTGATTGATTTATTTATTCCATGCCAGGTCTTGAAAAACCTATTGCATTTAAAACATATTACAATAAAATTTACAATAATTATAAAATAATAATTAATATATATTCCGCTATAAAACGATACAAAGAAATAATAATCATAATAAGAAGAAAACTAAATTACAAACAAATGAAGAGTTATGAGTAGAAGGTAAAATAAAAGTAAAAGCTTCATATAAATGAAAAAAAAGTAGTAGATATTTCGATGAAGAATCAGGTGATAGAGTGAAATGAAAAGTCGAAAGAAGTTTTGATGGAGGATGAAACAAGTGGTGAAGATGATTACTAGAATGAAAAGGAAGGAGATTATTGAATGAGCTTGATGAATTCCCACAATCCGTCTATAATAAGTAGAAATTTCAATTTTCTGAACCCGCCCACAATGTGCTACAATCTACTTGTAAATAAAAATGTAAGAGAAACTTCTAAGCTCCCCATATACGAGTAGCTAGTCCTATATGTTTAGTATTTGCTGAGAAGTTGGTAGACCCTTTTTTTGAAAGTGACCAATGATCCACATAGAACAATATTTTCAGGCAACCCATTCCATTCCCTTGAGGCCGTAACCACAAATGAATTATTAAACATTGCTGTTCTATGCAATGGAATTTGCAGCTTATATTGATGTGATCTTGTTCCTCGTCCAGGATTAACACTTGAAATGAGTGTGAAAGATTCCCGTAGATAACCTAGACCCTCATCAAGAACTAACACCTTATAAGTCAAGCAGAGAATGAAAAACTTCCGACGCTCCCTAAGTTTGAGCCAGCCGAGATCAGTGAAGAAAGGAGTAATATGCGCATCTCGTCTGGCATCATAGATAAAACGTACAGCAAAGTTCATAGCCCGCTGCAATTTGTTACTTAGTTCATTGGAAATATCATTGTACACAATGCGACAGTAATGTAGGAATGGAATAATTAACGCATTCACCAGTGTAACTCTTACTGATTTAGGTAGATAGTTTCTAATCCTTTTCAGCTGGTGCATACCACCAAAACCCTTATTACACACTTGTGTAGTCTGTTCACTCCAGTTGAGAGAACTGTCAATTAAAACACCAAGAATACGAACACACTGAGAATATGCTATTATGTTTCCATCTATCACCACAAATGGAGGAACGGTCATTGGCAAGTTATTCACCAGCCTAGGATATCCTATGATAATACTTTTAGTTTTGGTTGGATTTAGTTTGAGTCCATGAGCCATTGACCATTCAACAAGTTTTGAAATGTCCTCATTCATGTGGTTCACAGAAGGTTAGAAGGTTCATTCTAAAATTGAGTGTTATCATTTTTCTATTAACCATTATGTTTGAAGTAATAAATGAATGAATAGAAAGTATTTGACTGGAAAAATTAACAATACAATAATCAATATCTATACATCAATACTTATTTCACTGATGAGAGAATTACTATTTCATCCCATAACTACCCACACAACACAAGATAGGCATGTTAAATAGGAGATCGAAATATATATGTATAATATATTTATAAAAGTGAAATGGCACTCATTCATTCATTCACACACTCACTCATCAGCAGAACTATGAAATTTGCAGGCTTTGCTCCCTGTTTGTCTCAGCTGCCACTGACAGAGGTTTTGCAGGCGAGCGAAGTTAGCCTATTTGACACACTGTTGATAAAGTCAGGGGTCAGCGGTATACTGGCTAGGCGGAGAATGCGAGCGAAGCGAGCTTGCCAGCTAGAATATTAATAAGCAGGCATGTTTAATTGTGACTTGAATTACTTCGTTGTACAGTATTTCTCAACAAAAGTAGCCTCCAGCATCCAGATTTCAGCATCTTTATCCAGCATGCTGCTTCCAACATCCAGCACCCAGCATCCAGCATCCAGCTTCCACCATCCAGCATCCAGCATCCAGCTTCCACCATCCAGCATCCAGCATACAGCATGTAGCATCCAGCTTTCACCATCCAGTATCCAACATTCAACTTCCAGCATTCAACTTCCAGCATCCAGCTTCCAGCATTAATCATTCAGCATCCAGCATGCAAAAGTTAAATCCAATTTATTCATCCTTTTTACAGCATAATACATTTTAAAGAGAAAGAAATAGAAATACATCCAGCTTCCAGCATCCGAGCGAGACTGCCGGCCAGTATTATATATTAAAAATAAATACTTATAAAAAGAAGGAAAATAGCATTCTGTTGGACAAAATAGGATGTGAGGGGCTGAGGGTGATAACCTTTTATATATACAACTTCATATAAGAAACTATCGAAATAAATTTCATACTGGTTTCTTCTTCCTCTTATCTTCATATATTAATATTCCTTTCACAAAAATATTGAAGTTCAATTTCGATACTGTCTGGATGACAATACTGTGAAATTACCCTTTCAAAAATAATACAGTATTACAGAGTTCACTAAGACTTGCTACCAGTTAATAGTACCGTTACGTATGTAGTGAACTGAATATTTATATCTTCACCTTCTATCTGTGATACTTAAATAAATATTTATAAGGAACGATGCTTTGATTGTAACTTACTAGACAACGAAGAAAGAGTTTGAACAAAGATTGGTTGAGTAAAATTAGATATACGATCAAACGCTCCCAACAACTGCAAAATTGAATTATTATAATAGAACTTGAGAATACCCTGGAAGGGTTGGAATTGCTTTTCGGATTGTATGTGTTAGTTTCTAAATGCAATTTCCATTAATCGAATAGTGAATTTCAATTCTACATCAGCTCAATAACTGTATCTCCATTTCTATGGAGTGACAAAGAGAGAATTACAAGACTATCAACACTCAATTCCACGCTTCTAATGTATCTTCATGTCTTCATTAGTGTATCATCTCGCTGAAATCCCTCTCATTCACACTCACATTATATCAATATCTCCATCTCTTAGTATCCGAGGAGTTAGCATTTATATTGAAGATTACGTTTGCTACAATGCCTAAGTTAGTTGATCGAATTGCAAGAAATTGATTTGAAATCTTTGTTGTTATAGATGGAATGTTTCAACTCTATTAGCAATGTATGGTGGATTCATTTGCATACTAGGTAGACTACAATAATCAGTAGCGTATGAAGATGATATAGAAGGAATTGAATGTCAATAAGTTATTTGAATGACTTAATTAGTTTCTACATCCCTTGCAACCATCTCACTTCCATAAGAACCTCTGGATTAGGCCTTTATAACATAATATTCATAATAATTCATGAGTAGTGATATAGTAGCATTCGTATATCGTATAACGTTACCACTGCTACCCGACAGTAATATATATTGAAAAATCTTGAAGATATAAATCCTCTCACTCAAATTACGTTAAAACTCTAATCTATATCTATAAAAACGAAATGGCACTGACTGACTGACTGATTCATTTATCACCAGAACTAAAAATCCACTGAACCGAATGCGTTCAAATATGGAATGCATGTCAGTTGGACGTTTAGACGCTCGCTAAGAACGGATTTTGAAAACTTTTCAAGGATACGCCAAATATTTAAGTTCTATATGTTTTCGGTGTTTTCTCATTTTTTTGAGAACCAATCGGTAGAAAATATTGATATTTGGTAGGCAGGTTCATATAAGGTCTAGAAATGTTGTGTTGAAATATATTTGAATTCCGTTCAAGATTGTGCCAGTTATCAGTTTTTTTTTTAAATTGGAGATGTATTGCGGGTTGCATATCTTCCGCCTTGATACGACCAATCCTAACTGTAAATTCAATGGTTCAGCGAGATTATAGATGAACTAATTTGGAAGATCAAATATCAAACTATGTCCGATATATACTTCCCAAGATTACGCTCAATTTTAACGTTTACTATTTTTCGGAATTTTCGGAGTTTTTCTTGGATTTTTGAAAATAAATTGGTAAAGAATGATGAATTCTGGTAAACTGGTCCAGATTAGGTCTAGAAATGCTGTGTTCAATAAATTTTGAATCTGTTGTGAACGGAATTTGCAGGCGAGCGAAGCGAGCCTGTTTGACTCACTGACACTGCTGATACTGCGGAGCCCCCTGGCTCGGCGGAGAAGGCGAGTGAAGCGAGGCATCATTATTATGCCGGGTAGCTCATAATAATTTCAAAATGTATGAAAAATTATAAAAATAGTATTGCATATCATGATAATTTCACCTTCCCTTGACCACAATAGAGGCTTCTATAATACTACGAGAATACTATCCTCAAAAAGTCAGTCTCATCTATTACTTGGAGATCTATCCATTTTAAGAGTTTGGCGGTCATGTAGTGTATGATCTCCAATTCAATCTTGTGAAATTTTCAAGAAAAAAATCATGTTTGAATGCTGAAATGTAGGTTAACGTCATGTGATTCTTGAATCATCTTGACGGAATCCCCATCATTCACTTTGTCGATATTCTCTTGTTGATTCAGCGAAAATTGTCTGAATGTGTCTGGCGTTGAAGAATAAGAAGCCAGGAAGAAGACCGGTTATAAACAATGAAGGAACGAAAGGAGAACAGCATACAATATTATATGACTCTGCATAAGGACATAAAAGTTATATGAGAGCGGAATGGAACGAATGAAGCTAGTTCGAAGAAAATAGCTGGGAAAGAAAGAAGCTACATATATTCCACGTAGGGGTTTCGTCTGTTCAAGAATATCGCGGTAAGCAGACATATTTGTACCCATAAGCCCCTGCATATTGGAAAGTATAAAACTGAGTTTTCGACAACAGCGAATCTTCTGCGCCCCAAGTAAATGGATTTCCGTCGAGAGATAGAAAACTGACAAAAGATCGGATAAATTTTGCCAGAGGTTTGTAAAAATGATTCGGGGGATATGAAGCGTGACTGATGTGAATTTGGAGCTCTAGCTTGAAGCTTCAATTTTTACAAGAATTTGTCGCAAAGTAGACCTATCTGGTTGAAGAGTTAAGAATATTATTTTGAAATAGATTGATATTTTTGATAAAATACACTACAGATCACTAAAGATACAGGTTACCCATTGATCTTTATACTCCACTCCTTTGTTGGTTTGGATTATAAATTACTTGTGAGCTTTTGCAGATTACGTGTTTTCCAATAGGAAGGTCTATCAATATTATAACAGAAATATAAAAAGAGAGGTCGCAAAAATTTTCAATTTGGATGGCTCAACCTTGATAAATAAATTTTACTTCAAATCTTATTTACCAAGAAAACTTGAATTATGCTCAAGTGGAAGATTGGATATCTTACTGATCTGTAATCAAAAAACACAATTATAACCAGAATGTCTATCAAGACTCATCAGAAATTGATTTCTTTTTAATTCTAAATCAGATAGTGGAAAAAACTCGTTATCAGATAATTAAATCAGCCAAATGTGATCAGACCATGATGAAGCCCACCTTGACTCAAAAGTGGTGAAAACTAAGTATTCCATGAAATTGTTGAGTTCAGATAATATGGATCACTCTACTAACCGTGAAACAAAAAAGTATCAAGATCTCAATTGGTTCTCACTCTAAAGGTACGATTTGGTTGGTGCGGAACTTAACGACCGTCAGCCGCAATGTACGCATACGGCTGTGGCTGAACCATTTTCGTTGGCACGACCCAGTCGCAATGATCTGCCTTCATGATATCCAGATCTACTAGTGAGAAATAAAATTACTCAATTTTGGTTCTATTTGAATCAAAATTTCATTAACTTTGATATTAATATCCCTCATAATTATCAATATTTCTCTCTTGGTCATCTCAATTATAACTTACTACATCTTCTCCAAGTCTCCAAAATATTTGAGGTTAGAATCCACTGCGACTGGTCGCCGCGACACTGCTTCTGGAGGAGTATGGTCGTCATCGGATGCGGCTGTTGGTCGTGGTCGTTGGTGATACGCATGAACGAAATCGGTCCTATGATTTAACACAGAAGCAGTCCGCCATTTTTTTAAGCAACGACCACGTTCGTTACGTTACGCACCAACCAAATCCTAGCTTAATTTTGTTGGAACTGACTTTATCCTAACCATTTCAAAAAGAATTCTGACAAGTTCCTCTAGAATCTAGAGTCCAGATCTAGACGCTGTTCATGAATGGGTTAATAGGGGAACAGCAAGAATAGGTCGCTGAGAAAAACCTCATATACGCCGCCGCCTTGTGAGGTTTATGATGACTAGTATAGTCTGGTCGAGCAGAGAAGACATTTTGACAGGATGGAAGAATGACTCTAGCTCAGTCAATATTGGTTTAAAAATTATAAATTCTATCAAAACTTCTGGAACACAATGTTCCCCACAATTTGAGAAAAAAATTTTTTGAACCAATATTGACCGAACTGGGGTCATTTTACCATGTTGGCAGAATGTCTTCTTTGCTCGACCAGACTATACCCTCGCTGCAATTGGATCGCAAACGGGAATCGGTTTGTTGCAGCTGGGAGCTGGCTAGATAAGAACGGCGGTATAGTTAGGCTGTCGTGCCGATTTCCAGCTTAAATAATAAGAGACGGGAGTTTTGCAGACAGAAAATCGAAGTTCATTTTCAGCCCACTCCCAAACAAATAACCTGGTCTGCGCGTTTGGCCCAGATTTTATCTTTTCCCCGATACCCATACCACTTTTCCGGTCCATTTTCCTCTTAATAAAAACATTTTTCTCAATTCCGGCACGGCTCCTTCTCTTTTATAATCTTGAGAAACTTATTTACAGGCGCGTTTCAAATTTGCTGACGCTGGTTTGGAATAGGATATCTCTCGGGAGAGCAGACAATAGTGAATATGGTTGAAATAGGATTTTCTTACAAGGCGGAAAAAAATATAAAAAACAAGGGGTGTGACGGAGAAAAAGAATACAGATAATAGAGCCTGCACTTGCAGCACATTACTCAACACCTGATAAGAGAGGTGGAGAAGAGAACGATATTTACATTTTTAATAAATATAAACAATACAAATCTCATTATATTGTTGCTATGATCCTCATACATCTAGTCACCATTCATTTCTTATTGAAAATGTGAGAAAAATGAATAGAACCTTTATCTACTCCTATATCACGGCAAAGATGAATCGCTTACCATTAGAGACGCATGCAATAATTACTCGTTTAATGCTTTGCGGGTTGCATACTCTACTCAATAAAGTGAGCAGAAACGTTTATGGCTACGCCCCCTGAGACAGTAAGCTACATTCAACAAGTGGCTGATTCGAGGATTCTTGTTTGCTATTGGTTGAGTGATAGGCCACGCCCCCACTGGCAGTAGATTTTGAGTATTTTGGATTTTGAAAGTTTTGGCATCCAACAGGTGGTCGACTGGAATATTCTCTTCTGTTATTGGTTGAGCCATGGGCCACGCCCCCACACACAGTAGATTTTGAGTATTTGGACTAAGAAATGTGAAGATGCATTGCAGGTTGCATACTCTTTAAATTAAAAATGAACAAAAACGACTTTAGCCTCGCCCCCTAAACGAGGGGGGAATGTTATTTCTAACATTCAACAGGTGGCCAACTCTATGATTCTCGTCTGCTATTGGTTTGGTCATAGGCCACGCCCCCACAGGCAGTATACTTTGATAATATGGGCTGAGAAATGTGAATATGCATTGCAGGTTGCATACTCTTTAGATGAGAAATAAACAAAAACGTCATTAGCCTTGCCCCCTGAACAAATCTCTGAAATTGAACAGGTGGCCATTTCGATGATTCTTGTCTGCTATTGGTTGATCCATAGGCCATGCCCCCACAGGCAGTAGATTTTGAGTATTTTGACTGAAAAATGTGAAAATGCATTGCTGTTAGCATACTGTACTCTTTACATGAAAAATGATCAAAAACGTCTTTAGCCACGCCCCCTGAACGAATTTCTCTTATTCAACAGGTGGTCGACTCAATGATTCTTGTCAGCTATTGGTTGAGCCATAAGCCACGTCCCACAAGGCAGTAGATTTTTGAATTTAGGCTAAGAAATGTGAATATGCATTGCAGGTTGCATACTCTTTAGATGAGAAAAGAACAAAAACATCTTTAGCCTTGCCCCCTGAACAAATCTCTGAAATTGAACAGGTGGCCAATTTGCTGATTCTCATCTGCTATTGATTGAGTCATGATCCACGCCCTCACAGGCATTTTGAGTATTTGAACTAAGAAATGTAAAAATGCATTGCGGGTGTCATACTCTTTCCATAAAAAATGAACAAAAACGTCTATAGCCACGTCCCCTGAACGAGTTTTTGACATTTAACCGGTGTCCGACTTGAAGAATCTTGTCTGCTATTGGTTGAGCTATAGGTCACGCCCCCACAGGCAGTAGAATTCGAGTATTTGGACTAAGAAATGTAAAATGCATTGCGGGTTGCATACTCTTTCCATAGAAATGAACAAAAACGTATTTATTTCCACTAAGACAGTAAATAATATTCAACACTTCATAAAAAGTCGTTTTTTTTCTCATTCTCATCAATTGTTTCATCATTCCACATATCTTTTTTTAAAGTGATATAACTTGTTCAAAATATATTGAAGTATTTTATAATTTTGATATGAGTGCGAATTTTCCAAGAGTGTCACTGGCGGCTTGTATCCTACCCACTAAACAGGTAAAGTACCCGTATCTTTTGCTGAACAATACATTTGTACAGCACATTTTGCCGTATTGTGAGATACATTAAATACATACATAAATACAGTACTGTTTCGTGAGTACATGCCGCTAGTGATTAGATTTCAACCTTAAAATGTTTCTGAAAATTTTTGTTTTTGTGACATTCCTCCTCTCTTTCAATGGCTCTCTGATGATGATTATTCAATAATAATCTTTGTTTTCAATTGACTGAGATGCTGACTCAATCAAGAAAGATAACAGTGCCATAAAAGGTTCGTGTAGGTTTCAATGTATTTTAACACAAACGTGTTAATTGGTTGAAATCCTTATTTCCAGGGTTATAAAAACATTCAATTTCCAGGCTGTGTGTGGTTTGATCCACTAATGTACAAATGCTGTTTCCTTCCCAGGCCAATAGCGCTGTAAAAGCTGCTCCTATGTAAGTGCTAATAATGAAAATGGAACTGGTTAAACCTACATGGAATGCTGACTGTTGAATGATTTTGAAATGGGACGATCATAGGCAGTTTCAATTTTATAATAGCGATTAGAGTTGTATAAATTGAAGAATGTTCAAGAGCTTCCTAGAAGAAGTTTGAGTAAGTATAATGAAGAAATTATCGAATTAATATAGATAAAAATTTTTATTTCAAAAAAACTTGATCTATATGTAGGCTATAATTTACTTCTTCATAGATAAAGGGGGATCTTAAATACATATCATAAATCGATAATCAATAATAATTACGAATGACGATGCATTGAATCTTCATTTATGCTATTCATGCCGGGTTTTTCCAAGCACACTCAAAGTTGAGGGACCCTCAAATTTTGATGAACAGCTGACATTTTCTTTGATAAGTATTAGGAAATGATAGTATATAGGAAATGTAGTAAGGTGTAGAAAATTTGAGGGTCCCTCAAATTTTAGTGTCCTTGGAAAAACCGGGCATCAATATGTTTTTGATTTATCGAGAGTTATTTATCAATAGTTATTCTCCCTCACAACTTCTTCAAGTCCAAACCTTCAGATAATGATGTAAAAAACTCGAGACGTTGATAATTCCACTCCAATATTCATTAAAAATAGATTTTCAGAACTTTCGAGAATGTCTCATTCAGATGCTACTTGTTATTGAAATACTGTTATCCAGGAATGTTCCATGTCTCAGATATGTAGCAATCAAGACTACAAGGAAATTTGCTGAAATTCTCAAGTAATCAAATTCTAGTAGATTATTAGAGCATATTATTTGGTAGCTGATAATTGGTCAGCACGTGGAAAATGTCAACAATCAACGTGTGTTTTTAAAAATCTTATCGTTCTGTCTGTTCTCTAGAAATAGTAATAACCTTCTTTCATGATTGAAATAAAAACTTTGCACTATAATGTTAATTTCATTTGAGAAAAGAGTAACAAAGAATGTGAATGTATTAATGACAAATAATCTGAGTAAGAATTGTACAGTGTTCAAGACGTTTAGGAAAAAAGTAGAATGTTGGAAAATAACTCTTCAATTTCCATATCTTTATATTTGGAACGAACCGTTTAAAACCCCCTCTTCTCATGGAGTTTTCTACTTGATTATATTTTCATTTAGTGATAATAACTAGATTACTGGTTTTTTAACTATTTGCTATCTTTTAAGTAACCTTTCTCACTACAAATGAACCTTTGATCTTAAAACTCAAGCCTCAAATAATATGTTTTTCTAATCTCATCAGGTATGAAGTTATCCGACATTTCGATTCTGAAGAAAAAACTAATTGCATTGACTAGCTATTATTATTATCAGTAGTTATCAGATTAGTGAAGGTAACGTTTCATAATAATTGTTTTTAATCAACTATCCAAGTTGAGTGAACAACAGAATAATTGGATAGCACACTGCACAGTGTTATTCATCTGTGTTAGAACCCTGGAATTCTGTCAAATTATATTATTTGAAGTTTACAAGGACGCCAGTTAATAGTCTGCAAAACTATTCTCCAGAAAAACTTGATTTCGGAAATGATGTGTCAAATAATCTCGTACCGCAAAAACGAGATTCGCCGAAATTACATGAGAAATCATATTATTTGATTATTCATTTTTGTTGTCGGCATAACATACAATACAGTAACAGTGAGTGTGTGTGAGAGAGAAAAAGGATAATAATGGATGAAGGAAAAAGAGTGCAGTTTGTAATTTTGCGGTAAGATCTGCTGATAGTTTTCTTCTACTGATTATTATTTTCCTACAAACCGTTTCTATTATCTCTTTTTTTTGTTTCTCTAGTACTATTATGTTTCCTTCTCTTGCCAATTCGTCATCGCTTTTTCCTTTCTATCAATTTCTTCTCCTCTTATTCTGCAACTTCCTCGTTTTCATGCTTTCCCGCCTCTTCGTTCACTCCATGCTCATTCTATCCTCTTTTTTCAGCTCATTTTTAATTTTTACATCAATCTCCTCCTCATTATTCTTCTTCCGCCTCCTATTTTTCTCCTTCGTTCACCATTTTCCTTCTTCTTCCACCATTTTCCTTCTTTTTCCTCTCACACTGCTCCTCTTCCTATCAATCTTTTCTTTGCTTTCATATTCTGTTTATTTTATTTTTGCTATAGATCTTCTCAGACCTGACGAAGGAGATTATAATCAATTAATTAATTCCTCTCTATTTATCCCCTTGCAGCCTCCTACAACTTAGTCTCCAATTTCATCATCCTATCCTATTTCCTATTTCATCCTCTTTCTATTCTATTTCTCCGTTGAACTTTACCCCATACTTTTTCTAAAAATTTCCTTAATCTGAAACCGTCTTTCATTTACAACATTTTCTATTCTTCCTCCTCCTTAATTTCGCCTTCATCGAGCTCTCCATTTAATCTTCATAAATTTAAATTTTCTCTTCTCTTCGCTTAAATTTAATCTTCTCTTCTAATCTAGGTGAACACCTTATCTCTTTTTATAGAACTTCCTCGCTCAATCTTACACCTTTCTCCTCTTTTCTCTCTCTTACTTACTCCTCATATCTCTCTTCTCTTTTTCCTCATCTCTCTCATCCCATCCTCCTCATGCTTCTTCTTCTTCTTCTTCTTCTTCTTCTTCTTCTTCTTTTTCTTTTTCATCTTCTCCTTATTTTTCTTCTTCTTCTTTTTCTTCTTCTTCTCTTTCTTCTTCTTCTTTTTCTTCTTCTTCTTCATCACGGCGTCTCCAACACCGGTGGCATTAATAATTGAAAAACAACGACCGCGGTATTCTGTTTGTCATCATCCCACTGACAACAATAAACAGTTTGTCGACTTGGCGCCAGCCGCCATTTTGTTTGTACTGTACATTTCCTTCAATTATTATCGCACTCCAGTGTGCAGAAGCTTATTGAAATTGAATTTGATTATTGTCATCAGAAACGGCCATTACATCTAACATTACCTTTACTCTTCCGGTGGGTGAGTGATTGTTGGCAAACTTAAAGTTACCATTTATTTTATGTAACTTCCGACTACTTTAAACATGTATATAATAGGGAATACAATTTTTTCCAAGTCACATGATACATCAAAAAGAATAAAGTTTCCAGTGAGCGGAAAGGAGCGATCAGACTCTGAAACAAAAAATCGACCGATCCCACTTCGACAAAACGTAATCACCTTCTACGAACCATCCCTTCTAGTCTTTCCAAGTAAAGAAGACATTCGGTTAAGCTAGGAAAATGACACCAGATAGGTCAATATTTATTCAGTGGTTGTAAATTTGGTCTCTAATTGTAGATCAGAGTGTTTTCTACAATTTTAGAATAAATTTTTAGTTTTTGAGCCAATATTGACCAAGCTGTAGTCATTTTCACCTCTTGCCAGAATTTCTTCTCTGCTTGGGCAAATACTATACCTGCGGATATTGCTTCGACAAAACCTGACATTAGGTTACTGATGATTACTTCTGTCGTTCAACGCTTACGGGACTGTATGCTTCAGCGGAGCGTGAAAAATGACAAAGTTTTAGGTTTTTTCTGTTTTGTTTTTGAGTTTTTTCCACATCCCACCTGGTTAAACTATCATATTCGCTCCGAGCCTGCTACGTGGGTGTGTGTTGAGGAGAGGAGCTGCTCTAATTTGAACATGGTGATGTGGATTGAAAGGGTTGCTGGGGTTGAAAGTCGATTTGTTAAATGACAGACATGTGTTGTATGGGTTTTCCGTGTCATATGTTTCTAGCTTCATACTAGGTAAGGTACATTCGATTCATAAGGGAGGAAAAATTGTTTAGATAAATTGCTCTGTATTGTAAATTGTATAAATTGTTGGTTGAATGTGATGGTTGGCTGGAAGTTAGTTTGGAGAATGACAGACATTTGTCTGATGAATGATTGAATCATTAATGTCTGATAATTATTTTTATTAGAACAAATCTTTCCAGTCTTACAATAATACAATGTTTCAACAATATAGTAATATCCAATGATTCATCTAGCTAGGCCTATGTATACTGTATAGTATTCATCAGATACAATGAATAAGGAAGAAACATTTCAATACTCCTTCCTATCAGAAAAATTATGCAAATTAAAATTATTTATGTTGAATCCAATTGATTCCAATTTTGTACTGGATACCTGTGATAATAATTGTTATCTATTTCCAATGCTAAATATATCATCCTATTTTTAAAGTTATCGAATTATTTATTTGGTTTATTTTTTATCGAAACTTTGGTGTAACCTTTTCCTAAATTTAAAATTGTTTTTCTTCTATTTCGGTGGTAAAAGTTAGTTTGAAGACATAACATGACATAACCTTAATTTGGACTTTTATTATTTAAAATTGGTTTGGGAACAGTTTTGGGCATTATGCCTGTTGTACTAACCTCTGTATTTTTTTGATTGATTGAATAAATAATGAATGATATTTTATTCGGCGTATCTTTCTTACATTGGTTTATTTGTGAATTTTCCATATTTAATGATATGATTCCACCTGATTTTCCATATTTGAAGATATATTTCCACCTGATCTTGTCCGCTATCTTTCAGATCAATGAGAATTCTCAGTGTTCAGCCTATTCGAGACAAGTATTGTTTAAGACAAGCAGCCTGATTGAAACTATCCTAGATTGTATAAAAAGCACTCTGGATAGTGCGCACTGCGAAGCTAGACACCGTAAACAGAGAATTGACTCAAGGAGCTGAACCACGGTAACTTCTTATTTTGCTGAACCTATGTACCACACTCCAACTGAAATTTCTTTAGAAATCAATAAATAACACTGTATACAATATATAACACCAGAGGAAACATTGACTACTCATAAAAATTACAGTTATTTATTAATAATCAAAATCTGGTTTCAAACTTCTAGACTCTACTCGACAACAATGCTGTGTAAAACTACCCAAACCACAAATATCCCTCCATCCCCAACCGTACCCAGTAAACCGAATTGACGTGGGCTCGCAGCTCACACACAACTAGTAATAAATTCTAGTGATAACACACATCGCTTGAAAAATGAAAAAAAGGACTGACGACAGAATCCTGATAATTTACAGCATTCAACGCGAACACTAAATAAACAGATCCCCTCTGATGAGTAAGTAGTGGATGGATATCAGCCAGGGGACGAACGAGTGCTGTTAATCGTAAACCCGAAAGCAAATGCTAGATTACGGCCTCGGGGTTTGTGGTGGTTTTGGGGGGTAAAAAGGGGGTAACCGGAAAAGGGGGGCTCGCGAAACCGTGCCAGAACTGTTTGATCTGGTGCGCATCGATCAAAACCCTCTCAAAATACCCTCATTGGGCGGATTTTGTTTTTTTATCAGCGCACTCTACCCGGTAATCCCTCTTTGAGCGATACATTTCATTGAGGTTTCGACAGCGGTTGCGTGTGTGTGCGTGCGTGCAAGAATCCCCACGTTCCAATCTCCTGACACCGTTTCTTCATCCTACACCCCAATCGCAATAATGTTTGTATGTGGAACTGCGTGTGTGTTTTTCTCATATTATTGGAAAAGAGAGATTGAAGCCAGGAAAAAGTAGGAGGCAGGTTTCATTTTGTTGATCAAACTTCTTGAATTTTTTAAAATCAGAGATTAAATTCCAAATCATTCCCGATGTTTGAACTAGAACTTGAGGGCTTCCTGATTTAAAATCTCATTCCCAAATCATCTGCCATCATTGCAAATGAATTGATGATGTTGAGCTCTCTGCAATGCTATCTATTTCGAAACATTCTCAGAAATTGATAGATAATTATGTAATTGAAATGCTCTTTATTCCAAAACAGTTTCAGGAATTGATCGACTTCTATGTACTAGTAATTATTAGATTTATCCTATTCCTGTCGTTACATTACTTTTCCAACTCATTCTCAGTAGAGTTTCAATCCACTTATTTGGATCAAAGAATTCCGGATCATCACTTTCCGATTTAGTTCGAGTTTACTCAATTCTGTTCGAATTCCAAAGGAATTATCCAACATCCAACAATCCAATGATAAAACAGACAAATTTCTTAATGAATAACATTTGTTATCTATATGTGTTGTACTTAACATGTACAGATTATGCAAACTATTATTCTCATGTTATTCACACATTATGTTCACACTATTATTCGACAGTAATAAATTAATTAGTTACTATTCAATTTGTTGAAGATTATAATAATAGTGGGTAGAGCATCATTAACATGAACTAGGAATGACAATAATTTTATGGTTGGAGTGTTAAGAAAGTTTAGTTTATTTCCCCAAAAAATCAATCAGATGTGTCCTTTGGTCTCATACTATTCCACTGTAGGTCCATGTTAGTAAAAATACAAATATTAGAACGTGCATCAATATTGCATCACAATAATTAATCATAGCTCAAATACCTAAGTTGGCCAAGATGTACTTGAATTAAACATTCCAGAATATTCGAATCATTGATCTTCGGTAATGTAGCGACTTGACGGCTTGCTCAATATCGAGTTACTCATTTGAAACTAATCATAAGCGCTGGAAAAAATGTGAAGATATCCTGTAAACTATCTCGACTTGACAAGTTTGAAGTAAGAAGATTGATTACTCTAGAGTGAGCAGGGAAGAGTTGATTGAGGGTTGCTGATTGGACAGTCATTAACAAAGTCTGTGATTGCTTATTCATCTCACAACTTATGCCACGTTTGAGCACAAGTCAAAAAACAAAGTGGAGGCCATAATTGATTACTGCTGCTCACTATTCGTTGAAGTTCGCTCATCAGCTTGGGATTTGGCACCGATTAGGAGTTGGGTGTGGATTTTGTTTGCTTTGAAAATGTAAGGAGCTTGACTGGAAATGAAGTTAGATGAGACTGTTTTTTGATTAGATAACTTAGAATGTCCAACTTGATTGCAGACATAGTTGAATCATGGCTTCGTTGAAAATGAGAATGTAGTACTTTAGTTATTGAAAATAAATAAAAATCAAACACCCTTTTTTTAAAACTTTAAAATTATAAAACACACATACATGTTTCGGGAGCTAAGCCCATTCTCAATGTCTTTGATTTTTATTTATTTTCAATTATTTTAAACAGCCCTAAGTTTTAAAGTTCTTTACTTTAGTTATATTTCACCATTAGAGTATGCTCTCAATTGCAAGTAATTTTGGTTTTGTACCGATATTTCTTTGTGGAAATAAATTTGAATTTGAAAAAAAATTGTAATAACAAATCTTCTACTACTTTCTGAATTTAAATAGTGAATGATAGAAGTGCAATCAATATCATTTCATTGATACGATTTTTGAAAGATAGTTTTCTCATATCATATTTATAATTTAAAATAGTATTGTGACCAGTAAGAAGTATTGTAGATTGTGTTATGGAGATTATGATTAGGAGAAATTTTCACGATGAAAAATGTTCCAAATCACAGAAAAGCTTATAAATATCAGATCACTGAATCGCTGAAACAAAAATGTATTCATCACAAGAGCATTTAATTAGGTAATTTGAATTACAGGAACGATTAATATAAACTATTTAAACGATGGAGTGGACCCTTGAAAACAGAATCGAAAAAATTCATCTATTAAGTTTGGACAGGTTGAAGAGTATTTCACTTCTGTTCTCGATGAAAGTCATTCGTAAAAATCTATTTCTGTAAATATTTTCCAATGAGCCACTTCAAAATTTGCAATATAAAGTCAATCATGTTCCAAAAAAGCCGCGCGAAATTAACAGTATTCCACTTTCATCCCAAATAATTAAATCGATGAATAATAATCAATGCTCCTACTTTGAAAATAGGCATTTGCAAATAAACTGTCAACCAACAGTTTCACACTCTCTTCAAGAAGTTTCCAATCAAATGAAAGAAACCCGATTGATTGGAATGAGGGAGTAGATGATGGTGAGAGAAAGAGAGGAGGAATTGTGAGGGAAAGGAGAAAGACAAGGAGAGGAAGTTGTCTTTTGATTCAGTAATACATTTAGATGAGCCAACACTGGTGGCGCTAGCTAACTTACCTAAAGACACCCGCTAGAGATTCTTATTATGGATTCAGGTCTCAACTCCGATTCATTAACTCGACTCGCCTGTGTCTGGATTGGGGTACGGTACCCCCTTTTCCCAGGGGACGAGGGGGGGCTTGTTCAGACACTCCTTCCCCCCCCCCCTACACCACGTTTCTTGCCGCTTTCTGATTACTTGACTTTTCGAAATTCTGTGCTAAGCCTTCTGCAAACACTCGTCGCCTTCAAAGACCCAAGTCTTTTCTTTTCATTGAGACCCGCTCGCTCCTCTGTATTAAGCACCTCTTTATGGTGGATCACGTGGACTTATCACGAATTACACAATCAATCCTTTTCGGTCATGCCTTCAACAAGCTGCTAACTACCTGCATACCTCGAGGGGTGCAATCAGAAACCCCTTACATTCGTACTTTGACTAATTGAATCTGGGATTTAGCTTATGATATTCTTTGACATTGTTCAATAGGAGCTGTGTTGCAACAAATTCATACCCAATTATTTTGAAACAATACCTTACATCCTACTTGACTAGTTAAGAAATTAACCCTTCTCAGATAATGTGAATCACATTATTTTCATAATTCAGTTTCAGTTGCTTCGTATGTAATTATAATTATTCTGTTCTGAAGCTCAGAAGAGTATTAATTCCCATTGATATCCTAATTTTCCAATCATTTACTCATTGTATCCTATGCATCATTAATTTGTTGATTTCAGTAATCTTCTCGATCCCTTTTTTGAAATTACATTTTATCATTAAAATAAGTAACCTCTTTACAATGCCATTAGATAGAACAATCAATGACAATTTATTTGCATTAAGATATTCTCAAAGATTGATTTCTTCTTGAATATTGAACAACGGAATTATTTTTTCAAATGTTGGAAGAGAACAAAATTGGAAGTTTCAATGGAGTTCTATTTGTTTCTATTCGCCTCTATGTTCTTCATCAAAGAACAATTTTCAATCCGTATTGATGATTCATTTGATCATACTAAGCCTTCATACTATATCAATATTGTAGAAATACGATTTGATATTCCGTGAAGCTGCTTATTCAATGATAGGCTATGAATCGGGCATCAAGCAGGCCTGAAAAGGATCGATTAATAGTCAACACTTCCATTTAATGAGAACTTTTCAGCTTGATGACAAAACATTCAAAAATACGGTCTGCCGTTTTTTCTCATGAATATTTTTTGCTAACATACGTAATAGTACTAGAGCAGCAAAAAGACTTATCTATTAGCGGAAAGGATCTGAGTATATAAGAGAGAAAAATCTATTATTCTTTGCTGTTAGGCAATGAAGGAGCACCCTGAGGGATTATTATACTCTTATGTAGATTAATAGTCAATACCAGTGAGAATGGAATGGAACTATTCTATTTTCTCTGGTCAATACTAACATTCAATTGCACCTTTTTAGCTCAATGACATTCAGCAGCTCGGGTAGCCCACATTTTCTCAAGAAAAGTCTCTTATCAAGGTGGGTGGGATGGAGCAGCGAAATGAAATTGCCTGTGTTTTGACGATTTCCGATTGGATGAAATACAATCAAGGTTTGAATTGCTTGACGCTTGATTGAATCGATCCCCTCGCACCCTTCTTCCCTTAAGGGCTTGATCTAGGGATAGCCGAGAACATTCCAACAGTTAAGCCTTGGAACGCTGTAGGGCCTACACTCTATTTGATGTAATTCCCGATTCTGTATAAATCGTATTCCCCATCTTATACATGTTACACTGAGTCTGAAATTACATAAAATAGAATATAGCAGCGTAAGTTAAGGACCTACTGATGCAGTCTGCAACAGGAGTCCTTGTTACGGAATCAATCGCTTACAGTCTGTCCAAACAAAGAAGACATTCTGGCAGGATGGGAAAAAGACTCCAGCTCGGTCAAAATTGGTTCAAAAATTATAAATTTGGTCTCAAATTGTTGATCAGAATGCATTCTACAATTTGAGACCAAATTAATAATTTTTTAACCAATATTGACCGAGCTGGAATCATTTTCCAATCTTGCAAGAATGTCTCCTTTGCTTGACAGACTACCACCCCCCCTACCACCAAACCACCTTACTCCTGTTCATCTTGCTTAGGTATCCCTCCCCCTCTTCACCCCCTGACCTATCGACAACCTTAACCTCTTTCCGTAACAGGATCTCTTTCTGATCCCCTGCCAGAGTGAATCAAATTAAGGGTGAAATCCAAACGGTACACCCGTCTATTTCATTGGGTTCACTCTCACGATAAACGCCGGAATGCTGAATTCCAAGGTATAAGTAGCACGAATCGAAGAATGCCCGACTGTAATCGAACCTATCGGAGCTGGCCATTGTTTTCAACCCTATGAAGGGATGTAATGTATTGGATTAGTTAGAAGGTAATCTCCTATAACGCCTGGGTTATATTATAGGTGATCTAGATTCTTGAACAATGGGTGAATGGGAGTTTGAGAATCGAATATACGAGGTGTTTTTAAATACGTAGATGGACTTCTTGGAGCGGTTCCATGCATGCATATGAAGGGAAAAATTCCCGTAAAATGGGCCCTAAATTGCTTTGTAACCGAGATCATGATGTCGGAAAATTATACAATTTTTCTTCAAATTTCTAACTTCAGCCTCATTACTTCTAATAAGGTTGTAAACTAGATAGGAGTATAATCACAGTAATAGGTGAGATACAGTACTACATTTTAATAGAATAACAAGTTTATAAGTTTGATAAATCAGCTTGGAACAAACAGGTTTATGATGACCAAAAATCGTGACATTTCACACAAAAATCGTGAATAAAAACTATGAATGTACATACAACTTGATTTCGTTCATTCAAATGAATAGATAATTTAAATTTGACATGATTTTGGAATATATTGAACACTAGCCGGCAGGCTCGCTTCGCTTGCCTTCTCCGCCTAGCTAGGGGGCTAGGCCCCGCTGGGGCTCCACCCCTGGACCCCCGACAGTATAGGCGGTGTAAGTGAGTCAAACAGGCAAACAGGCTCGCTTCGCTCGCATGGAAATTCCTTCCAGCAGGGTTTCGAAATTTATGGAGCACAGCATTTCTACACCTAATCTGGACCTGTTTACCTAATTTCAACATTTTCTGCCAATTTGTTCTGGAGAAACCTAAGAAAAACTCCGAAAATTCCAAAAAAATAGTAAAACGCTAATGTTAAGCGTAACCTTGGGAAGTATATCGGACATAGTTTGAAACTTGATTCAATGTCTTCCAAATTAGTTCATCTATAATCTTGCTGAACCATTGAATTTACAGTTAGGATTGGTCGTATTAAGGCGGAAGATATGCAACCCGCAACACATCTACAATTTTGAAAACCTGATTACTGGCGTAATCTTGAACGGATTGCAAAAATATTTTAACACAACATTTCTAGACCTTATCTGAACTTCAAAATCCGTTTTTAGCGCGCGTCTAAACGTCCAACTGAACATGCCTGCCAAATTTGAACGCATTCGGTTCAGTGGATCTTTAGTTCTGGTGATGATGAATGAATGAATTAGTGCCATTCATTTATACTTTTATATATAGAGATAGAGATTATCATGAAAATAATCATTTTAGAATCAATGAGGAACAAGTATTTGGAAGATATATTATCTTGAGCATTTCGCGTCTGAAATGCATGTAGTCTAGTAAAATAATTGATTATTCATCAACCTACATCCCACAGTATATTTTATCAAGGAAGGTTTAGGTCGCTTTGTGATATTTTTTAATAATCAATGAACGAGCTCCTATAAATAGTATTCCATTTAGGGGGTTTGGTGGGTACCCCCTATCACGAGCATAAAACTCCAACTAGTTAGAGTTCAGAAATAAGTCGTGACTTGCTGCTTTTCTACGAACTTCTTTCTAATCTACTCAACAAAGACATCAATTTTTACATAAAAAAATTCAGCAGCTTCTTCTTAAATTGAGCATCTCGTAGGATAAACACAACAAAGAAAATCCTTCACTGAATATAATAGCGGGAAACCGCAAATATTATTCTTATTCATAACTGCGGTTGCGCATGTTTATGAGAGAGTCAACGAATTGTACGGAATATAAAAAGCTTTGAGTAATCTATGAATCTACCGCATTTCTTCATGACTCAACTTTAATAATGCTTTGTAGATAGGATTCCATCAGTTTATAAGTTAACGTTGCTTAGTCGTTTTAAAATGTCGTAATTGAACAAATAATCTACAACGGTGACTTTATTTGCTACTCGCTTTGGCAGATAGCCAAAGATAGTCATACTCCTACTGTTTGAATAATAATAATAATGAGATGGATTGTCAATTGATACTGTAAATAATTCATAAATATATTATGGTAAGATTATTGGCCTATAACATTGATTCTATAGACAATATTACGATCAATTTCATTTGAACTGATGAAATTTCATTTGAACATAAGAACTGATGGTGAATCAAATTTGAAATTGGAGAACATTGAGAATAGTATATTCCGCACCTAGGGTCGAAAAAGGCAGATTTGCGGCTAGAAATCGGTTTCAAGTCCGAGGTCGTATGCCGAGGACTGGAAAAGATCGAGAGACGGAATAGTACATTTTCGACCCGTGGTGTCGAACTTTATTTTTCGGCACACAACATCAATGAAAACAAAATAAAATAAATTATCATTTAATCAGTTCCAAGAACAGCTAGACCAGTAACCTTATAATGCTATCTTCGCCTATGATGAATTTGGAGTAGGTGCCATCTGCTTGCTATTGGAACTTCGCGCCAAAAGTTTATTGATTTAGTGACTGAATGTTACTCTATAACTATCAGTGTATTCGATTTTCTTAGTCCAGAAACGTTTAAGCCCAAGATAATTTTTGTACGATCATCCTATTGTACAATATCAATTCAAAGTTGTTGATTTTCGACAGATATTGGCTAACAGAGAAGCTTAGTCTAGTTGCATTATCACCCGCTAGATGGCGCTGGCTAACCTGACTAGACTCTAACCTAGACTCTGTCTGACAACAATACTATTGTTCAAACATGGATTTCACGTTCATCATTATTCAACAGTTAATCAATACAAACATTTTTAATCTTATCAAAGTTGAAGTATTAGTTATTGAAGCAGTTTTCCTTTATTATTCAACTACTGATTAATGTGAAAACTTTCAACGTTCAGTTCTCTTGACACGGGATCTTACCAATCAAAATAACAGAGACTACCTTTACATCAAAATACCAATAAGTCGACATTGACTCCCAAAACAGCTGACATTTAATGCAATCAAACCGGGATGCTACCTTTTGATCGACTAACCCTTACATCGACAACGTCCTTCAGTCAGCTGACATTCAAGGTTATTTTACCGCCCTACGGCCGAAAAACGCATTTTCCCGGCGAGTTGCTGGCGTCCTCGCCTGAAAACGAGCGTTTTCGGCCTCCCTATAAAGCATGTAAAACAGTCCATTTCATACCAGTGTAGCGAAAAAATTATTATTGTCTATCTACATGGAGAATAATATTGACGACATTGAAAAATATTTATTTCTTCAAATAACACAATAACCGGGCTAGCTGAGATGATTTTCTGGGTATGTATCTTTGGAGGGTCATCAATGCTTCTCCATGGGTTAACTCCACCTTTTATTTATTCTAGCGTCATGAATCAATCTCTTCCCTGGGAGAGCTGGTAGAAACTTTTTTTTGTGACAAGAGCCTTGAACCTTCAGTGCTTACACACTCGATATTTCCAATTTTTCCAAAATCATCTCCTTCCTTACATCATTAATCCTATTGTCAATCCAAGGGGGACACTCGCAAAAAACACGTGGGGATGATTTTGAGTCGAAAAACAACAAGGGTGGTGATTCGAGGTTTTTTCTCTGTAAGAAAAGCAATTAATTTCCTTTCTTTTTTAATTATAATAACATGTCACTTTTGGCAGGAACGCTTTGTAGGCTCAAAACGACTCAGTATATTTGTTTGAAGGGGACTGTGGAAATAACCTGGGACCTTCCTTCACAACGATTATGACTAATTAGTCATTTTAACATTAATCATGTTGCCATAGCAACCAATTTCGAATGGGTCTTCAGTTCCTTACAAATCATCTGCCAGGAACGTTTGAGCCTGTTATTGAACTAATGTGTCTCATTATGGAGCTGGAATGAATTCAATTAAAGGGCTCTTTCAATGGGAGCCGAGCATAGAATTCAAATTGAAATACTCAATGCCTTAACAATTAGTTCCTCATCAAATGAGTATTACATCATCGTCTTATGATGGGTAGAACGCTAAAGTAACGTAACTCATGTTTTATCTTGAGATTTCCTTTCCATCAAAGATTTTCAAAACAGCAAGAAATGATGTTCTTAGAATCCTATTTTCATTCCAATGAATAGCGTCAATCACACACAGGCAGCGTTATATATTCGAAGTACATCATACGTTTCTAATGCTTGAAATTAATTATGAATATGAGTTCCTTGCAATAAGCTGTGAGTAGACAAATAGAAGACCTCATAAGAAAATGAATGAAAATTATTTCATGTCTGTTAATTGGCATTTTAATTGCATGAATAAAATATATGAGAGACACAAATTATCAGTACTCAACAATGAGGCATGGATGAACCAATCATAGACTGATATACTTATCATTTGTGAATTAATATATTTTCAAATACTGTGATTAGACAATGGGGCAATGCTATTATTGTTGTAGAACATAATATCTAGCAAGATTCGCTCACAGCACTAGATACTTCCATTACATACTCTGATTACATACTTCCATGGCTCATAATTATGCTCCAGTCTAGGGTACCAGAAACCAAGTTTAGAAGAGTAACCAGGTTTAGTGGGGAAACCAAGTTTAGTAGAGAAACAAAGGTTAGTATATGAACCTTGCTGCAAATGGTAAAGTGTCAATAACACAGTACAGTAAGGTGCAGACCTCACCTAAAGGGCCTGCTTTCAGTATAGTGTACTGAGGTTGTTTAGGGTAGCTTGGAGGGAGCCAGGGTGAGGTAGTCTCAGCCCAGCTTTTCTCAAGAATTTCCTTGGTGACTATGAAGACTCGGCTAGGCGAAAGCAGCATGCTTTGAAAAAAGCGCCTCCATTAATCTAGCCTTGCACAGCTTTTGTTGTCACGTGGTCGGGTCTTGATGTGATACACGACTTCTGTTTACCTCAACCCTAATATCATCGGGCTTGCATCGAATACGAAATGAACCTGGTTTTCCACATGGCTGCAAAACAGTTGTAAACACATTCTTCACGGTCTGTGTGAAAATGTTTGTTGCGAACGGATTCATTCAGAAATAAAATCAGATAATGGGTAAAAGAAGTTGGATCTTAATGATATCTGAGATAAATATTATCTCTAAAATATTATATTAATATCTGATACTATATTAGAGATAATATACAGAGTGTTTCGGGAGGAATGTGCAATACTCCTCAGGCTGATTCCTTACACCAATTAGACAAAGAAGTTCCATGGGACCAACCCCCAAAAACGCTTTGTTACCGAGATAACAATGGCGGAAAATTGAGATTTTTCAAAATATATTAATTTTTCTAATTTTTTAGAGACTTTAGTGAGGTTCTAAAATAATCAATTCCTATGTGAACTTAGCTGAGGAATTCAATGAAGTGCCAAGTTTGTAACTTCAACGGTTATTGATATAATGGGAAAAATATGCTAGAAAACGTCATTTTTCAACAATAAGGCTGAGGCCGCACTGCCGGTGGGTAGAGCCTGGAGGGTGGAGGGTAGTTGGTAAATCTATAGAACGTACACACCATCCACAGTTATACATCGTAAGAATGGTATGACGTCATACTGTTTTTTGAGGTTATGTTGTCCATATTTATGAATTTCAAGATGGCGACTGAACACATACCATTCATACTATATATTACCGTGGATGGTGTGTATGTTCTATAGATTTACCAACTACCCTCCACCCTCCAGGCTCTACCCACCGGCAATGCGGCCTCAGCCTAAGGGTTATAACTGGATAAGGAATCATAAAATTGTATTTTTTATTAATGGAAGTTGAATATAGTCGGATTCTAAAGGAAAAGTCAAATGGCGGCAATTGTTTAAATCTTACCCAAATTTCAGAAATGGCGATCAAAAATCGCAAAATTGACAAAACATAGCCCAAGTGATGAATTTGTGTTTAGTAGCGATTTTTCGAGTTTTGATCGTTTTCTGAAATTTGGGTAAAATGTACACAAAATTTGAAAAATCTCAATTTTCCGCCATCGTTATCTCGGTGACAAAGCGTTTTTGGGGGTTGGTCCCATGGAATTTTTTTGTCTACTTGGTGTAAGGAATGAACCTGAGAAGTATTGCACATTCCTCCTGAAACACTCTGTATTAATAATAATTATATATTACAACACAATACTGATATGTTAAAACACAAATATATTCTGATATATTACTACACAAGTATGATTGCATTGTTCTATCATGAGTCATTGATTCCAAGAGTCAGAAGTCATAAATCCTTCTGTAAACCATCAAAATTCAAAATTATCTATGATTTTTTTCTGAGTGAAAATTGTGCGAAGTGGAAAGTGTGTGGAATGAAACATAACCTGAATTTGGACATTTTAATCAAAATAGGTGAAGAAAAAGTTTTGGGCTAACGCCTGTTTTTTTCTCTCCTTTCTCTGTATCAATTTGATGAAATAAATAAATAGATAAATAACCAGACATATCACAGTCTAATTATAAATTCGGATTTATAAACCCCATTCCACGCCTAATAATGAATATCAAAGTTAAGTTAAATTCATTATTTGATCTACACAAATTTTATCGAAATTCAGGAATTGGATAGAAGGGCGAATCCTGTTTTTAAACTTTCTAAAATCAGAAAAGAATAGGTACTAAATATATGATTTTTTTTATTTTCTTATGGTTCCTAGATTAATGCAATTTTTGTTTAACTGGTTAGAAAATGGATATGTGCATGCATGTATGAGGGGGTTATAGTGTAGAGTGATTATAAAACTAGAAAGCTGGATATCATAGCTATGAACTATGAAGAGATTTAGATGCGTATTCAACTTCAGCAAATAAGTATGGTGAACATCATTGATTGAATTGAATGATATTCCGGCATCTTTTAGTTTTTTAGAAAAACAACATTGAAGAAGAATGAGAAACAGGAGACAAAAGTAAGCTGCTGATCATTCCCTTTCTGATTCTGATTCACGATAATGACTTTTCAATTGTATTTTATTCCTCACGTTTTGAAAGACTTAACATGAGGATTTCACTTTGGGAAGAATGTTTATTTTGGGCCTTATCACCAATGCGGAACAAAATCAGTTATCCTTTCCTATTTTGGAATTTAACTGTCTGCAACACTACTAGTTTCTTAAAAAGAAGTCTAACGGATTGTTAAAATGCAGTATTATAGAATTTTTATTACAGACTAGGCTTGTTCTCTCCACGCCTATACCTACTGGGACAATATTATTGGGATTCTTCGACTTATGTCGTGTTTCATTCCTCTTCTTCTTCTTCTTCTTCTTCTTCTTCTTCTTCTTCTCCTTCTTCTTCTTTTTTCTTCTTTTTCTTCTTCTTCTTCTTCTTCTTCATCTTCTTTTTCTTCTTACTCTTCTTCTTCATCTTTTTCTTTTTATTTTTATTTTTTCTTTTTATTTTCCTTTTTCTTTTTCTTCTTCTTTTTTTCTTCTTCTTCTTTTTTTCTTCTTCTTCTTCGTTGTCGTCTTCTTCTTCATCTTCTTCTTCTTCGTCTTCTTCTTCTTCTCCTTATTCTTTATCTTTTTCTTATTTTCCACTCCTTTTTCCCTTTCTTAGCACTCTCCCTATTTTGGTTCGAAACGGTGCCAGACAAGATTTAGAAAAAAAGTTCATGTTCCAATAGGTCTATCATCCGACCGTTAAAATGTTGGAAATAATCCTCGATACATGTCCCCTACGATCGTATATTCAAATATACCGGAACGACTATGTACTACTCACTTGAGCCTTATTAAAATCTTTCCATTCTTTAATTCTGAATTATTACTGTAAGAATGGATAATAACCGGAGTCTCTCGCAGTCTGCTGTAAACTAATACTGAAAAATCTCCAATAAGCATCGCGTAGTACATGCATGGCTCACAGGTTTAATATTTATTTATGTGAAAAGCTTTTAGAAGAAAATTACCAGAAGAAACGTTGTGTCTTTTAAAGGAATATAATTATGATTTATGCCTTTAACTTTGAACAAGTCTTCAGTTTCAGGCATAATTTTTGAAATAATGAGAAGGAGTGATGAGTATCACTGCTTTATTGGTGTAGTCAATGAAGAATAATAATTATGTGGTGAAAGAGTCTCACTATTCAAATAACATGCATTGTAATATCAATAGATGATTATGTGACCCTAAAAGATGACGACGATTGATCTATGTTTTCATTCGAGTGTTATTTAGTTATCATGTTGAAATTAACATTACTGAAAGGATACGGCTATTGTGAGAATAAACTTTGTTTATTCCATTAGATATCACAATAGAGCTTTTTCATTCATCTAAAATGTTACATTCCCAAGGGACAAGAGATAGAACTGAAGAAAAATCAGTAATACCTGAAACTATTTCATACAAGGATTGTAGCTTCCACAGGAGTAGACTTTATTAGTTCTAGAAAAATGTAGGGAAAACACAAATTTGGAAAGGATGGAAAAAAGAAAGAAAATGAAATGTAAATTTCCTCTAATATAATTAGGCTAGTGCGGTAAGAAATTTCACACTTTTTTAAAATGCATTTCTAGTGGTAAGAGGAAGATGAGAATGGGACAATGGTCTTTTTCCGCTAGCGGAAATTCCAGCGGAAAACTCTAGGTTTGTTGTCGTGTCATGTTTGGCAGAGAGGGGAGAAAACCAGGGTAAGCAGAGAGGGAAGCTGATTGTCGAGAAAGGAGCAAGCTGGACCTGCACTATCGTTTCCCGACCGAACAAGAAAGAGCGAACGGGGTAAGTTAGTGGAATCCTTTTAGCATTTAGGGACCAGTGTTGGTGGGAGAACTTCCCAATGTAGGCTACATAGTCGAGGTTGGCGACATAGTGTACATACAAAGAATTTCGCGTTACCCAACACGACAATACAAACACACAAACAATACAAAGAATACCCCTTCTCCTTTTAAGGTACCCCTTCAAAGGGGGTGAAGGTAGCGGACTGCAAAAACGGCTCCACACTGAATAGCAGCAATTCCAAATCCAGTTGACTTCTATGGTCTTTGCCCTTTCTTGAGGCAATAAAATTCGCTTGAAGCCGAGATTTTTATTGGCCTATAAAAGCTCCATTCAAACTCTTATTTCCTATATCCGCTGGCTGAACTTTTCTGATTTCACTCACTTTGACGCTGGATTTCAAGTTGCAGTCTTTTCTTGTGAGAGGATGGCTAAATTGTTTGTTTAGAGTTCGTTTGTGTCACCCAGGTCGTAACGTAGTGGTGGCTGAATCTATTAACAGACAGAAGGTGAAGCATTTGTCAGCTCTTTGTTAGATTATAAAAGTAACTGATTATAGAAGACATAATCCATGCGGTAACCGTAACAAGTTATTCGAGGTGAGAGTTATTCTATATATGCAATAATTTGATTGCTTTTCCAACGAATAATGAATGTCTTGTTCGCTATGTAGCTACTCTATGGCCTTTTCAAAAGTGAAGTATTTGAATTTGGATTGTCTGAATATCATACCGGTGTAATGAATGTTCTTAGTTTTTTGATAGGCTAAATGTAAAAAATATAGATAGGAATTAGTCGGTTATTCTGGATAAAAGAAAATTAGAAATATTCTTATCACATGTAATAAAACATTTTTATACATTATGTTCCACCTATATTGATAGCCATCTAGACTGAATTATCAAAGAAAAGATTATGTCTGCTAATATAATCTTCATTATTATTCATACTTCATTTATTTTTCTGATTGAATTTTCTTTAATTCAATTAAAGAAGGTAAGGCATGCGCTTAATGCAAAAGAACTTATAATCTAGAAGATTCTCTGTTATGAAATGTTGAGCGCTGAGCCACTAAAATCTTTCCACTAGTTGAGCTTCTGTAAGTTCGGCACCAAAAAGAAGACCTGCGAAAATGTATGTGAATGCAATCTTCATGAAATTGTAACGACCGGAACCAGTGTAACAGAACGATGGTAGCCGCGCCATTTAATATATGTTAGTATTCATTACAATATTAATCTTTCGTAATGGATTCAGCTTTATTAATAGAATATTTTGCGCTAGGCGCGTATTAGGCTTCTGGACGCTGTGATTGGCTATCATAAGAAACCTGCGATCGTAAATAAGTGAATCGAAACCTAGCCGTTGGTAAACGATTATCTGTGGCTGGGGTACGCAGGAGCGTTGTACCAACCGCGGAATAAATTAAGGAGTTATTTTACATACAGGTCAGCTTTTTTATGCCTGGCCGTATATGTTATGTTTTTATGATGCGGTTGTTGCTGCCGTACACTATATATACCTATACCATTTCTCATCTACAGGTATAAAAGGAGTACTATCTTGGGTGACCCGCGGGCGAAAATAGATTGGCTTCAGGAAGGCCTGGTCCAAGACCCGGCTCTGGAATCTCGAACTCCTATACCCCACGTCAGTCCCTGTGTACGCCCCGGGCAAGACTATCATACATTTTCAATGGCGTCATGAGACGGTTTGGTTGAGGTTTATAAAAAAAATCTGGCTCAATTTGGACGAGAGTAAATCGAAACTGTGTTCAAGACCAACGCGCCGCGCCGGGATCAGTTCTGTCTCGGATAGTTCACTTTTACTTTTTTCGAAGATCTTCATGTTTTGGAGGTAAATAATCGTGTTGTCTTGTCTGAGCCGAGACTGAAGCCTCAGGTTAGGAAGAGTTGAAGGCATATAGGTACTGCTTTTCAATTATTTTAAGGAAAAGTAAATTTAGGATACAACGATGATCGATTGATGAATTAACAGTTCGGCTGTAACATGAATCTTATTCAACTTTTACAATAATTTCTTGATTGATGAGTTATTCATTATTGGATACTGTCTGTCTATTAAAGAAGTCTGTCCATAGGATACCGTTTATTAAAAAAAGCTATGATATTGTACAAGATGAAAAGTAATCAAGGTATAATAATATTTATAGTCAAATAGTACAGTGTTAGACTATAGAGTTATAAATGAGAAATTATGAACTAAATTGGAAGAACATAATCATAATCTTGGTGAGATTCTAAAAAAAAGTTTTTCAACTGCTTTGAATTCGATCCAAGATAGGCTGGAAAATCATTATAGTCTTCTAAGTTCATCTTCATTCAAAGTTGCTATATTTTTATGAGTTGTACTTCATAACTGCTGAACTTTAAATCTTTTTTGGTACTTCATTAAAAACGGAACATAAATTATTTCCATTTTATGTAATGTCTTATTACTGAAGAGGTGCTTATAGACGTACTTTGTTACTGGACTTTTTGCAAGTCATTTTTTCGTGTTACACATACTGAATGAGTAACATTTTCTTTAATTGGTTTAATAACTCGTAATTCATCTAAAGTTTATCATCTGCATATATAGCCAAACAATCGAATCAATCTATTACTAACTTATCATATCTATATATCTATCTAGTAACTTACATAAACCATTTGTGAACAACTAAATCTGTGCAAAGAACCTATTTAACTTTAAACTAACTTCTCAACTAATATACTAATTCGGTACCGAAATCACGATTGGTTCAATCAAAAGGTCAATATCAAATCAGTTTAAGTTCATGATTCTCAATCTTTACATATTAAACACACCTTATTTATCACGCGAAGTTCATGAGAACCAATAGAATAAATTCCTTAGTTGAGTTATTTTTGAGGTTGATGTATCACGACAAATCCCTCATTGATGGCAAACACTATGAACAATAGATGAAGTTCAGTGAAGAAAGAAGGTACCTACAATAATTATGCATAAGCTTTTGTCACAGAAATAGAAGTTGTCAATGTTCACTAACGATTTGTTGTAGCTTTTCAGTACCTGCTTTGCATGATAGTGTTAACCGAAAAAGACTGAAAGACAAAAGTTGTTTTCCGACTTCGTCAAGAAGGTAATCAATCATTTAGAAGGTGTTCCACGTCCCACAATCTGAATAAAAAATTTTAGTCGATCATCAACTAATGACCATACAATTTTTATGGAAGAACTTGTAGCCTAATTCTTTGTAAACAAAGAAATAAGTGGAAAGCTGCGAGTTTCTGGTTGCTGTATGACAAAAGAAATGTTTTTCAATGACAATTGTATAAAGGGTAGGTGTTTAAAAACGTGGGACTATTCAATGAGACTCTTGATTCAAAATTGAATATGGGATAATGTTGAAAATTTGATTACCGTTCAATGTTTAGTATTCAATCTATCTTGTTTCCTGGGAATAACTGATGATATTTCTAGAGATGAACTTCTGTCTAATTGAATTTATGAAGTATATATCCTTGAATTGAAAATTAAACTTAACGCTTAGGGCTATTTTAGAATTGATAGATGAAATGAAAATGAAAATGAAATACCGAAACATCTTTGTGAAAAATATAATATTTTTGAAGTTTAAAATGGCATTTGATTCATAGTTTTATTTTATCCATCCATGAATATTGTCTCATTGACTTGTTGATCTAGATCTTCAATCACATATTCACAAAGTTCAAAGGGAAAGCATTGATCCTCATTGATATTCCATCTCATATAAGTAGACTTGGACATTAACAAAAGATATAATTTCAATTTCGACTTGTAATGGAATTTTTAATGTTGGATAAATGTTATTTTATTCTTCTAATTTTCCATACTTCAAGTATGTGTATTTTGTAATCTTATCAGAGTTGATTCTTATCCAGGTTAAAATGAGAGAGTATCATCTGTAGCTCGAGGAAAGCTAGTAACCAAATTTTCTCTCTTAGTTTTTCAAATTATCTAGTTTAAAGTGCTTTGTTTTAGTAATGCTGCTGATTCATTCATCCATTTCATTCACGAAACCATTGTGAGAATCAGGACGATCATCCGTGAAACTGAAACAGACAAGTAAATCAATATATTATTTCAGACCATTTTCATTATTTGTGGTAATGAAAATAACAAGCGAGTTGATAATACAATACTGCATTATTCCAGAGACTAAGACATTGGTCCTGTGTTCAGGTGCATTCTTCCTGGATTTCAATGTTCTATAACACTGCACAATATTTCAAATATTGATATATTTCCATAATATTCAACTCGTAAAAAGATCATAATTAATCAATCAATCAATCAAACTCGACAATCATTGATTTCATGTTCTCGAAATACCAAGCCACATAATTTCGAAACCATTCAAAATATACAGACTCCTCCCGTTTTAACATGCACACCATTGAACAACCTCACTTGATCTTCGTTGAGATAAAAAAATTTTCTGGATCTTGACTCCCGATTTTGCTCTCAACCGGGTTGAGAAGTTGCCTTGCACGTTGAGCGGCAGGCAGCACACTGCTCCGTTAGTACAGCTGATGCCAAAAACACAGGCGGTTAGAGAATGAATATTATTAATTATCATCTCTATCAAAACAGTCGTCAGTGGTCTGCGAGTAGTCATCGAAGCAAGAGAAAACTCTAGGGAACGGTTCGTTCAAGTAGACGGCTTTCAGACTGTCCTGACAGAGCTGAGCATTGATAGCAGTCATTTGGTAACCGCCTGATTGTTTGAAACCAGCTTTAGCTACTGATAGCATCACTGGCTGGCGTAGCACAGAAGCCTCCAAGAGTGTAGCACTAACTGTTATGGTCTCAGGGTAGGGGCCGGCTAATTTTCTAATTATTCCTCTAAACATTCCTAATCGGTACTCGTGATCAATGCATTGCGGCTAACTGCCTTGCAGGAATTTCCAAGTTCATTGAGTAGGTATAGTTCAAGCAAGCTGAGAAGACACACCGTTTCCATACACTTTGCATTGTAATAGAGGGTCTGCTCAGCTTGCGCGATCTATATTGTAGCTGGCGTTGTACTGTTTTAACAATGGCAGGATGTGAGGGAAAGCAGGTATTTTACAGATCAAATGCGACTTTACAAAATGTATTATGAGAACAGAATATGATAGCACCTTATCAATACGTCGAGTACACCTTCGACGTTTCGTATTGCGTACAGCCGTACACTGTTACAGCGCAATGCATGTATGTAAAAGATTTTTACTATTTTATTTTTATTCATATCATAGTTATTACCAAATAATTCTATGGAATTGAGTTGTATATTTTAATTAATTCATTCAACAATTATACATACAGGTATGGAAAAATAGACTTCCATAGTCTAAAACTGTTTCTGACATATAATGTATGACATTACCTATTCTAATTCGATTTACAATTACTACTAGGATATGTAATAATAGTGAATATACTTCACATCCATATTGAGTACATTATTCAAGGACAATATATTCAATTTAGCTGCAACTTCTTTATGTGTCACATAACAGGTGTTATAGGAATGAAACACATTACTCTAATTTCCTCACAAGTTCAAATCTAATCCATTTAATCATCTATTTCTATCAGTAGCCTATCATGATCATCGATCATAGACAAAATGTGAATTATGAATAAAACATGAATTTCATTTTTCATATTCTGCAGTTCTTAACTCAATTTTCATATTGCAGTACAATACAATACTACAATAATAAAAATTTTATCATTTCTGTCTTAGTATCCGTAGTTCATTCACTAAACTTAGTGCTTCTCATATCCTTCAAATTATGCATTCTAATAATTTTTCACACTTTAGCAGTTTTTCATGTGACCTTTCACCAAC
Organism: Sogatella furcifera; assembly: GCA_017141385.1. NCBI lineage: Eukaryota > Metazoa > Arthropoda > Insecta > Hemiptera > Delphacidae > Sogatella > Sogatella furcifera. The sequence goes on along the minus strand of CM029552.1, from coordinate 24,407,168 downwards.
TTTCTACTTATAAATCCATTCTCTAAGCATTCTTTCCCTCATTTACTCTCTGCTTATCCACTGTCTTCTCATACTCTAACCGATGTTTTTACTTCAGCAGACTAATAACCAACACAACTTCAAGTCCTCAACAGGAATGGCATTCACCCAGCCACCAAACCAGCGCGATTTGACGTGGCTTTCGACGCGTCGGTTCGGCTAATCCGCGGCACGATCTACGTAATGACCTCTTCTGTCTGCCCCTAACTCGTCACTATACTCGCAGGCGCTTCATTCCGACAAAAAAATCATTGCAACAAACGGGAGGTCACATACACAACGCTTTCTGCTTTCGATGATGCCCAGATAAACCCATTTAAAACAATAACACATAAAGTTAATTAGAGCCTTTTTAACGCTTCTCATTATTCACCATGCTTTATGCCTATGCTAATTGTATCGGGAGCTGTAATTACCTTTGTTCGCTATGTATGAGCCGACAAACCAACACTCAAAAAACTATACATGTATCAACCTATACACACACAAAAATATACATGTTTTAAACACACATATATATACAAAAAATATATGTTCAGAATATATGTATACCTATGTATACATACTATACAGATCTGTCACGCATGCGTGGAACTCTCTCTCATACGCACGCACTCTCACACTCACGTGTCGGCTGTGGAAAAATTTATTCCTTCTATTATTTATCGGTACGCCGATGGGATCCTGTGCATATGTTACTGTAACGCTAATTAATTTCGGTGATTTACTGTCGACACAGCTTGGCGGAATGGTGAGGTTGCCGCTAACGGCTACTAATTCCACTCACAAAATCTACATGTGCATTTTTCAGTAAGCCAACAAGAGCGAATTCAATTTTTGGCCGACAATATTATTTGAGGAGTAAAATGGTGGAGAGGTACTGGATCGTTGTGAGCACTGTTGGAAAATCTCTCAAAATTTAATAGTTCATTTTCTCGATTACATTTTTATAATTAGTGAGAATGTGATAGGCTTTTCATTGAAAGACCGAATGAATAGCGATTGTTTGTACAACCGACTCTATAGTCAGGTACCTACCGACATATCAGAATAGAATTAATAGAAAAATTAATCTTCCAAATATATATCCCAATGCATCGTCAGGGTTCAATTATTATTGTAACTGAATTATTATTCTGTTATCTTATCAAGCTTTCCTCAGTTAATGGATTTGAATCTTCTTCGAATCCATCTCATAGTTTACCGGTATACAATTCATTAAGTTCAAAATGTCTACTACCCACGAGGAATTCCATGAACTGGACTTGTGATATCTCAAGTCCCTTGAGGTATCCAATGAGAAGTTTCTAAGAGAGATGGAGCTCTGGAGAGGAAGTCTGGAGTTTGCCCCCTGAGACAACAGGTCACGGTGAAGACTATAAATTTATTTATCTAGTTACGGCTTCTGCTAGGGATGGATTTGATCGAATACAGTTGTTTTGATACGAACTCACTCCTTTACTCTAGTACTCAAGAGATTGAGAAAAAATGGAGGTGTATGGAGGATTATGATATACTTCAAAAGAGTATTTTTGTAATGTAGTAATTACTCGTTATTGGTTCTTAAATTGTATCCAGTATTGCATGAGTATGATTGTTCTGTATCATAAAAATTGTTATTTATCACTCTGATAAAACGTTTTGATTGAATGTATGAAATTTCGAGTGAATAAATATAATAATATTTGTACTTAGACTGGAGAGAAATATTGTGAGGAAAATAATTACGAATTCTTTAACGAACGAATGTTATTATCCTTTTTTGTAATTGAACGATTATTTTTTCACTGAATACCTACTTATCAATCCACAACTACAAAAGAGAAAACTATCTGGATGATTCTATTCTCATTTTTTATCTTCTTTCATCTCCAATTATTGTTCTTAACCTGAAGCAAACTCATTCTCAAATGTGGGAAAAGCTCTTAGAACTATATGGAAACTAGATTTAGGATAAGAAAAAGTCAAATAAATGTGTGTTAACAGGTGTATAGGATTCCCATTAAGTTCTGTGGATTCCTTTGAAATGAGATATAAAAAAAATCTTCAGCGAGCAGCTAACTTATGTGAGTGGGTGAAAATTGATTTCCATCCAAGTCGACACAGCGTATATCATGTGCCCTCTGACATTTCTGTAATAAGTTTTCCATAGTGAGAAACTATTTATCGAAGATTCCTATCGTTATGCATTGGCTGACATGTTAAATAATTCATTATTATCAAAGTCAAAGCGAACTCATTAGTCGTTCCAGGTCGGAACGCTTGTATTTCAATTTTTACTTTGTTTTTTCTTCTATTCTTTCCACTCTCTTCTCATTACTAGACTTCCTTTCCGATCATCTCTCTTCTTTTTGTTCCTATTCTCCACAAAATGCAAATGCGAGACTAATTTCGGTCCAAATCCTCTACGGCTCCTTCCACATCTTTTTCCTTTATCTCTTCCTCCTCATTCCTCAGTTTTTTCTTCCGCCCTCTAGCTCTTAATAACGAACCCCTCAGGGCTACAAACTGATCACCCCCTCTCCGCGGATTTTCTTCCCCAACTTCACCAATTTACTCATTCCCGAAATTCCTGCACTTTATCAGTGCTAGCCCAGGCTTCGTAGAATGTGGACGGGTAACCCTTTTAATTCTTCATCAAGGCATTAAGTCCGTAGCCTACAAGTCATTAATCATTCATTGTGAAAATAACAAGCTTAGGCAGCCACTACTAATAACACAAACGGCAAGACGTGCTTTGTTGGCTGGCCATGGATTTTAATATAAATTTGTATTGAGTGTATGGAGATATTCTTGAAGAGATTTCGATGAGCTTGAATTTTAATGTATTCCCTTGCGATAAATGAAGAGTCAAAACTAACATCATTTTATAATATCAGACATGAGCTCACAATATTGTTTGGAGTCAAGACATGATATGACTTGCCACTTTATTAGCTTCATATTTAAAAAAATTTATTTTTAAATTTCTAATTTTGCCTATTCCTGCATTGAATTCACAATTCCGTTGTTTCAATTAGCACTTGAGTATCTGCTCAAGGGAATTCTCTCTTGGAGGGAACATGAATAAAGTTAAAATTCTCAATGATATAATGCTGGTAATGATGATAGATAGATAGAAAGATAACTGTCTTTATTTTTACAAAAAGTGTTGTGGGCGAAGTTGAGGCACAAGAGACCCCTTTTCAAGAGCTTCTTAATTAGGGACAAGATATTTCTTGAGAAAATCCTAATCCAGGTCACAGAAATTCACCAAGAATTCCACAGTCAGAATAATTATTTCTCAAGTAATATCAGAACATAAAACGTCAGCTCACAACAATTGATAAAGAATTTCACAATTAAAATAATTTTTCTATGAGTGGACTTGGAGAATTTCAAATAGAATTGAATTCAATAGAGAATTAAATAGAGTTAAATTTCAAACTAAAAGAGTGAATTTAGAGAATTTCAAATCTTGGAGAAGCTCTTATTGTCAAATTCTGATTCAAAATTATTCAAAATTTATGAGGAGTATCAATGATATGGAACGGGTTTCTCTGTGCGTAGCCTACAGTAGGCACAGAAAAACCCGTTGAAAAGAAACAGGTACCAAGACTTTGGATAACATAGAATGATTATCCAAGGTCTGAGCTTGTACTCCTCCAGCCACATATCAAAAATATGATTTACAATCTCTGCTCGCATAAGTACATATCATCGGAACAAGTATGAATGAGAATTTAAGAAAGAGGACGCCGATAACAACCTCCATATAAAGATTTTGTCTGTTCTTTTATACGGCCTGATGATATTTCTTTTTCTCTCTCCAAAGTAAAACTATATTCCGGCCTCCTAATGTAGTAGAAACAAGCGATCATTAATATTATTTTATAAACACTCTACATCTACAAAGTAACATTGGGTTCAGCCTTCCCAATTCGTAACATTCTTATTGTACCAACGATATGTTGGGAGGGACAAAGATGATATTTCAACTGGATGCTGCCTCATAAACTTTCAATGACATTGCTTTGGCTTAATCGAGCAAGTTCTCCTGGTTTTATTTATTTTCCATGTTTTCTATCTAGATGTTCCCAAGATCTCCAGACAAGACAACAATTTATTACTTTTGAGTAATACATTTGAAAGAGTATATTATAACAGCCAGCTTACTTGTTGACAAATCCAAAAATATCTATTATCATGTAAAATATGAGAGTTATGTAACTATTACCAGAGAAAATCCATTGTTTAGTTCTCTATAGCTTATTATTTGGTTAGTCTATTTGCTATCACGTGAATTTTTTCTAAGAACAAAAGATTTCATATCCTTACGTATTACATTACTATGAAAAATGTGTTTCATAAGCTCCGGACATGGGAAAATTGAAGACAAGAGAATGCCTATTAATAATAGTTAGGTTTATTGAAAAAAAAAACAGAATTTCCATGTATTTTAGATAGGCTACATCCAACATTTAGCTTAATAGCCTAAAGAGTATGATTATAAGTATCTCAAAAATATCTATTGCAGATCATATTGATGTTGATATCCTATTATATTAAGCAAGCAATTCCTGTATGTATGTTTGTATGTATGTTTGTATGTATGTTTGTATGTATGTTTGTATGTATGTTTGTATGTATGTTTGAATGTATGTTTGTATGTATGTTTGTATGTATGTATGTTTGTATGTATGTTTGTATGTATGTTTGTATGTATGTTTGTATGTATGTTTGTATGTATGTTTGTATGTATGTTTGTATGTATGTTTGTATGTATGTTTGTATGTATGTTTGTATGTATGTTTGTATGTATGTTTGTATGTTTGTATGTATGTTTGTATCCTATTATATTAAGCGAGTAATTTCTGTATGTATGTATGTTTGTATGTGGAACCACGGATCTAGAAAACGGCTCTAACGATTTCCTTGAAATTTGAAATGTAATATAACCGTGATGGAAAAATAAGATTGCACCAGGTCTCATGTCCGGGAAAACTCTCTGGCAGGATTTATAAAAGAAATAAATATTCTTTCATGAATAGTCTCAAGTACTGCGTATAATGGTTGTTATCGTTAGCTGACCAACGCTATCCAGCTGGAGTAAATGGAGTTACATTCAAGTCTATAACACATGCTCATGTCAAAAAATTGTGAAAGGTGATCATATCAATTTTGAATTTATTTTTATCTACGGGTGTATTGAAAAATTCCTATTTCAGTTTTACAATTGAAATCGAAATGACTACCATTTCAAAACTGAATCTCAGAACCGTGTCATAATGAACGTTTTTCGATACAGGAGGAACTTTTCGATACAGTCCAAATTCCACTTTATGATACATTCCTTGTTTCGTTTCAAAATCAGGTGATAAAAAGTAAACAGTGTTCAACTAACCTAAAAATCAAAGACTGAGATTGAGTAGCCTACCAGTGTTTTTTTGTCAATATTTCAATTTACATATTTGAATATTTAACTAATGTGAATAGTCCAAAGTTTAAATAGTTTAATATACTTATAACTTTGTTAGTGAATATGGTTATAACTTTCACTTTTACAACAACTCTCACGATTTTGTTACTTGTTGAATGCGTTTGGTGGTTCTGACTGATATGTTATTTTCAACATATTTAACAAGTAATAAGTTGATTATCATAACAGTTCAAGTAGGATGAAGATTACAGAAGAAAAATAAACGACGGTATGTTGATTTTTATAATAGCATACACTTACAGATAGCTTGATACTGGTCTGATACTGATAACTACACTGGTGTTCGTAGATAAAATAGTGTATGCAACGGTTGTATTAGGCCTTTATAGCATTCGTGAGATATTTAGAGCACTCACTTTGCTCGTGGCTCTAACTTACATCTCACCTCATGCTATAAAGGCTCCCATTATACAACCGTTGCATAAACTACTATTTACACATTCATGTAATTCAACAGTACGGCCGCAGCTCCAGAGCGAAGCTCGGTACCAGATATTTATAAATAAATCAGGCTGATTGTAGTTGGAGGAATGTAGGATATAAAAAATAGTTGAAGTTTATGAATGTTTAATGTATAGTGCACTACACCTTGTTTACATTGATTTATTTAAAAGCTAAATTCCTAAATCAACTTTCTTAAATAAAAATTAAGTTTTACTCTTTCAAAATTTAGTTCTACCTATCATGCTGAGTTGTACATCATCCATAGCTCAATGAACCAGATGATAATTACGGTAACTATGATCAATCACAACCCAAAATAATCATCTTATTTGTCACCATTGTTTGTTTATAGAACATTTTATCGAACTTGAGTGGAGAGTAACTTGAGGACATTAACCAATCCAGTTACTATGAAACTGCTGCTGCTCTCTCATGCTCTCACCGAAAACGTTCAACCCTAGAGCAACAGCATGACTACCTTTCATCATTCATTTCATCCTTCACCCATTCAACATATTTGTACATGAATTCATTCCATCACCAGTAGTAATTTTACATCCATTTAACACCCACTAATCATTGCTCTTAGTTATTAATTTTACGTGTAAATGAGCTTTATTTATTCATTCATTCATTACATTTTTATTATTATTCATCATAATATTATCTATTGATTTATTTACTTCATCGATCATTTTTAGATCACTTAGATCTAGTTTTGAACTACAACTGGACATTTTTTATATTTTTCTAGTAATAGTGTAATAGTACGAATTTCACAGGCCAAGTGGTAATGGAAAGGATATACTTATCCTTCCCCAAGAATGAATATTTTTAAGTCCAAACTTCGCCTTTTCATTTAGATATTGTAATGCACAACAAGTAAGATTGCAAGCAAGTAGCATATTGTTTGGATAATTCTTCTATGATTTTTGCATTTTTGCAAATGTTCTATGAATTTTGCCGTAAAAATTGTAGTGTAAATTATCGAAATTAGTGTGTAACTTGTAAAAATAATAGAATTGTTAGATTTAATAATAACTCTTGTAATCTAGAAACTAAGCATAAATATTTTGTTGCTATCTAAATGAATAAAGAAATCTAATCTAATCTAATGCTTCTTCTCTGCTTCCACTACTTTTCCTGCTACTTCTGAATTTACTGCTCTATCAGTTACACGTACTACTTCTGCTGCTACTTCTGTTGTATCTCCTGCTTCATCAGCTGCTTCCTCTACTTTTGCTGCTACTTCTGTATTTTCTGCTCCATCAGCTGCTTCAATTTCTTCCACTGCTACTTCTGTTGTATTTATTTTCTGTCTTATCAGCCGCTTCAATTACTTTTACTGCTTCTCTTTTTGCATTTCCTTCCCCATCAGCTGCTTCAATTACTTTTACCGATACTTTTGTTGTATTTTCTGCATTATCAGCTTCTTCAATTACTTTTGCCGATACTTTTGTTGTATTTACTGCCTTATCAGCTGCTTCCACTACTTTTCCTGCTACTTCTGTTGTATTATCTATTTAATTAGCTGCTTCAATTACTTTTGATGCTAATTCTGTTATATTTTCTGTATTATCAGCTGTTTCTACTTCTTCTGCTACTTGCTACTTCCCATTTTGCTTTTGTTCCTTCCCTTGTTGCTTTCCTGCTGCTTCCACTGCTTTTGTTACTACTTCTGATGTATTTTGATCTTCCTCTATTGCTGCTGCTGCTAGTTTTGCTGCTTCTGCTGCAGTAATTGATGTGCTTTCCGAGTAGTTGTAAGCTGCACTATTGTCGACGCTGTCGTTAATCATGACTGCTAGAGCCTGGACCTGGACCTGGACCTGGACCTGGGCCGGGGTAGGTAGGTTAACAATCGAAGATCGAACCAGTTAGAATGTTGGAAGATTGAAGACGATCCGCCAGAGGGCAGACAGTGTGCACCGAAAGTGGGTCTGGAAGGTATAGTCTGTCCAAGCAAGGAAGACATTCTGGCAAGATCGGAAAATGACTCCGGCTCGGTCAATAATAATTCGAAAATTATAAATTAATTTTAAAATTGTAGGAAACATTCTGTTCAACAATTTAAGACAGAATCTATAATCTTTAAACCAATATTGACTGATCTGGATTCATTTTCCCATCTTGCCAGGATGTATTCTGTTCTTGAACAGACTACAAGGCAGAGGCCCGCCAACACAAACCTGTTCCTTTGTAAATTCATTCTGTCTACATATTAGATTTCCTCTCTACTCCTACTCCTTTATCATCTTCCACTACATCTTCCTATTATTTTAGTCTCTTCATCAAAGGTATTTATTTTTCTTATGTATCACATTGTCTTTCAATATTCCCCTTCTTCTAATCTCCTCTTATACGCTCTTCTATTTTGTATTTTCCTTTACGTTCATAAAAGCTGCTATTTTCTCATTTCTCCTTTTCTTTCTTTATTATCTTTCCTTTCTTACTCTTTCCCCATTCATTCCACGAATTGGTCTTTCCGATATTTTCTTCTGGCCTTTACTTTCTCTCCTTTCCATTCTTGTTTTTTTTCTTCTTCTTGTTTATTAATCCACTCTCTTTCGTTCCCATTCTTTCCCTTAACTATCTATTTCTCATCTATCTTCCTCTATATTCATTTATCTTCGATCCCCACCAATTGAATTTGTTAACCCGTCTTTAAATTCGTTCTTCCAAGAGTATTTCTTACTCTTGTCCTATTTCCGCTTTTTTCTTCTCCACTTCAGCTCATTCCTCTTTCTTTCTAATTTTTCATTGCTTTTCCCAATCCTCTCCTTCTATTTCTGCAATATCTTCTTCATAAACTACTAGTTGAGCTGATTGCGTTTCTGTCTCTCCCTCTCCTCCACTATTCTTCTACATTCTACCTGCTCTCGTCCTTCTTCTGTACTCCTCCTACATTCTCTAACTTCTCCCTCTCCTCCTCATTACATCTTCTCTTACCTTCTCCTCTTTCTTCTATCCTTCTCCTCTCGCATTCGTCTTGTCCTTCTTCTTCTTGTTCTATTCAGTTTTTCTTGTTCTTCTCAGTTCTTCTTGACCTTCTACTTCTTGTTCGTCTTCTCCAACTTGTACCTTGCCTGGGCTCGGCTCGGATCATCCTCATTTATCATTGCTCCTCGAAGACCAATTCATATTTCAAGACCATCATGGATATACATGCATAACACAAACATCTATAGGCATACGAGTATATTATACCAAGCAACAAACGGATTACTCGCAAGCTAAATTCATAATATATATTCCAACCGCATTACATAAGAGTGGGCTCCGTTCGGCTGCGGTATTTAGTCAGTTAATCTTCTTCCACTTTTGAAACACCGATGAGATGATGTTCCAGCTCACCAGTTGTTTCGTTTATTAGTTCACCCCTCGAAAAATGCGTCGTAAATCAAACTCTGGTGAATGTCAATAAGCTCAAACCTACAAATTCATTGTGGAATTGATCAGTCGAAATGATGAATGAAATCACTGGCCAATCTCCTATCCAGAAAACTATTCTGGAATATCGTCTACCAACGGATAGTTTAAATGTGGGTTGTATAGATGAGAAGTAGAAAGTTCAATTCACAAACAAATCTGGTTGAATAAAAATTAGAAATGAGCTTATTGGATGATACAACAATTTTTTAAGAAGAGAACTTTATTTCGAAATCCAAACTACAAGCGATCCTACCGGACCAAGTGCTGCTCACAGATCGCAATCGTTTCAATCATAGAATAAATTATTGCAATCCAATCTTCTTTGGTTTTATCCAATAAAAGCTAAACAAGATACTACTACATCTATAACTTTCTTTGTTTTTTCTATTCTAAGCAAAAAGTTGGCTTATCGTGCTTGCATGGATTTGAGTGTTTAGCGATAGTATTTAAGATGAATGATACAGGACAGGATTGAGATTTGAGAATTTAACCAAAAACCGTCTCAAAAATAGAGTTTTCTACCACTACTCTTCAAAGTATATTTGTTTCAAGGAACTGAATTGTAAAGCTGAAGAAATTAATATTAGGTATATTCCATATGAATTTATCATCTTATTTTCTTCTACTCTTCAGTTCAACGTAGAGTCTATTCTCGTTTGGAAATTTTGCATTTATGTTTTGGACTAAGTATGATAAGATGTATTTTTTCATGTGATATACTCTAATGCCCGGTTTTTCCAAGCACACTCAAATTTGAGGGACCCTCAAGTTTACTACACTTCCTATACTTATCATAGAAAATGTCAGCTGTTCATCAAAATTTGAGGGTCCTTCAGCTTTGAGTGTGCTTGGAAAAACCGGGCATAAGAGAGATAAAAACGAATTAGAAGAAATAGAAGATTTAGTATTAGAAGAAACCTATATTGTAATAACCTTATGACTTTGGTTGGACTGAATACTAATGATATACATCTGGAATTCGGAGTTTGAGTGAAGCTGGAGCGATAAGTCAGTTTCATCTACAAGGACAGACGAAACGCCTTCAATTTTCGGCATCAACCATGCATGTGGCTGAATCACTTATGGCAGGAATGTGTGAGAGAATAAGAATACTAAAATATCTTAAACGTTGCCCAAAGATCCTTTGAAGATTGAAAGAAACATTTGAAAATTGATAATCTCATAAGTTTTTATTCCTTAGAATATCTTATAACGGTAGTACAACGTCTCTGTTGGAGTCTTCAGTCTTTATTCGAGTTATATGGGAGAACTACATGATGGTTCATCTCTATTAAAAAGAAATATTACAGTAATCCACATGGAAAAGTACACCTTAAGAATAGTCATGATGGTTCATATTTTATTATCATCTCTAGTAGCTAGAATGAGGCTAGGTCAAGGTCTCCTTGTTACTCATGAAACTGTGCTACGTATCCTTCGTTATGTTTTAGTAAACGAAACAATAAGACATCAATTAAACCACAGGGAGCTACTGTAATGTAATTTTATAGGGGCAGTGAATCACATAAACTATGAATTATGATGTAGAGGTTAGGTTTCCAAGCCCTATGACGGTGAGGATGCAAGATGGTTTCAAAACCAAGATATTAATGAATTGTGAGTGAATATAAAGACGAAATTCAGTATATACATGGAAGTTTTGAAAATCTGGAACAATGTTCAATGGGAAGGACCAGATTAGAGTTCAATTTTTCACTATATATTTGGAACAAATCCATAAGACCATATCACAATATTAATAATGGTATTAATGATTGTTCCTGAATACTTTTGAGAACAATTTTTTATATTGAAACAGATCAACATCACAATTAACGATTATGTTACTAATTGTTTTCGAATTCTTTTTCAAAACGTAAGTAGTATATCTCTTCCAACTCACAAAAGATCAAAAACTCTCTCTCCATTCAAACAATTATATCAAATTAGTATTCCCCATTAAATTCCTCTACTCAAACTCCTCTCATCTTCTGTCAGTCCTAATCATTTTATACCCCCATAAAAATGATTCCACTATCTAACAACTTTTTCACTTTGAAGAATCAACTAACCAGCCTCCACTGACACTCCCAAACTATGCCTAATGGACCCGAATAGCCCCACTAGACGAAAAAGGAGAACCATCCTATTAGTGCATACAAAACAGTCTATTCTTTTTCTTTCAGAAGTGATGGAGTAACGTCTCTAAGGACTATAACGATAACGAGAGGCGATCATTTTCGAAACTGTAACATTTGTGCCCACACATTCACTGAGGAAACCTGTGACAACCCTAATATATATCAATATATTTCAAAAATAAGTTTGTATGAGTTGGCTACATATATTGTACACATATCATAAACTCGATGCCCGGTTCATTATAAATCCTTTCCTGACTCACTTAATGGAATCGGGCAGCCAAAATAACACAATGGGAGTCCATTGATGAGATGTGTAGTTTTATTTCCAATTTATGTTTGCTTGAAGTATGGTTTGTTCGACTTCAAGTCGAAAAATCATTCAGTAAGAAGTGGTATGACCTGTGGAGACGTTTTGACCTTGTAAAAAGTTGTCAAAATTGTACAATGGAGCAAAAAATATAAATTATATAGGAGCAAATCATATAATTATAAAGTATTATATCTGATGTGTCTCTTCTCTCTATTCAATTTTCAAAAAATCAAGAATACATATTGTCAAACCCCCAAAATAATATCATTATATTCTATATCTTTAGAGCTGAGAAAGTACATAAAAAAGGAGATAATAAAATTTAGTTCTATTCTCTCCGCAAGAGCTCTATTTTGGCCATTTCAATAAACTACAAATTGATCAAGAAAATCGAAATTAAAGTGCTTTAAATGAAGTTACAAACAATATGGGATTTATTATTTTTCATCGAAATGTAGGAAATGAATAATACTCAATGAAAGAGGTGAGTGGAAAATGTATTAAATTATCATGAATGAGTTAGGAGAAGAGTCATGAATAAAGAACAATTAATTGGAAAGTTATTAATTAAAGTAATTAATATTGTGTGTCTTTATACTTGTATATCTTAGAAGTTTTAAAATTATGATCAATCTGATAGCTGAAGATAGAATCAAACCCTTCATCGCTGAAGACATAAGCAAATCAAGGCTCGATATTAAATGATTCTGAATGAAGAATCAATGTGAACAAGGTCTTCAGCTCTCTCGTAAATGGACGGCGGAAGCGCACAATTGACGCTGTCAATTCTCTATATTGAATACAGTTCCATTTAACTGTCACACCAAACAATTTGGTTAACACAAGGTCAATGTCAATATGCCAATTCTGGTCACTTCGAAATCAATTTCATTCAAATTATAACTTCAATCATCAATTCTAATCGATCTTGTACTTGAACTCAAATCAGCCATTATTTGAACTCGTCTTGCAGTAATATTTAATCAATACAGTACAGCAGTGTACTAAATTGGACGAGTACGATTCAGCTTTATTATGTTAGTTGGCTTAAAATTAGAAGTGAATTGTTTACTGGTTAGGAAGGTTGGAACAAATATGAATTGCATCAACGGTATAGTTTACTCAAGAGGTCAGTTTCATTAAGGGGAATATATTCAATTGATTTTGAGCATGTTACTAATTTTATGGCCAAAATATAGTAACATGTAAATATAATGGCCTAAATATAGTCCACAAACAATTTTTATTTTATTGGTGCAATTCTTTTGTATTCATCCTATATAGTCTAAAAACAGATGAGCAATAGATTTGATTTCAAGTTTCTTAGATCAGATACAGTATAATACAATAGAAAAATTGCTAATATAGTCCTTATTCTATTCTATTTGGTAGAGAGAGATAGTAACAATTCATAGTAGATCATCAAATTGTTCTTGTGACATCCAGAAACGTAAAATTTCTTGTTTTGTCTTCTCATCACCTGCCTTTAAAAAAATCCTGTCTTAGCTGTCTAGGAAGTACCATTTATGCTAATTAAAAGAAAAAGACCCATTACTGCTCCATTACTTGAAATTAGGCTATCAAACAATAGTATTATCACTCTTTAATCCTTTTCAGTACCTACGCCAATAAATGCCACCTAAATGACATTGAATTTGACCGGTAAATTCGAGCATTATTGTGGGTGGAACAACGGTCGCTCACGATTCAAATATACACAAAAAGCTAATCGGCCATGTAATAGGTTACCGACTGCGACCTGGCTTTAACCGTTTCCTCGGAAATTCCAATAACCATTAGCGAGACTTTGCAGCAAGCAGTGCTAAGAGCGATCGATATCAAATCAAACACCATGAATCAAGCACCTGCCGTTAGGACAGCTAAGTCCGGTCACCCTACTACATCTATACCTATATTTGAGGTCGATTTCAACTTGAAACATTGATACAGTATACCTATAATGCGTTTTACTAGCTCAATGAATATCTATGTATGTACTTAGTTTCTAATTGAACTTGTGATGCTGTATACCTATGTTGTGAACCACTATCTGTGTGACTCAAAGGCACGAGTCGACATACTTAGACGTTATCTCCTACACGCCTTATCCTCTATTGAACTTCAAACAATAAAAGCGCGATCACTATTTACAGTACTGAAATAAATTTGGACGTAATATCTGTCGAACGTCGAAAGATAAATATTGGCCTCGTTCTGTGTTTTAACGACTCATAGCTTCGCCTTTTCCGTTTACCTTGTTTCAAGTGTCGGAACCAGGTATTACTCACACAATACAACAATGAAAATGGTAGTTGGTTTACTGTATAGGTATCCGGTTTGTTACTAATGCCTTACATTGATTTGGATTCGTTTGAAGTTGATACTAAACAAGTTTCACCCACCTCAGAATACATCTGAATAACCTGGAATGGGTAAAGTACGATGATGCTGTGGTTTATAAAAATATCGTTCCTATTTCAGTATCATGTTCCACTGAAACTAGTACAAATGTACCTTGAATGATTCCTAGTGTAAAACATGATCCCTAAAATGTCGGGATATCTACAGTGACTATATGAGGTACAACACGAGAATAGATTGTGCTCAAATTATTGAAACGTGATTAGTGCTTACATGGAATGTACTTCACTGTTGTGAGAGCCTCAAGGTTGTTGGCGAAGCATGACAATAAAGTGGAATTAGTGGAATATCTAGGCATATCCAGGCGAAGCTAGAACAGGAGACTATCATTCTAACACTCTAATTTGAAACTCCAATATTGACAAAATGGTCCATGTGATATGTTGTAGGGAAGCATATTTGGACCCCGTTCCTCCAATAGGGAATCCTACTTCAATTATTCTAACCATGCAGTTGAGTCTACTCCAACTAAATGGACCATTGAAAAAGGGTTCCAATTATTCAAAAGTAGCCTACTTTGGTATGATATTTCAGAAGTATCAAATCCTTACCCTAGACAATCGTAGACATTGGTATTTTCATAATAAATGAAAAAATTAATATTAAAATGTACAAACATGTATGAATAGGATAGTATAAAACATATTCTGGTCTGCGCTACTACACCAAGCTTGAAATGTAGACCTACAATTTAAAATATACTGTATAGATAAATATCTCAAAACATTATATTCACAAATAGTGGTTGCGATTTATTGATTGGATTAATTGAATTTTCAATTGAAAAAAACGAGGACTATCAAAAACAATTTAATACACTATAGTTGAACTACTATTGGAATAATTATATTTCCAACCTTATGCAAAAAATATTAGAACGAAAATCTAACAATCAACAATCTAACAATCTGAACAATACTGATATGTTATCGCTGACTTTTTTTAGATTTCCATTTCAAGTACTGTACAGAGAACTTGTTATAATTATTGAAATGTTGATCATAATAATTGTGAGCACCTGCTCAACCTGTCACATAACTCAACACATACAACAAAAACCACAAGTTAATGGGTTGGTGAAATATTTTCTTCAATTTCCACTTTCAAATGCAACCTCAATATTTATCTTCTTATATTCATTGCATAAGCGTACTTGGTCACTACACTACTGCATATGTTGAGCTGCACTGTGTCATACGTAACTTAATTGTTGCGGTGGATTTCGAAGGTGGATTTTAAAATCTGTGTTAGAAGTGAGAAAAAAGTACCACAATTGACCAACAGTTGTGGTTTATTTGTAACTAGTGTGATGTATAGGATGAGTGTGGTTACTGTTTAGCTGGAACTAGAAAGGAAAGTAAAAAATGAAAACCAGTGAACTACCTTCTGTTGACTGTGAAAAGATCGTAATAGTTCTTCTCTATGTAGCTGACTTTTTACTCGACCAAAACACTCGATTCACCGACCCGACTATAATCTGTTCAAGCAAAGAAGACCCTCTGGCAAGATGGGAGAATGATTCAAGCTCGGTCAATATTGGTTCAAAAATTATCAATTTGATCTCAAATTGTAGGAAACAATTTCATCTACTATTGAGACCACATTTATAGTTTTTTTTTAAATAATGACCAATCTGGAGTCATTTTCTCATCTTGCCAGAGGGTCTTATTTGCTTGGACAGACTAAATTATGATAGCATCTACGCTCTTATTTTTCAAACCACGATGCCCAGCTTTTTCACGGGACACAGTGGATCGTGAATGACTATTTAAGGTGTTCTCGAATTAAGGAATCGTGCAATATTTCGGGAGACTTGGATTTCGGTGCAACCTCATTTTTATGAGGCCAATTTTTCACGCTGCTTTTCTGCATTCACGTTCGTTCTCATTTCTCTCACAAATTGTGGAGCCGCTACGTAACAATAGAAATGATTCATTTGTTGCTATTCGGCACAATTACTTGGGATTAATGGCTGCAGGTCTAGATCCAGATAGTATGTAATAAAACCTATAGTTCACCTTTGTGGAGCACTTATTTTTCGATTACTACTACTTAAAACGTAAGGCGAAATAGTTACTTCACGAGAGAACAACATTAAGATGTGTAGTTTGTGTGAGAGTTTATCTTTCTATACCAGATTCAATTTGAAAAATTTATTCTTTGATTAAATTTCTCCACAATTAATTAAATCAATGTTTGCATTCTTTAAAAGCGCATTTTTTATTCGTTCATAATGGTATGGAAGAAATTCCTGAGGACGTATTACTCTATTACATACTTCATCCAAAGTTCCGCTCAGAATTAGTGGATTGAATGCGAATACGTATATTGGTTGAGCGAAAAAGTAATTCAGTCATTACTGTCTACAGATACATGAAAATAGAACATTTCTCTATAACCGTTCTGTTTAAAACAGGGCAAAAGTTATTGTTTTGAAAAAAGAACAATTTTAACATCATTAATGATATCATACCATTATTCAGTATGTTATAACCGTAGAGCAATATGACCTCCCTCACAATTTCCATCCAACAATGCTAACAAAATTTCAGTACAGTACTGCTGACCATTAAAACTGCGCCATTGTGCTAAATAAACAAGATCCAGAAAAAACATCTCATTCATTGCATAATTATTATTTTCAAATTCATAATAACAGTTTGAATAAAGCTCCATACAGTCTGTATGCATTATTAATAAACAAAGCGAAACAGTTCCAACTCTGTACAAAGCTTTGCCGCAATTGTAATGAAGTTTCTCCGCTTCTAAAAAAACAGTGACCTCAACATATGCGTGGAATTCGGGAGTACCACAGGGTTCAGTGTTCCGAGCCGAGTTCAGTGTTATTTTATGAATAGGAGCAGAGAGTGATGTTATAAAAAAGGAGGAAACGGCATGTTATAATACAGCGGCAAAGAGTTGGATTTTTTAAACCAAGCTGGCGTCATTCATTTTGACATCATGAACAATAATTAACTGATTTCACATCTGTGCAATGTGCGCCTCAAGAAGCGCGAATCAACCTGACGTATCTCAAGGCTTTTTCACAACTCTTTCTTTGTGTATCTTTGTTTTTTGGATCTCTTCCATTGTATCTTTTAGCTCTCAACTCGAAAATCTCACACTTCTCACTCACCCCGACGGCTTCTTTCTCGATTTTTTCTTTCCATTTCCGAGTCATTCCCGACGAATGAACAAAGAAAGGATAAAATAACGTCGAGGGAGCAGAATACGAGAGATCGAGGTGAACTGGATTGCTAAGATTTTTTCATATCAGTGAGAGAGGGGACGATCAATTGGAGAAGAAGAGACAAGAAAAAACAACAGAATCGGGCAGATTATTTCCTCACCGATGCTCCTGAAAACTCCGGGACACCTCCTACAGTTCTGTCGTGGACAGGTCTGATCCTGATGTGAAACCAAACAGCAGTAATATGTCAATGAAGATTCAGAGCAGCCGACTCTGGAACAAGCTACCACTTTCAGACATCTCAGAAATGTTATTTCATTATAATTTCATCAACGGAAAGTGTAATCTAGCTGGTGGAACGTCAATTCGGCACAAGGTAGAAAATTCCATACATTATTATGCGGAACGGTGTTGGTGAAGTTGTGAATAAAAAAAAAACTTTGAGTATTGATATTTCATGAACATGATCTGTTTTCGTCTGTCCGTGAGCTTCAAGAAAACATATTAGCCAATTAAATAGACATGTAAAAATTAAATTAAGAAAAATAATAAAGTAGATTTGTAAACTTTTCAAATGAAAGAAAGAAAAATTCACGATAAAGTTATCTGCTATTAAGATTTATCAATATTTAATCATTATTGACCAAAATAAGTCATTCAGTTCACGGAATAAATGAACATGGTCGTTAGGCCTTGACCGTCTCCCCAATTTCTCTCCACGTCTCTCAAAAAATTTCAAACGAATTTCAGAAATAGTCAATCCAGAGTTGAAGTTGAGCAGAGGATAATAGATATTTGTTTCTATTAATATAAACAAAAGGCCTTCAATCTAAAAATATATATTAATCGTACATTTATACATATTAATAGACAACTTCAATAGATTGTAGTCCTATTAACCAATAAAATATTTTAGAATATTGACAATATGACGTTCAGTGATTTTCGTTTTGTTTTTAGGGCTACCAAACATGAATTGAAAATTTTATGAACTAAAAATGGAAATTCAAAAATTGGAAATGAATAAGAAAAATTCAATAATGTTATGCTGAGTTGTATTGAGAAAAATATTAAAAGGGTACAGTGATTTACTATTTCCATCTTCTATGATACTGCAAGTTCAGAATGCATTCATTTCCACCTATGAATAAAGGAATCTCATGTTATAAAAAGGTGGGTGTATCGCCCAGAAAAATACCGGAAAGAATTAAAATGCAGTTTGCTTCAATCAGTTGAACCACAACAGGTACAGTCGGCCAGTTTCTGATTGATGATTAATGACAAATGATTCAACAAAGAGATTATATTATGAAGTGATGTATCACACTTGACGAGCAAATCAATTAATCAAACGTCGTATGTTGGATATCGAAATGATGATGATTTGGCATATCACGCTGTGATGCGACATGTATCTGGTCTCGGAATATATTAATTTTTTATGCACAGAACAAGTACAAATGTCGTTTGGGTCGGGATGACATATTTGAATGTGAATAAGAACGACAAAAAAATCGTGAAACACCCATTTGAGACAAGTTATTGTTATGCTTAGTGGAATAGTCTGTCTAAGCAAAGTAGACCCTCTGGCAATATGAGAAAATGACTACAGCTCGGTCAATATTGGTTCAAAAGTTATAAATTTGGTCTAAAATTGTAGGAAACATTCTGACCTACAATTTGAGACCAAATCAATAACTGTTTAACAAATATTGACCGAAATGGAGTCATTTTTTCATCTTGTCAGAGGGTCTTCTTTGCTTGGACAGACTATAACTGACGCCTGGTGAGATTGAGTCCGATGCCTGAAAATGAAGAGGCTGTCTCAGAAGTGGCTGAGTTATGCGTTTCGTGATTTGGGCGATCATTTGGACGCAGCTGAAATCTCCGAGACATATTGTGAGTCTGACATCGCGGTATTGTCTCGTTACCGCCAAGTATCCGACCACAATGTGGTTTAATTTAGCAAACCGGGATTTTGAACTTGGAGGAACCAAATTTGCATTTGAAAGTTCTGCAAGATGGATGAGACGTGAGGCTTTGGAATCAAACATCTTACTGGAAATGAAGTTCATCGTCCTTTTTACAGTGACAAAGAATTTGATACAAATTCACCCATGTTGAATTTTAATGAGAGAAGTCTTTATGTTTGATTTTTTCACACTTTTCATTATATTAATATCCCCAAAATAAGTAAGATTGTAAAACTTTTGGAAAATAGATGTATACTTATCAATTCTTCAAGAAGAATGTAATACAATAATTATAATCATATGAAAAAAGAAGCCAAATTCACGGACCTCTATGTGAAAACAAATAATCCAATGTCTAATAATAATGTATTAATGCATTGATGAGACAAACCAAAACACATTCTGGCTGTGTTCGGTTGCCATAAGGTTGCCAATAATTGTTTCTATGGGGAAACCCGAAGAGTACAAAAGTCAAAAATAATAGGAGGGAAACTGGCATGCACTGGCGGCTTGTGTCCACGAAAAGGTGAAGTGTTGTACAGTAAAAGATACAATCACTTCACCTGTTTCGTGGGCACGAGACGCCAGTGCTGACATGTTAAATTATCTCTTGTCTTAGAAACCCCGTACAAAATTCGCCCAGTTAAAACGGTCTAGGTCGCTGTTGATAATTTGGACTGCAAGAGCTCTCTAAATCAAAATCCACCTATTTCCAATTTTGGAGATAGTAAGTAGTCGTGATTAAGCATTGCGCCAAACAGTCCGGCACTAGCACCGTCCTATATGTGTGAATCGGGCTTAATACTGTTTCAATCATCCTAGTTGAGTTTCATACTCACTCCATTTTTATCACAATACATTAATAATATTGCACAATATAGTAAGATGCAGAAATTCATTATTGAATGTTTGTATAGGAAAAAGCCATACAAATATCTGTTATACGAAGTCTTGATATTACAAATTTTGTGATACCATGAATTCGAGAAAGTTCTAGGAGAAATAGAGATATAACGTTATTAAGACATGGCAGATGATTGGTGGCATATAATCGATAACTGGGCGATTTGCGGAAGTAACTGTTGACTTTGTAGGCCACGATGCCTTTGTTCGGAGAACGGATCCTACTATGAACTATCAGCAAAAGAAAATGGAGTGTAGGAGGTGGAAGATCGGACGAAAGAGAATAGAGAGGCTCAAAAAGAGAGTGTAGAGAGAGAGGCGGATAAAAGAAAGTGGACGATGTTAAGAAGAAGAATGAGGAGAAATTATATCGAAATGTGATAGAAAACAGAATTTTGTGAAGAGGAAAAAAGATTAAGATAGGAGAGAAGTAGTGGAAGGAAGAACAATGAACATGAACTGTAAGACAAAAAGCTAGCTGTATGGATCAGTAGGTGAATTGAAAGAGAACCAGGAAAAGAGGAAATTATGATGAGAAACAAAAGAATGAGGATAAGGAAGAGATGGAAATCAAGAAGAAGTAGACTTGGATAAATATGACAAACTTGGACAAACTTGAAGAAAAATACGAAATAAGAGAAACGGGAGTGAAGAGGGGAAAAATAGGATAAGAAAGAGGAGGGAGAGAGGAAGGAAGAGAAGGAGGAGGAGGAGGAGGTAGCGGAGAAGAAGAAGAAAAAGAAGAAAGGGAAGGAGAAGTATTAGGAAAACGAGGAGGAAGAGGAGGAAGAGAAGAAGGAGGAGGGGTAGGAGAAGAGGAAGAAGAAGAAGAAGAAGAAGAAGAAGAAGAAGAAGAAGAAGAAGAAGAAGAAGAAGAAGAAGAAGAAGGAGGAGGAGGAGGAGAAGAAGAAGGAGAAGGAGGAGGAGAAGAAG
The DNA here is from genome assembly GCA_017141385.1 of Sogatella furcifera. Taxonomy (NCBI): domain Eukaryota; kingdom Metazoa; phylum Arthropoda; class Insecta; order Hemiptera; family Delphacidae; genus Sogatella; species Sogatella furcifera. Next base: position 24,385,900 of record CM029552.1, on the reverse strand, counting down.
AAGGAGAAGGAGGAGGAGGTGGAGAAATAGAAGAAAAATGAGGAGGAGAAGAAGAAGAGGAAAAGAATAAGAGAAAAAAAGAAGAAGAAAACGAGTTCTAAAAATAATAGCAGGGTAAAAGTAGAAAATCAAGATGAGGACGTAAGTGGAAAAGCGAAGAAGAATGAAGACATTGATAAAATGCACTGAAAAAGAAAGAGAGAATTGGTGATTGGTCGGCAAAAGAGAGAGAATAAGCATTGAAGAAAAGTATCTATTGCGGTTATCGCTCGTTTCAAAGCTGAACCATAACCATCCAATTCATCTTAATGGATTTATACACGGCAACGTTATCAGGATATCCATCATGCTGCATTGACTTGCGACGTCCAGCAATCTCCAAGTGCTCTTTGCTCATTGCCCTATAAGCAGTCCCATCGGGTCCGTCCCATTCTGTAGCTTGTGATCAGCGGTTTGCCATCTTCAATTCCCGACAGCTGAGACATGCAAATGGAGTGCAACGTGGGAAGCCTCGTCAGGGTACTATATAACTGTCCAAGCAAAGAAGACATTCTGTCAGGATGAAAAAAATGACTTCTGCTCTGTTAATATTGGTTCAAAAATAATAAATTTGGTCTCGAATTGTAGGAAACATTCATCTACAATTTGAAACCAAAATCATAATTTAAAAGCAAATATTGACCTAACCGGCGTCATTCTTCCGTCTTTCCAGAATGTCTTCTTTGCTTGAACAGACTATACCTGTGATTTTTGTACGATAAATAATATTATTTTCAAGCTTCATTTATGTACTAAATACCTACTAATCAAGTCGATACAATAATGGATGTGGATTAATCAGCCAAAAAGTATGTGTTTTTCAAGTTTTGATTAATTTTTCATCCAAGATATTAAGGTTTATATTGAAAGTTATTGGCTGAATATGCCTACAGAATATATCTTGAGGTCCATTCATAGTAGGTTGAATATTAAAGATGGAGAACATAAAATTATATTGTTAAAGTTGATGAATTCCACTTTCAAATATGAATGAATTTTGAATTGAATATCATATCATTCATCCGTAATACACAATCATAATAATAATGGGGATCGGAAGAACAGACATAGCACTCCCTATTCAATACCAATTTTACTTTAATGATTAAATCCAAACATAGTTATGTTTCTCCTGCACGGTACTTTTGAAATTGAATAACATGAATTTAATAGCCTAAGTCATAAAAATATAATTTTAATATCAGATACTGTATAAATAAATGAAATTCACTCAAATAATCAGTTTGCAACTTCAAAATATCAATAGCTATAATATCATAATAGCAATAAGAGTATCATAAGATGCGCTACGTCTTGCATAATTATTATAATTATCAATGACACTCAATACGTCAAATTAGTTCTAACGTTTGATCTGTGTCAAGCCAGAATGCGAGTGACCATTTAATTGGAAGATATGTGACGTTTGAACTATGTTGATGTGTTATGTCATGGAGCATATTGAGCCAGTGCAGGGCACAGCTTGGGGCTGACCTATGCAATCCATGTATTGTGCCATTTCCGGAATACAGGACGGGGCCATACAGCCAACCCCATGTTTGTCCTAGATAGGGTATATAATGCAAAGCAGAGCAATGTGAAGCACGCTAATACTTGGTAGCACTAATACTTGGTAGGTGAAATAAACCACATTTATCGATATATTTTCCATATCTTCTTGGAAAAAAGAAGAATAATCTCGACCTGAACTCGTTAATGATTCGTTAATATGCAATCTCATTATTCATTCACTCATCATGGTGAGTGTGATAATCATTGTGAATATGAGAGAGATAAATTATAACATCTATATATGTTTATATGTCCAGTTGCTCAATACCGAAGCAAGATAATGAAATCCATCAAAACCAACACAACATCCTTTTTCCCATAGTTCTGAATTTCAATCCAACAATCGGATCGGAACACAGTCCCATTTTAACAAAAATCGTTTATTTTTTTATAGGTCTCACGGTTCATGTTTCAGTGGAAAAAAGTTGAAAAGATTTGATACTATTGAAATCCTTATCCGATAGTTGAGTAGATTCTGAGTGACAGGGTCTCTCGATTCCAGAAATAAAACTTGCAGAATTTGAGTTGCCTTTTTATTGAGTAGCTACATAGGAGTTATAGCCCCAACTAGGAAAAAATGTGAAAGAAAATATTTTGCGACAAGCTGTGATGCAATATTGCCAGACCTACAGTCGCGTGTTGTCCGTCATATATTGGCAACAAACTGCCCTGGAACATGTGAAACGTATGCCGTCGATCGTTTTTCAGTTATTCGTCGAGTTTTTCTACCTGATAAATATTTTTACTCGCTAGTTTTCTTAAGATTCACATAAATAAACTCGAAGCTCGCGTGACATTGCAATGGAAATCCACTGATCCGTGAGTTTGGAAATGTTGATACCAGCGATAAAACAAGGACACCTTTCAGACGCGGAATAAAATGAAAAAAGAGAAAAAGTAAGTCGGATATCACGACATTCATAACGGTGGAAAGGATTGAACAAACTCGGGATATTTTCTCTCTTCAAATAATAATTCCATCGCCCGTTATTACTCGAAGACCGCTGTCTAAACTTTTCAAATTAGCGGAGGAAGAATGAAGATAAGCTGGGGACTTGACGCAATCCACTGAAAAGTAGCAAACCAATTATATCAAATCGAAAGTTCACTCAATTTTAGCGTGTTGGAAACTAGGAACGATTGTGACAGCTCAAACTTGTGACAACCTTTATTATTCTAATGGAAACTTGCAGTTCATTTTCCAGACGGTACTAGGGAAAACTAGCAGTGACTAAAGGATAAAGTCAAAGTAGTGGGTGATTGGAGCATGAAGGTCTTGAACTTCAACTAGCAGACTCTGTTAGAAGAACACACTTTGAAGATTGAAGAATTGAAGTTTGAACTGTACAACTTCTGCTAGAACTTGAGATAAAAAGATGTACGAAAGTTCACTAGAATAATAGTTTCTGAGGATAAAGAAGAGCTTTAAAAATAGTTGATGATTATAATTCTTGAATGTTGATAACATTATAGTTTAAGTAATTGTCAAAGACGTTTGTAAATAAAACGATAATCTAGTTAATTAAGAGCTTAATATTTGAGGAAGTACTAGCCTTACTGTACAAGTTTTCATCGACAGTATTCTTTAGTAACAATGAACAAATAATAGTTTGAAGATTGATCGAGTATTAATTGAATACTTTACAGCCTTTATACTTCGCATCAAATCATTAGGCTATTATTACCATCATCATAATCATCGAAACTGTAGTTTCAAATTCAAGATTGCAATCCATCGAGAACTATCATTGAATTTGGAAATCGCTCCATGTAGCCTAGTTGTTTTTTGAATCAGGTAGTCTAGCTAGAAAAAAGTAAAATTGAAAGGCACAAATGCAGCTCTGTCAGATCGACAAGAAGAGTGTCATATAATATCTTGTCTCAGCTATCCAGTTATTATTGTATCCTTCAACCAGAGCTATCATGTCTCAGGCAATCTCCATCTGTAACATCCCATTCCATTTCGTCTTTCTCTTTCCGAACTCTGCGATGGGCTATAAAACCTTTTTATCAGGCACGCGATCCCTCATATCCCTCTGTTCTAACCCTTTTTTCATTCCACCTTGATCTCCTTCCTCATGCTCTCCTTTTTATTCTTCTTTCTCCAAACGAAATATGATGTATCCGATCGTCTCTATCAGATTGGTAGATCTATTTTCAATGATGGAACACAATTCCTTTCGAATCGGATGTTTTTGCAGTAATTTTTTTTCATAGATTGGAATACACTCAAAAAGCTGGCTTCATTTTTTCACCAGCACTTCCAATTAAAATGAAATCAATTATTATGAAAGTACTTGAAAGTTTCAAGTTTTTACTACCAAAACAGAAGAATGTGAGAACTGATAATAAGTACTTCTATTATACTCAATAATTGCAGAAATGGAGGATAAGGTGATATATTTCACCTTTTTAGTAGTAGTGTTTCGCTCATCAAACATTGAATAATCTGAATAATGAACTTTAAAACTTAGGGCTGTTTAAAATAATTGAAAAATAAATAAAAATCAAACACCTTTTTTTGAAAACTTTAAAATTATAAAAAACACATACATGTTTCGGCACATAAGCCCATTCTCAATGTGGATAAAAATAGTAATCATAATTTTAAAGTTTTCAAAAAAGGGTGTTTGATTTTTATTTATTTTTCAATTGAATAATCTGTTAGAGGAAATTTCAAGCTAACAAAAACAAAAACCTTCATGATCAACATCCTCATGACCATTCCCTGACAGACGAGACTGCCAAAAAGGGAGTTTCAGGGAACAAGAATATGCTGTTAATCTAACTAAAAAAGATGCTTTTCAATTGTGCACCGATAATATTGAGAACAATTGTTTGAGAAAAGTTTATGGATAGGAGATGAATCAGAAACGAGCAATGGAAATCACTTTGCACATATTCTTCTCTTGTTGCAGCCAAACAATGTTTGAACCCCATAAAACTGAAACAAATCTTTTAAATGTAACTGTAACTGACTGTAACTGTAACAATCATTGTCTTAATGGATCGGTGAGTGACAGATGAAAGGCTGCATGGAAGTTGACAAAAACTTACATAACAACTTCACTTTGATGAAAGATCAATAAAAGCACGACATGTTGAAAGGTCTAGAAATGTGAAGATGAGATAATGTAAATCTATATCATTACAATCCAATGTCTATGGCATTCAACTGTTGAGCTGTGCAATTGGTTAGTATAGCATGTCCAAGCAAAGAAGACATTCTGGCAAGACGAGAAAATGACTACAGCTCGGTCAATATTGGTTCAAAAATTATAAATTTGTTCTCAAATTGTAGGAATCATTCTTATCTACAATTTAAGGCCACATTTATGATTTTTGAAATAATTTTGACCGAAATGGAGTCATTTTCCCGTCTTGCCGGAATGTCTTTTTTGCTTGGACAGACTGTATAGAGGGTGTGGTCCCGAAAAACAAGCGTCGAAGCACAAGTGTCGGTTTAATGGTTCGAATTTAACAGCTCTGCAACCCGCTATAACGGAAGGCACTTGCCAATTGTTTTCTTATCCAAACGAGAATGGTTCACGGCTTGAACTGATTCTAATCCAGCTTTTGCCCACACTTTTCCTTATGGCTCTATTCATTTAGGTGATGTTGTTCAAAATTAATTTGTATTATACCCAACAACAATGTTGAACAACCAATAACCTATAAGTATAGTTTTTTTACTGTTGAAAGTTTTCAAGCATGTTTTTCAAGTATATTCATATTTTACGTATTCACTTCCATTCAAAGCTAAAGATTCCCTGTACTGGTCAATTATAAATATAAAATAATACAAAAACAACAAAGAAATTTTTTCATTTCATGTTATTCTTATTTTCGCTATTATGACTACACTGTAGGCTTACAGTGTAGCATGATTATTACAGTACGAATATTCAATGTGTGAATACTCAAATATGAAGTATTTTATATTAAAATTTCGAAATTCTGTGAAACGAATAACAGGATAATATTAACAATTTTTAGTTCATTAGCTCACTTTTTTATTCCAATTGATTATGAATAATAACTTTTATTTATATACATCAGTATGAGAAATTTCATTATGATCCTTTAGATGACGTTACAGATTCTGAATCAATGGTTGTGAGATTTTGATTAATCAGACTTACACAGTATGAAGACCTATAACGTGCATGAATTAAATTATTTTGAAAAATCGATAGGGAATAAGGAGAAGCCATCATTTTTTTAGTAGGAACCCCTTGAGTGAGATCCATTAGCCATCATGTAATCCACAATGAACAGTTTTATTTTCTGACTGGAGGTTATTGCCATTCTCCAACGAGACTGATCATTTTTAATCAAGCTAGCTTTTTGGAACGAATTATATTAGCCTTCTATTGTTGAAAGAGCTCAGAATCTTTTCCCTGGCAGGCCTACTACGGTTACATTAATTATTAAAAAGCGGAAGGGATGTTGGCAAAGCAGATGGGATAAAAAGTCAAAGTTTCATCAAATTGATCAGAATCAACTGCAAAATGGCTCTGGTTCAATTTCCACTCCATCCGTTATCAAGAACGACAGAATTATTAAAATCGAAAGATCATATTAAATTTTCAAGTGAAGGATTCAGGGCGTTCTTATAAGCTTCCGTCTTTTCCCCGTTTCGGCGTATCCTCGATTTCTCTCAGTCGCATTAAAAAGAACTGGAGAGCAGATATCATCTCTCAATCCGATTGCGCAACCAGCGATGACAGGAACTTTTTTCAAAACGCTCCTTTTTTTGTTCGCCTACTTTTTCGGGACTACTGATGATGAGGCCAGAAATCTTCAATCCCTAAATCAAATAACTTTTGCGTTTGATAAGAGATAAAGTTTCCCCTCTCAACTTGCCAAGTCCTCCTTATTTCTCAGTCAGATTTTCCGACCAATTTCACCTTCCACTTCTCTTCCGGGAACCGTTTTTCTTTAAACTTCTCGAGATCCCGCTGGTGAGATTGAAGCTTGAACACACATTTCAATATCCCCGGCTTCTGAATGTTCTGGTTCAGTTATCTTTAATTGAATGGATACTTGAGAAAGTAGTTGAACTTCATTCAATTCTGCAGCTCAACTTGCTCTCCAAATTGGCAAAGTAAAGGAGTCACATGAAAAATGATCTTGTGAAAATCTATTTTGCTGCCTGAAAGAGACTAGGACATAAATGATGGCAATATAATATCACAGATATCCTGCAAAACTTTTTACTGGGTGAAAAGTCTAGAGAAGCTCACAATTATGTGTTTTATCACAACAATTTGTCTATAAATTTTTGTCAAATAATTATTAAATTATTATTTTTTCAATTATCAATAAAAATAATAATTTATTCACTCTCTTATTTCTTGATGATAGTTCATAGTCTCTTGGTATCCCAGGTCTAGTCTCATTTCTATCTATATTTGGGTGTTCAATTCAGCAACAACATAAAACATATTATATTAATTTATATTCTCTGGTCGCCGATTCAACCCATGCAACGTTATTCCAAGATTCGGGTGAATGGTGAATGGTTCAAGTCTGAAATTCCTAAATTTTTGCAAATGATTTAAAGTACATAACAATGTATTATTATGTTCCTTGAATTAGGAAGAGTATGTCAGTTTGTTAACTATTTTAACATCAGGTAGACCCATATTCCTAGCAAGTAGTCAAGGTAAATGTAATCCACTGGCTGCTCATATACACGAAACAGGTGAAGTGCCTGTATATTTTAGAAATAATAATTTTACTGAACAGCACTCCACCTACTTCGAGGGCATGAGCCGCCAGTGATGTAATCTAATCTACTATTGGTCATTCATGTATACAATCAATGCCTTATTTACATCACTAGCAAGCAGAGAGAATAGAATATAGAAATATTTTCATATTCTATTCTCGCTGCTAGCAAGCAGCAACAATCTGAATTTCCCATGAAAGGAAAAGCATGTCAATCAGCCATTTTATGAATTAGAAATGAATTACAAAGGAAGAAAATTCTATTTTCTCTTTCAAGCATCTGATAGATATTAGAAATATTCTGCAGAATACAGAGCACACCTCCACAAGTTGCGTATAAATACCATTTCCTCATACGAGGGAAGGCAGGCTAAACCCAAGTCAGATACTAAAACCAGCAGCTCAAATCACTTTGAAGAGCACGTTCAATACGGCTTCCCACCTTGCTGGCGACGTGAAACACTAAGCAAATACAAATACGCATAGCGCACGGTCTTGTAGCAAATAGGGAGGGTGGACAAACCGATTTCTGTCCACTACAACAGGGCGTTCCTTGATTGTTCCTGGTCTGTAAAGTGGTCTGTAGACTCTGGACACTGGTCTGTAGACTGTAGACTCCTTGCAGCGGACAGTGAGCCTTGGAGCCATTCGGCATGTCAACACTCTTGCCTTCTATTTGATCCCAGTAACAGAGCTGGAATGCTGGTACATTTCCAGAAAAGGGATCGGATTCAAATAGCACGGAAACGTACAGGATAAACTCAATCAAGACGGATTTATATACGGGAGGGGCTGGTAACAGGCATAACTACCTTTTAATGGAGAGGTGGATTTGAAAATTGAGTTTTTAACATAGCTTGAGAGGAAGTTGTGAGTATTTACATTTCGTGCACTATTTGATTGATTTTTTTAAATTATCGCCGTACTAGAATTTATTCCATTGTTTCCATTAATTTATATGATTTGGAACTTTGGTGTAACCTTCTTCTTAATTTGAAATTGTTTGTCTTCTATTTCGGTGGTAAAAATTAGTTTGAAGATTCACTACATGACATAACCTTAATATTTGGACTTTTATTATAAATTGGTTTAGGAACAGTTTTGGGCATTATGCCTGTTGTACTAACTTTTGTATGGTTTTATTGAATAAATGATAATGATAATGATAATATGAAGATCTACAAACGTTTGTGGAGCTTCAGTAACAGACTTGTTTATTATCCACCAGTTTTATTCTTGACTGTTATAAATGATATTCAAATTTAATTTATAGGTATTAATTTTATAGCTTATATCAATTTTTGTTTTGGAACTATAATAATTTATCACTAAATTGAAAATTGGTTTAGTGTTTGATTGTGAGTGAGACTTGGTTAAAGTGGAATGACAATCTACATAACCTACATTTGGACGGTTTTTAATGAAATTCTGTTTAATCTTCCATTAAATACATAGTATAATGAATAGATGAATAATTTTTTATATTTTTCCAATTATAATTATTTATAGTTTTTTTCTATTAGGCCTACTTGTTCCCAGCACAAAAACCATTCCATCTGACCACCTTCCCGATTATCAGCAACCAGATCTTGAGGAATTTTGTCGATGATCTTCAAGATTTAGCAGGCGAACAAGCGCTAATATCTCGGCGATCTTCTCAAGATCGATTTAAATACCTGCTGGTCTGACGGGTGCAGTCTTTGTCGCTGAAACTTCGCCCCCTCTTGCCACTCCTAGCTCCCCCCTTGTGCCCCCTTAATCTCCCGCTTACGATTTGCCCTCCTTGTCACCCCTCTCGACTGGAAAGACGAGTCCCCCCCTCAAGTCGAGCAGGTGCCATGGACTTTGGACTTGGACTTGATAATTCTTTCAATATCTCTCCCTCACTCACTCTCTCTCCCTCACTCACTCACTCACTCACTCACTCACTCTCTCTCTCTCTCTCTCTCTCTCTCTCCTCTCTCTCTCTCTCTCTCTCTCTCTCTCTCGGAACAATTCTGTCGTCCGGATTCTGGCCGAATCAGACAACTGGCGGCCAGAAAACATTCGTCGCCGAAAGGTCGTCAAGCAGCAAGTTGCAGGCAACAAGTGCCTGCAAGCTATTTCACTTGTCGCCTCCGATTGATCAAATTCCGTTCTTGACACTTCTATTTATTGTCTTTCTCTGCAACCTTCTCACGCTCTTTTTCATGTGCATTTCAATCGGGGATAAGATTGTAGCTGAGTTCAAGATGGAAGCTTTGGTTTCTAATCCTCCAAAAAAAATTGAATTGGTCTTTGTAATACAGTAATCACTGCTAAAATGACGATTTTTATTCTGTGAAGTGTGAATCCTCGATGAAAATTGAAATTTGAACTGATAATAACATTGAACTTGATAAATCAATTAAAAATACTAAAAAGAAAAAAAGTTGATCCAAGTGTGAATGTGCTCTTGTTGAATCTATAATAATATTATTCTTGTGTTTATCTCCAACGAAAACTAAAATTTGACCGATATTGGACGATTAAATGGACTGAATATTTTTATATGGTAATATATGATATATAATTACAATATGATACTAATTACAATAATTACTGATATATAAAAACAACATAAATAATTTTCAAGTGTTTGGAGTACTTCTGTGATAATCGGTTTTGAAATCATATTGAAATTGTGACGATATTTCAATATTGAGCGTCCTGTACACGGGGATTGTAGTATCGGCCAGTTGAATATCTGTAGCCAATCACAGCCTTTGTCTTGTCATTGAGTCAATCAACAACAGCTTCTGTGATTGACTTCAGATATTCAACTGGCCGATACTATAATCCCCGTGTTCAGGGCGCTTAAATATCTCAACCATGAATTATCTATCCATTTATTGCACGCACAAATTATATTTTTTAGAGATATTCTACAGTCCAATACATTATCGATTACATTTTTGAACCCAATGAAATTGATTTGAGTGAAGTCAAGATATTAAAACTACAACTAATTAAGAACATTAAAATTACAACACATGAAACGTATAACTTTATTGTTTGAGTTTTTCCTTAATAAATATTATTCTTTAAGCAGAATAATACAACATGGCTTGTATTATTACATTGCATGGTGCTTGCGATTTTGCTTCTAGCTACAATCACATGATTACTAATCCAAAAAAGATGAGATCATGGATTAAGTATCATCATAGTTTCAATGAATCAGTGAACTACTCGTAGTTATAACGGAATTGATTGTGTGACTCAAAATTCAGAATCTGGAGTTAATAAACAATAAAGAATAGAACTCTAATTGATGAGAAAATACAAATATGGAATGCACTACATTGCAAAAAATCATCATAATGATACATCATTAGAATGAGAAGAAAATGCATCTTGGAAGGAAATCTTGGATTTACCCATCTCTCAATTATAATTTTTGATAATTTTTTGGTGAAGATTGATGGTCTAGATTCGACGTTTTTGCATCTCGTTGGATGGAAAGATTCAATGGGAATAATTATATCCGTTGTCTAGAACAAATTGTGTAACACAATAACAATGGAAACTGGTTCACAAAAACTTTTGTAAATGCTGAAAAAATTAATATCATAACTGGCAAAATATTATTATTGATCTGACACCTTCATAAATTCAACTGCTTTTTATAGGAAAATTACAGGGTGAATTGTGCGAATGGAGGTGTTTCCATTTTGAAACTTGCAGATCCCAATAATAAAAAATTATGACGCGTTAAAAAGTGCTTGAAAAACCTTCATCTGAGTTAATTGTTTGTAATTTAATAACCTGGACATGGAGTGCCGGCAGGATAAGTTATTATTGCATTGTATAGTCTGTCCAAGCAAAGGAGACACTCTGGCAAGATGGGGAAAATGACTCTAGCTTGATCAATATTTGTTCAAGAATTATAAATGTGGATTAATAGTAGAAAAATTGTTTCCTTTCATTTGAGATCAAATTGAAGATTCTTGAATCATTATTGACCAAGCTTGAGTCATTTTCTCATCTTGCCAGAGGGTCTTGTTTGCTTGGACAAACTATACCTATCAGATGCAGTACAAACAGTTGGCATACCTTTGTAATTAGCGTCCATCATATTCAAAGCATAAAAGCGGCGAGAAATTTTTAAATAAATATTTTCCCGTGAAACAACCGAGATAAATGATACTTGTTTCAGTTCAGCCTGAAAATATGAGATTCCTGCAAATGGAGAGCCACTTGAAATAACATTTGACAGCTGAATCATCATCATCACCAGTGCAGGACTAATTAATTCGTCTTGCTAAAACAACAACTTTTGACACGTTTCGTCTCCTTGTAAATGAATTTGGATTCCAGAGTCGTTTCTCACAACCTTGGATCGTCCCACTTTCTTCATTCACCTTTTTCTTGCTGCTAATTCTGTCCGAATCCTTAATATTCTATCTCTGTTATAATATTAATTCCATTCCAAATGTCTGCTGGAAACTCTCACATTATACAACTGAACACATTTCCTTCAAAGTTATAGTTTCAGTTCGGAAGTAATATTGAAATTGAATAACTTCTGTTCTAATTTTCCAAATAATTCTTAATAAATTTGTCACTTAGTCTAGTTATTGCATATAGTTCTTGTACAAGTGTAGATCATGAAAGCATTTTCAAGAAGGTCGAGAAATAATTTCAATCCCTTTCTGATTCCAAAATCTTACCGAATGAAGATTGGTTTGTAACAATATCACAACGAAATACAGTAGTCAAATGTATATTAATTATATTTGTGAATAAAGTAATAAATATAGATTGAAAAGCTGTTGTCAATGAGGAATTCTCATCATCCCACAATATTAATTCAGATAGATCCCCGTATTGATAAATAATTTGAACAGTTTGTAGAAATGAATTTACCAAGTAAGTAATGTACAGGGTTCGCCAATGAAGTGGGACGATTTGAATAAGCAACAGGTTCTTCAAGAAATTGTATTTTTGTTATTTTTTCATCATAAATAGTAAGAAGAAATGTAGCCATTTAGTGTACAATAAAAATGGTGCCAAAAATCTTTTTTTTTTAATATAACATCTTCCAAAATATGTCCTCCATCGGAATCTATGCACTTTTGCAGCCGGGCCTGGAAGAGACTTTCAACTTTAACTTTTAAGTTTGTGCGTCACATCGAAATGATTCATAACGATCCTAAACTTCCAGGCCCGGCTGCAAAAGTGCATAGATTCCAATGGAGGACATTTGGAAGATGATATATCCAAAAAATGATTTCTGACTTATTCTGCACTAAATGGCTACATTTCTACTTTCTATTTATGATGAAAAAATTACAAAAATACAATTTCTTAAACAATCTGTTACTTATTCAAATCGTCCCACTTCATTGGCGAACCCTGTATGAGTGGCTGGTTGGAGAAATGGTAAAGCAACGGTCTGATAACCAGGTGGGTTCTGGTTCGAGTCTCAATCGGGGCAAAATTCTTTGACCACAGCACAATCACTTAAATACGGCCACCCCATCTTTCGGAGGAGACGGTCCCGACTTCCAAAAAGTAGTCGTCATCTATCATCCATCTCATTACCCACGCACAAGCCTATGAGCTTATGTGAGCTTCACTGTTATAAGTAACATTGAGATGATTTAGACTGTACTCAATAATAATTTATGTTATTATTTTTCTACTCTACTATTTTTTACTACTTCTACTTTTTGTTATAAACTCTCTCATTCCTTATAAAAAATTCCTTGTGAAAAGAGGATTTATAAATACCAAAGTAAGTTCATATCGGGAAATACTTGTTTCCTATCAACAGCTATTCATTACATAGGTGATTTAAAATCTGTTTAAAACAAACCTTCTGTCATATTGATTGTTGATTCACTACCCTAATCAGTATTTCATCTATTTCACTTTATACATGTCATCTGCCAACGATAATTGAATTAAGCAACTTTTCTGCGCTCTGTTGTTGACAAACAGATCCCAGAAGAAATCAAGCCTTCCAGAAAGAAAACTAGTCCGTAATAAGCAGAAACTATTTGAAAAATGAATTTAATAATATCCAGCGTTTTTTGTAAGATAATCAAAGGCGAGAAGCGAGTTTTTCCCAGAACTGTCATCTCGACGGACGAAATATAAACTTGCTTAAATCATCCCACTTGCAGTGCAGCGCGGCGAGGCGGCTTTTGCAAAGTATTTCTTTCAAGGTTTAATTGGGGCGTGCATTGAACATGTACTGTTCTCAACATCACAGAGGAAATATTATATAAATCTTTTTAACGTAATTAGGAGCTATAAATTCTGCAGCCAACTGCAGAGACCTTGTCTGATTCGTATTTGTTTTCTGCAGCTTTTTGCATTCGACGACATTAAATGAATTATATGTGCAACGACACAAACTTCGTTCAAGAAGAAGCTTTCTTATCATTCATGGAGATAACTCTATAAATCCTAGAGGAAACTACGAGTTTGATGCCACGTTCGTAGCTGCGAGTAAAATAATGTCTCAGACCAATTTATCTTTGAAGACCCCAGGAGGAAACATCCACTTATTCCATATTTTTATGACCTCGCAGTATTTATTTTTCCAACAGGACGAATTCTTGTTGAATCATGATACACTGTATAAACAGTTCAAGCTCATGAGACATGTACAGGAAATGCAGAACTTGTTCAACGGTGGACAGATATTAATGATTTGAATTTATTGCGAAATGTTTGAGTTACTTTCAGGTTGCACCTGACTCTATTTCGATCAGTTGCGCCTCTGCAAGAATTCTGCATAATTGTTTGATTATTATTTCAGACAAGAACCAGTATCATGGCCGTATGATAGCATCACTACATAATTCAGATTGAAGATCATGAACATTCTAATAGACTGGATATACTGTACATAGTTGTTGGCCTGGAATGTTTGATTTCAAATTTCATTCATTTTTCACATCCAACGGAAAAAATTGTGGTGATGAAGTAATGTAATTATTGTAAGAATGTAATAATTTTAAAAAAGAGATAATGTTTCTATCAATGCAACTATTATTCGCAACCAGTCAACGAATATTACAAATGAAGATAAAAGCTGAAAGAAATATGGGAGTGCAAGGATAAATTAATGCAAGGATGTAGAAGGAAACTGATATTAGTTGATCGTATTGTATGATCATAATCTATACGTAAGGTGACCAGACGTCCCGTTTTCGCCGGGACAGTCCCGTTTTCTGGAGACTTGTCCCGTTGTCCCCACCGAACCTCTCGGGACGCTCATTTGTCCCGTTTTAGCATGTTAGAGATTCTTCGCTCTTTCAAGTTTTATATTTTGAAGACTCAGTTATGATTTCAACCTTTAACTCCGAAGTTTTCGTATTGTTTAACTACAAGGTGCGGCAGCATAACTTCCTTTTTAAAATCTGCGCCATTTAGTCTGTTGATGTTGGAGCGGAGTGCTAGTGGTCTTATTCGAGAGGTGGGACCATAAAGTTTTGGTCCGACACAGTTCAGTCGCCATCAAGCGAGATGAGGGACGTCACCTACCTGATTCGATCTTCAAAACTGGGTGAAACAAAACTTTATGTACAGTATGTCCTATATTATAAAAAACGAATAAAATTTTTCTGATTCATACAATGCGTTTTATTAAGTTTTGAAAAAAGGAAGGTATGTTGCCGCACCCTGTATAAATGACAACAAATCGTATTGAAACAAGATGGAACAAAGAGCGGAATGGGGGAATGGAGTAGTAGTTGACAAAATGCTTTATTACTGAGATAATAATGGTAGAGGATTTTACATTATTCTTCAAATTTTCATTATTATAATTTTATGGCAAGTTATCACATCACGAAGTTTGTTGGTCTGTTTTGGAAAAATTCAGTATAAATGAGCAAAACAACACCCCTCCCCCCCCCCCCAGCCTGTTTTGTGGACGTCCCGTTTTCAGTACCTCAAAATCTGGTCACCTTATCTATACGTATAGTAAGCGTCTTTGCACATTTTGCAGTGTTAGATCTTCTCTGTTCTCACTCTCACACTTATGTTCTCATTTTGAACCAGCTAGAACTTTCAATTTAAAGTTGAGAAACCGTTTTCCAATGGTTAACTGGCGAGGAAGGTGCAAAAGTATATAATTTAATATAGAAGATGGGGCAGTAAAGACAAGGATAACTGGTAATGATGTCTGGGTGTTTGCGAAGGGGGTCTGGGGTATGGGGGGGACAATTGCATCCTACATTCCTCTTAATAGACTTTATGACTGTGATCCAATTTTGAAGATAGAAGCGTCACGACAAGAGGCGACAAAACACGACACTCTTCATGGGGGGGGGAGAGTGTTCTGAGCTGGTGGGTGTGAAAGAGTTGAAGAGAGAGAAAATAAGTGTGTTACAAGGAGTAGGAGGGTGCAAGAAGAGATTTCTCCCGCAAAACAAGCCTACCTTCTCTCAATACTGGTACATCGCTTGTGTCAAGCTCATTACTCCCATCGCTGCTGCAATTGTGGGGTGGTCGATTATCGTGATAATAAATCCACGATGTGGTCTCATTTCGTTTTTCCACCTGAATTATTCACGAACGTCCTTCCCCGAAAAAGCGTGATTGTTGACCGTGTACTCAACAGACAACTTGAGTTGATAACAGAGCTGAGTTGCAGAATTCTCAACTTTCCTGGGAAAAGAGTTGATGGGAACGGTTGGATTGTTGGATCATAAAACTCTCAACTGGAACTGACCTTAACGAATATAATCAGATGAAGGACTGGTATTGAAAATATTGTATCTGCATCGCAATCAAATAGTCTGAACCTGTCACAATATATTATTTAAGGTCTCATTGGGTCTATGTACAACAGTATAATTATGTCTACAGAATGGAAGATAAATTTTGGTCTTCATCAAAATATTCGAGTTCCAAGTAGTTGTACCAAATAAATCAAATAAATTGGATGTCACAAGTGATTAATAATTTAATTATCACAAAAGTGTAATAATTTTTCCATAAAACTTGTCTTTTCATGTTTCCCTAAATTTCAAATAATTTCCTTATAGCAGCATCTTCTAACATGTACTGTACATAACATTCTATCCATTCAATCCTACCATAGAGCTTTTGCTCATAATACTCACCATAAAAAGTGCACTTCTATTTCCAATTGATACAATCTTCTGTGAGTAGTATAGAAAACCTCTCCTAAACACAGATACTACCCAACACTCTTTATAATTTGACTTACTATTCATGGTATTTCTCTTCACTTCTCGTTGAATTTCCTCCCACTTCCCACATATCTGCTGATCCACAGAACACAAATACTCTCTTCACAGTTTTCATACTGCCCAATACTCTTGACAATTATTTCACTTTTTATTCATAGTGCTTCACATATGTATCAGATATCACTCTGGTATCAGATGCTATCCATGGTATTTCAGTTGCTATTCATAGTATTCCACCTGCTATCCATGGTATTTCTCTTCGCTTTCCATAGAAACTCCCTTCTACTTTCCACAGAATCTCCCACCTCGAGCTCCACAGCACGTGTTTCAATCATGCAGCCGAGCGATAATTGATCAGCTAATTGCTTGTTGATAGAATGCAAGTGATAACTGCCGCGGCGATTCAATCACCCCTCGACTGAAAGTCTATCACTCACTGCTCTGCCGCGATGTCCCCATGCAATGCCATTGTATGCTCTTTATGAAGGCAATAGTGCGGTTTGCTTGTTTACGCGCCAGTGACGTCGGCGTTGCAATGATTGATGTGACAGTGATGCGCCGATATTGGGTCGATGGATTGATGTGCCTAATATGAAAGATGACACCCACTGCATCCTATACTTACACCCCTTACCCAGCAAAACAGCCCCAATTCTTAGATAAGTCAGGCATAAAACCATTTTTTGGAAAGCGTCATCGATTTTCCAATCGGCTTCCCCGGGAGAGAAACCCTGACTTGAGGGTGAGTCATGAGTGGAGGCTTTTCTTGGAAGTGTTGACAATATGGGGGAGTATTCATCCTATTTGTTATGATCAATCGAATAAAGCACACGTAGTTATCCTCATCTGCTCGGTTAAACTGTGTAAAAATGATCCGAACTATATCCAATCCGAATCCAGTTTAACCTACTTTTCAAAGAAGTGATACTGTATCAGTTGAGAATACATATTTGCTGTGAAGGGGATTATGATGGTTTTCATTGTGCGTTGTAGAGTTTTTTCCAATTTTCATCAATCATTGAACAAATTAGAATTGCAAATCAGATGGCAATTGTATTTCAAATTCCTTTTCCTTTTTTGCTGGTATTTATTGTAGAGTTGTTTATTCCAATTGCAATTAAGATTGTAATTGTTGTTCAAATTCCTTTTTCAAACCACAAATCGTTTTTAGTTTGAGTCCTGTTTGCAAAGGAGACCGAAAAAAATCACAAAATCGCCAAGTGTCAAGATTAATTGAAATAAGACTACAAAGAAAAATATAATCTCATCATAAGATTTTGATTTACTATTATATTAGGTATAGGTTCAGGTAAACTAATCACTATTATATTACATCAGTAGTCACTGCTACTCATATTCACATTATTATTATATTATCTAATATTTCAGGCGAAATATGGATATGTAATTGGGAAGTATGCGAGTATATTATACAATGTGTATCATTCAAAAGTTCATCATACATTGTTCTCTCTATTCCAAACGACTGTGAATTCCAGGCCAATGAATATATACACAAGCACATTATTGTACTACTTAGTGATAGAGGATTATTATTCTATATGCATAATTCTACATGCACATCTGATATGCATGTAATTCATACTACACTCAGTCATTTTGACTTGCCAGGAATAGTGTCAGCATCATCATCATCATCATCATCACCATTATAGTCAGGGACCACAACCGAGTTCTTGCCCTACATCAAAAGACTTCATCCCTCATCATCGTCATAATCATCATCTTCTTCATTATCATCATCGTCCCAAGTATTTCACCGAAAGTGACATCTACCTCCCCTCCCCCTTCCACCACATCAGACGTTTGTGACTCTGCAATTTCCCCATTAAAGTTCCATTAATTTTGCACCGAACAACTGAACTAGGACCGGGATGCTTCAAGTTTTAGGGTGGGAGGGGGGGGTTGGTAGAGGCGGTCGCAATGCAAACTATACGACTAACTTCTAGTTGTGATCCGAATGTCGCCCCGGCCACGAATAAGTTATGTTATGACGTCACACTAACCCACTAACCAACCAACCGACGAGCAACGTCTGTTCAGTCTCTTGATCCTTCTCTTCTTGTTGCTTGCTTCTTGTAGCTGCTCTTCTCTTCTTCTAGGCCTGAAATCATCAACTAGTTGCACGAAATACAGTTGAATTTGGCTAACGTAGAAAGATGTCTCTAAAAAATCCCTGCTGGTGTTTAATGATGTCATTTTGAAGTAGTTAGAATTAACTAAATTCTGAGCCACTGTCCCAAACTTTTCTCATCCTGATCAACCAAATATTTTCATCAACCTAATCAATACTTCATACCTACTACATTATGGATGGATCATATTATAATGTGAAACCCTACATATTCTGATTCTCCTTTTCCTGCGTTTTGTTTTCTCCACAGAAGTTGATATTCTTGTGAAATAATGAATTGATTGATCACATCTTATCAGTTTGAAAAGTCCTGTTTATAAGTGAATCTCACAACATCAATTTTTCAAGGTATGGTGGAAACATAATTTTTAGAAATTACAGGCCTATGGAAAGATAGATCGAGGTGTCTTTTTCTTCAATCTTGAAGTTTCAATTTCAACTTCAATCCAAAAAATAATAACTCCAAATCAAAATAACTTCAATCGATATGAGTATTTGAGTGTGGATCAACATCATGATAATTTTGTACAGTAGTATATTAGATACAGCAAGGGGAGGTCAGTAACAAATGTTATACCCCACTAGCCCACGTTATTCCTAGTTATACAGCTGATTTTTAATTAATATTCTGCCTATTCATCCACTAGATCTATTTTAATCAACTATTTTTTCCTTTTCTCTAGTTTTTCCATTAGAAATTTCTGTGACAACATTATCTGTGATAGCATTATAAAACTGTATATAAATATAAAGAATGTAGATGTATAAAAAAAGTATAAATGTATATAAAGACTGAATTATAAATCCTTTCAAAAGGTATTTATCAACTTTAACAGAAATATCAACAGGTATGCATGACATAACGGGGAAACTGGAAAAGAGGCCATGATATTGAAAAACTCAAGTGTTGGGCATGTGGTTGAAGAAACAAGCTACAGGTAGATCAATCAAGCATTGCCACTGACATTGGTCACCATTTAACATTACTTGACGAATAATCGTGACCGCAGAGATCTTGTATTGCTCGACATGTACAAGTTCAGTCTGTCCAAGCAAAGAAGACATTCTGGAAATATGGTAGATTGACTCCAGCTCGGTCAATATTAGTTCAAAATTATTAATTCGGTCTCAAATTGTAGAAAATATTCTGTACTACGATTTGAGACTAAATTGAACCTATATTGACCGAGCTGGGGTCATTTTATCATCTTACCAGAATATCTTCTTTGGTTGGACAGACTGTATCACAGTGTACACCGTTGAGGATTTACGAGTATCTAATTGATAACATAAAATTGTTGAAGGTTGAACTGCGGCTACTATTCTGTAGTAAAATCGGTATCACGTCAATAAACCAAGCAACCAGGCTCGGAACCTGATTTTTTACTATCAAAAGATAGTGATCAACAGTCGCATTGACAGACCTTACTAATTAAATAAATCTTGATGTAATTTACGTGGACAATCTGTGTGCTGAGCTGGTACTGGGTGGTCTACTTCGGAAAAAGATGCATATCTGGCTAGGACAATCAGGGCTGTAAATTAATGTAAGCAAGGATTTGAATTTCAACATAAACTCGCTTAACATTCATTCAACTGCATGCATACAACATACAAGTTCCGTCAAGAATTAACATGTACTGCTCTATGTTTCATGAATGATTCAATTATTCATATTGACCCAGCTATTCTATTGGAACGAAACTGATAATAGAAATTGAGTAGAAATAGAAAAATAAGTCATAGAAGGTGATAGATTCGGTGAACAATTCTTTATTGTTGAATAGTGAACATTCATTAAATTAATAATTTCATTGATTGAATGACATGTTGTTAATGATGTTTTGAAATCAAAAAAATTTGTTTTGAAATGACTATTTAAAAGAACTATACCCACATGGTTTTCTATGTTTTCATTTGGGAAAAATGAGGCTATATATAATATTGCGAAGTGGAACAACCCTTTGGGTCTCCCCACTAATGCAAGCATACGCTAAATAAATAAATTGAATAACGTGAAGGTTTTCCAGCATGTACCAATTATAAAATAATTCATAATATAGCAACCTCATTATGATAAACGTAATGTAAAATAAAAATTAAAGAAAATGGAATGTTTACTTTGAATTTATGGAGAGAAAACTATTCCATTCTTTTTTGTAATAAATTATGATTAAACTTATAGAAATTCCATATTCATACAATAATGATTTTAAGAGACCCATTTTGAAGTATTAGGTAATTTTTCCTCCTTCAAATAAAATTTATCTATTTCAAATTAGATTTAATATCTTATTCTACCAAAATGAGTAGGGAGTATGGCAGTCTGGATTATTTTCAATATAATTTGAGAGTATAAGGTCTCTCACGTGATTCAAGTGACAACATGGCCAGAGTAATTGCAACTATTTGGGTGCGGTCAGTATTATCTCAAGTCTACTACAGAGCTTAGTATTTGATTAAGTGTCTTGTTTCTTAATTCAAAGCATGGACTATTTATCTTATATCTAATTCCGCTCAATTCAACATGATCCTTACTGAGTAATTCTGATTGAACAGCAAGTATAAATCAATCAATACAAACTTGAATTGAAAAACTAAGAAGAGTTCTACAAATACATTACACACCAGTTTGTAGAACTGGTTCAAACAGTCCCTGACCCTATACTTTTGAAAAGCAATTTTTTAAACAATGTACACTTCTACAGTCCTAACTATGAATGTATAATCTGATTATACAGTCTTTATAGTCCTAACTATAATAAAGTGGAATATTAGAGAGTAATCCACGACCTACAGCCCTATTATCTTTGGAAAACATTTTTCATAGAACATTTTTCTACTGACCCAAGATATCTTAACAATTAATTCAAATATCTAGGCGGATCTCCCTTGATACGTTTCATAGAACATTTTTCTACTGATCTCAGGTATCTTAGCAATTCAATTCAAATATCAAGGCGGATTTTCCTTATCTGCTATGATATAATGAGAATAAACTTCAAGGGCTAATGAGAACCTCAACCTAGAAGATTTGGACAGAGCCCATAGATGAATACTTGGCGAAAACTTCTTTTATTCAAGAAACTCCAAGTCAGATATGAAGACAAATGATGGCAATATAATGGCAATCATCTTCTAATCAGGATTGATAGAAACATCACTAGTGACCCGTCCGAACGATTTCGCCTGTCTGTTGACTTATTCGGTACTGAGTCGGTGTAATGAGGTGGGGGCTGGTTGGCCAGAGGGTGGATCTCAGAAGGGTGTAAATTCAAAGCTGTCGATGGGGTAAGCGAGGAAAAGATAGGGGGTCGGGCATAAAATATTGCTTTTGTTTCACCAGAGACACTCGGCAAGGCAGCAAAGGGTGCTCCAAGCATTGGGCTGTGTTTGAAAGAAGGGAAACTTCTCTATCTCCCACCCAAACCCAGATGCTTCCCGGCCTTTTTATATTTCCCTCTGTGCTCTCTTGTAACAGACACCCTTCTAGACTGAGACCTCCATCAGCCTCCGAGTAACACTACACTCATTACAGCTTCGAAAATATTAAAGAGTACTCTTTCATGTCTGCTACGCTATACTGAAATATTCACCTCTGCCCCTTCAAGGTTCCCCCCTCTCACTCATACTCACTCTATCTCTCTCTCTCTCTCTCTTTTCTCCATCTTTCTACTATCTCTTTTTTCTCTACCATACACTCTTTCACTTTTAACTTCACCCCATTATTCGCGAAACTACCAGCTTGCGATGTCGGTTGTAATCACATTGTCATAATTTTTCACCGTAGCCGAGTTCAGCTTGGTGAATATGAAGGATGGCAGCAGCTGTTAAATTATTTGATGAACGAGAATGTGATCAGGGCTGCACTTTGTCTCTGTATTATTCACATTTGGGGGAGTTTTTAACAAACTAATATCTACAAGCAGGCATGTAATGTGATGAACTTTTTGTTCTCTGTCAAGTTATCTTCATCTTTTATCTGTATTTCTTATCTTTTGTTCTTCTTTATGTTTAAACAGCAAAAATTATTCTCTTGAACCTGAAAACAATAGGAACTGTATTTATCACTAAAAACTATAATATATGTTTCATTGTTAAGTTACAATCAACCCATCACATTTCTGTCAATAAGTACAGTTCGAATGTTTTTCGAATCAAATTCCATTTGTTTTTCAAATCAAATTCCATTCTCCGACAAATCCTGTTCAAGAATTGAATACTAAAAGGAAGAAGAATTCATATCTTCAATGAAACTAGAATAGGTGAAAGAGTTTTAATATCCGATCAAACTAGAATTATAGAAGAAAGGAGTTTCTTATCTACAATGAAACTAGAATAGTAGACAGAAAAATTCCAATCTCCAATCAATCTATAGAAGAAAGAAAACGCTCAATAGAACACTAAAGAAAGCATTGAAGTGAGGACTTGGAGTTGAGCTGCAGTGAGAGGATAGGTCGTGAGTTAAGTGCTTGCAGCGATCTATCCATCGGATTGCCGCTAAACTGGTTTGATTTGCTCGCGTTCGTTCATCTCCCGGTTCAGGTGGACTGTCAGCTGTGAGCTTCCTCGCATGTTGTCCTGTTCAGAAAAAGCAGTCGCTGAAAAAAGGACGCTCGAGCATCCTCAATATCAAGACACTGGCGGCGAAACAGGTGAAATGCTGTACAGTAAGAGATACGAGCACTTCACCTGTTCCGTGGGTATGAGCCGCCAGTGCCTCAAGAACTCCCGACATCCCGCGGAGGCTTCTCCTGCTCGCATTGCTGTGACAAATATAACGGAGTACGCAATCGCAACTCTGACCTTTCCGAGATCATTTAGCTCGATGTAAAAACGCCGGCACTTGGTAAATTGTTACAGTATCTACAAATTCCAGCAGGCTGGGAAAACTGTAGCCGGCTGTAAATTTCTGCGCGCCAGGGATGTTAATCGCCGCGTGGAGATCGGCAGTTGGCTCATTAGAGAACGGTTAATGTGTCATTAACGTGGAGAGGTGAGCTGTGCTGATTGTGATGAGCAATGTAGGACGGAGATTATTGATTGTGCATTGTGCACTATTTTATGGTGTTCGATTTGAAGATTTATTGATGGAATAAATCATCATAAGCTTTTATAATTCTACTATTTTAAATACATCCATGGACATCCAAATCATTGATTAAAATGAAAAAGATGGGATTTATTACTTCATCTTTAGGAAAGAATAAAGGCTTTGTACCGGTATATTCTTATCACAAGAGAAATAATTAATTAGTTCACTATCCAATCTCGAAGGCAAAGGATTTATTTTAAATTATGAAATACTTTTTGATGAGATGAAGCGAAGGATTTATTTTTAATTTTGACATACTTTTTGATGAGATGTTAATGTTATTTATTATTAATTATTTCGGACTCAGATTCTTATGAATGAGCTTGAACCCCAATTCTCAATAGTTTTCAAATACATCATAATATTAATTTGTGACTTATTCTTTGATACGAGTTGCAGTAGAAAATATTAAATACATTACTTGATAAACATATTTAGCTGACTCTTTCTTGTAGGTATTCAATGAATAAAATTAGATTATATTTTCTTAACATATTTTCTTTCTTGAAATATTGTCTTCACACCTACTAAGCCCACTACTTTTCAACAACTTGATTATCACTCATAAATTAAACAAAAAAACACATTTGTAACCAATATACACCACTTCATCTTTGAAGAAACTACAAAATAATAGAATATACAATCCTCTGTCACAGTGTCACATCTCGCTTTTCAAATCCAGGACCCTCCACACAGCATCAATAACATTCACGACCCGCACCTGAAATCATCTCAATCAATTTATTTCTATCGACTGATGTGCAATAACAAGAAGATTAGAAGTACTCCAACTTGAACTTTTCTTTAACATTTTATTCACTCGATCGCTCAGCGGCTTATCTATACTGGTCCACTAATCTTGAGCGACAGGCATATCAACTCGACTAGTCTCGACTGGTCAAGTTATCTTCTGGCCAAATGTAACCGATCACCCTTTACCCGGTCTAATCATCACCCTACACCCCCCTACACCTCTCATCCTCTTCTCCCCCCCTTCCATCGTCGATCACTCTCAAACTTGTCCAATTCAAAAGCGAACAGTGGCATTGCTGCCTCTTCAAGACGGCTGCTATTAAATAAGCATCGTCTCTTCCTTTAGCTCCGACTTGATTAATTTGACCTTTAATGGTTTTTTCTACCGCGCCTTTTCAACATTCAACATTCTCTCAACCAACTGAGCACACTAGACTCAAAAAGGCGCTTTGACGCTACAAGAAGAAGACATTAACAGATCTTCGATTTTTTCACTCTACTTCTATTTTTTTCTAATTCCATTCTTGTTCGGCGGTTGACGTCTCATATATTTTGTGCAACTAATAGGATCTCGATATGCTGTGAATAGTTTTTGGTAGTCTAATTAATGGACGAAATGGGAGAAAATTGGTTTCGAGATAAGGAACACGAAAACTGGAAATGGAATATGAGAGCTCACATGACAGTAGTGGCCTAAATACTATGAGAAACTTCGAAGCACTTATGAGGTTATATATTTCTTCAATCCTATATTTTTTAGCTTTATTTCGTTTAGAGCATTCACCTTCAGACAGTATATAAGCAAATAATATGTTAACATTGAATTGTTGGAATTGAAGTTGAAGAGTTATTTAAGTAAAATTGGAGAAAATATGGGTTTTATTCTAAGTGTAGTATCTGATCCATGACGATTTTGAATATTTATGATAATAAAGATTGCTGATCAGACTTAGGTGACTTTGGATGAAATGCTTATACAATGATTCAATCGTAATTCCACATGAAATTGAATAAAATAGTGGTTCTTTATTTGGAATTTATATTTGTGTATTTATTGTATTTTTTGTTTTTTCAGCTTTTCCATAGTCGGTTCCTGCATTCCTAAATCGAAGTACACTAAATTTAATCTATTGAGTATTACACTGTAACACTCATCTACTCATTAATAATTGTTGACATACCTATACTACTAGAATTTCGTATAGAAGCCCTGTCAAGAGTTTTTAAATTACTGTAAAATACAATTTAGCAAATTGACCGTTGACAATAAAAATGGCAATAATATATTTGGCGCAAAATTGCTTTCTAGAGAGACCGCCATGTTGTGATTCGAATTAAAACATGCGAGAACGTGAAACATTTATTGCGTTACAGCGCAAAAAGAATAATAACCGAACGTTATCTACGATAACTATTACGGGACCGTTATGCGGTGTTGTTAAAAGGTCCGAATTTATGTCTTTTAGAACGCTAAACGGTTCGGAGTTGTACCACTCCGAAAGAAATTTCGAAGAAATTGTTCTCTCTTTTTTCATATTCACTGTTTGCCACACGATGCGTTGTTTATGTCTTCTTCTTGTTGTCTACCGAACACAAAATTATCACCGTCGCCATAATAACGAACAGGATGAACCGCGAAAACAACAGCCGGAAAAGAAACACTTCCAAAACTGGAACTGGTATCAAATATTGCAGAAGTGGAAGTAGTCCAGGTATTCTGTTGACTCATCAGTTAGATTACAATCGATTTATTGTAAGTCGTAATTTTTTGAAAAGCAGAGCTTATTGGGAATATTGCTTTGAATAATATTTATTAGATTTATCCCACAATTAATATACAATAGACACATTAAGCATTCATTAATAGCATAATAAAACACGTTGAGAATTCATTAATATAGTCTCTCCAAGCAGAGACGACATTCTGGCAAGATGGGAAATGACTCCAGTTCAGTCAATATTGGTTCAAAAATTAAAAATTTGATCTTGAATTGTAGACCAGAATGATTTTTACAATTTGAAACCAAATTTATAATTTTTAAATCAATATTAACCGAGCTGGAGACATTTTCCCATCTCGCCAGAATGTTTTCTTTAATTGAGCAGAATATATAATAATAACATAATTGTATGAAAATGTCCTAAAGTGTTTTAGTTCATTCTTCGTAATTTCAAGAGGTTCGCAATATCTTCTGCAAACTATCAAGTTCAGATTTGCTAGGAATATTTCAGATACCTGTTATCACTAAGTAACTCAACGAAGCACGCCCAATAACATTCCAACGAATTTTATCAAATACATTTTCCCCGATTTTGTAGGTTATCCAGAGAGGTGCAACAGTTCATGCATAGATAGCAGCAACTAGTTCAGTAAGTTCCAGACTATATTTTAGATAGTACTCTTCTCCATGGAGTTCGCGTGATCTTCACATTATAGTGGAGTAAGCGACCAGAGGGGAGAGAAGGAGAGGAATATAGAGTGAGAGAGAGCGAGGGCAACTATAGTCTGTCCAAGCAGAGAAGACATTCTGGCAAGATGGGAGAATAACATTAGCTCGATCAATGTTGTTTCAAAAATTGTGAATTTGGTCTCGAATTGTAGATCGGAATGTTTTCTACAATTTTAGACAATATTCATTATTATTGAAACAATATTGATCGAGCTGGAGTAATTTTCCATCTTGCCAGAATGTCTTCTTTGCTTGGACAGACTGTACTATTTTGATCTGATAGTGGCCGCAAGCATAAATATCGTTTAATCTTGTTTGGAAGAGTGTGCGTGCAGTCCGAGTGCCTCAAGGCTGAGGTCCACCTTGGTTGGTCTTCTTCGGACTTGGAAATGAACGGTGGGCTCCCTCCAAGCCATCCTTTTCGATCCTAATTAAAAATAATTAAATCCTACGGCTGTTTTAATTCAGACTCAACACCCACGCTGCCGTTTCTCCCACTTCTATTCCACTTTCACATACTTCTTTTTTCTGTTTCTCTACTTGGTTTTCTCCTCTTTCTCTTCCCCTTTGTTTCTTCAAGTTTATTATTCCACTCTTTCCAGTTTCAATTTTTTCACTCTCTCAACCCTCATTTGTTTCAGTCTCTTAACCTCTATTCCTTTAGCTTCTGAACCTTTATCATTATTCATGTCTCTTCTTTCTCGTACTCTTCTGCTTTTTTCAATCTTATTTATTGATGTTATTGTTCTATCTTCTCCAGTTCTTCCATCTCTGTGGACCATTCATCTCTCACACTATCGCTACTCACTCTTCTTTCTCAATTTGTTTCATCTACAATCTTTTTCGTTTTTGAATAAGCTTCATGCAGTCGTTATCATTTCTCTTGCTTCTCATAGTCTACTTCTAAATTCCTCCAACCTACATTTTTCTCATTTCTCATTTATAGCCTATATCTCTTCCTTTGAATTTCATTACACTTCCCTTATTCTCTTTCTTTGCTTTCCTCATTTTACTGTTCTCCTTTTCATCCCTTTCTCTCATCTCTGCATAGTATGTTTATCTTCACTCTGTCTTCTTCCACTCCCCTTGGCTTAACCAGTTTGCCATATTTTTCTCTAATACTCCTTACTCCAATCCTCCTTTGCTTTAATTCAATTAAATATTGTATCATTCTTCACTTACTCCATTTCTCCATCGCCTACTTCTCGTATCACTTCTACTTTTTAATTTCATAATAATCTTCACATTCTCCTTCTTTCTACTTTTTCTCACTCATTCCACTGGCTTTCCCTATACTCTTCTACTCCTTCTCACCGACCATCTCTCTTCTCCTTTCCCCTCTCTCCTTCCCTCATTCCCTCTTAGTCAACTTCTTCAACAGTACCTTGTCCCATTTTCATTCACTTCCTTCTTTTTCTGCTTCTTTTTTTTCTCCTTCTCCTTCTCCTTATCCTTCTCCTTCTCCTTCTCCTTCTTGTTCTCCTTTTACTTCTTCTTCTTCTTCTTCTTCTTCTTCTTCTTCTTCTTCTTCTTATTCTTGTCCTTGTCCTTCTCCTTCTCCTACTCCTACTCCTTCTCATTCTTCTTCTCCTTGTCCTTCTCCTTCTCCTACTCCTACTCCTTCTCATTCTCCTTCTTATTCTCCTTTTGCTTCTCCTTCTCCTTGCTCTTCTCCTTCTTGTTCTCCTTTTACTTCTCCTTCTCCTTTTTCTTTTCCTTCACCTTCTTCATCTCCTTCTCCTACTCCATGTTCTTTTTTTATAGTTTTTCTTCTTCCTTTTTTTACTGTTCTTATCGCTTCTCCTTCTCCTTCTTATACCTCGTCTTCATCACCTACTATCTATCCCTCTTCTTCTTCTCCTTCCTCTTTAGCGACCAACATAAACTCGCGTGTACAACGGACTTATTTCAATTGCGTCCCACTGATGCCGGTCCGGCCTATTCACTCACTCTTGCTTTCGGAATCCCTCTGCTGCGCTGATAGCTATCTGACGGAAATAAATTTGTTAACGATACAAATACTGGCCGGGCGTAAAGTGGACTCCCTCCAATGAATTTCACTTTCACACGACCATTCAACCAACTCTTTATCTCAGAACAGAAACTCTTAAGAGACGACAAACCTAGCATGCAACAATGCTATAATCTTCACTTAAACTCTAATTAATGTAGGCTACCTTTCGTATCGCCGTAACAAGTATAAAGAATACAATGAATCCCAAGTTGTAAGTTACATAAAATAATGGTATCAACTCATACATAAAAAATACAATGCATATTGTTCGCAGGTGTGAGAGGAGCTCACACTTTCAATTCTTTACTTGAACGCAATTTAGTATTTTTAAACTGTGTACAACAATAGAGCAGTTCCACTCATTCAGAATTGTAGTCTGATTTACAACAATTTTGAATGCATTAGGAATAAGTAGCTTTTGTTTTTCTCGAATAATCTAGTCGGGGATGCTTTCATTAGTTTGTTGTTGTTCTCACCAAGTGAAAGTGGTCTGCAAGTGGAATAAATTTGTGATTTTATTATTAATCGTCTAAAACAGGAGAATATTATGTTTGATGCAACAATTTAGAAGGAATTATTAGTCTTCATTATTCAATAAAAGGGTCTTTATGTTCACATTCCGTTTTTCATCAACATGAATTTGTTGAATTTTTGCATAAGAGTGCCATGGAGTGAATTTTGACTGAACAGTAACTCATATTTTTAAGGATGATCTATTCTATGGTATTTATTATTGTCAATTCAGTAAAAAGAATGTTAAATTACTTGAGTAAATTGTATTTCTAAACAATATCCTGATGTTCTCCATTCCTATAACTTTTTTCTCAACATTTTATTCTACTATTATTAATTAGAATCTCAATTTATTGCTATATAAATAGACAAAGGACCGATGTTTGCAACTGCAAATATTGACCGATGTACTAGATAGAAGGCGCCTAATTTTTCTTTTAATATTTCCATGCAAAAAAACTCCAACTCTTCTCTCCTATCTCCCCTTTCCTATTTTTACTCTCTTCCCTATCCTCCTATCTCCTTGAACATTTTTCTTATCATCTTATGCACATTGACTTAACACTCATGAATAGCTAACCAATTTATTTCACTTTTTTTTTGTATTACCATGCAAAATAAACATTCCAACTCCTATCACCTATCTTCTATCACTCCCATCTTCTATTTCGTATTTTTACCCTTCTTTCCTACTCTCCTTCTCTCATCTCCTCAAAAATCTTTCTTATTCTCTCAAGCACACTGTACTGCTTGAACAATCTTAAATAGCTACCCAAGCGTGATGGAGAATTATTGCACAGAGCTTCAACAGCCCATTAATCAATCGCTTGCTAAGTAATAACATTCGATCGTGCGAATTGTTCCCGATGCACCAAACGAGGATTATGACTTCACACCAAACGCCGTTTAAAGAGTAGTTAGGCCGGACGCCAGTTGATATTTAACAATCTGCAAAGCATGACTGGGGCAATAAGGCGCACAATGAGCCGTTTTAATAACGCTCACGATTTCTGTTTCATGCTCAGTCGAAAGTGAAAGTAGTCGCACTGTGAAATGTCAAGTGATGTAAGTGAATTCATCATCCATTATTTTGTTTTTGCTTAATACCATTTTTCCAGCCGATTGGACAATTACATAGACGTTCTGCCAAATGAGGCGGAACGGATAATGCTGTTTTGTTTGCTTTGGGTATTGAGAAATTAATGGGATTCAATAGTGGTCTTATTCTATTAAAGAAATAGCATGTAGCCTACTAAAAATACAGGTGAACTATTGAGTACCAAAACATTATTTGTAGGTCAAGTGTCATAATATGCTCAAAGAAGATCTAGCTAGAGTGTTGGGGTATTTGGATTTCGAAAATAGTTGATGTATTATTATGTTATCCATTATTATTCCATCGAAATGGGTTGCGATTAAAATACAGGTGAGTAAATAATAATAGAATACTATAACATTATTGTAGGTCAAGAGTCATAAATTATTTTAGTTATATATAGGCTGAAGTGTTGAAGTATTTGGATTTTGAAAAGAGTTACTGCATTATAAATATTTCTAGAGGAGTTATACAATAATCTAGTAGAATTTGTAGTTGAGGTATGAAAATATAGTTGCAAAAAGGATTCTCGATTTGTAAGTACTGCGTTACCATTGGG
Organism: Sogatella furcifera; assembly: GCA_017141385.1. NCBI lineage: Eukaryota > Metazoa > Arthropoda > Insecta > Hemiptera > Delphacidae > Sogatella > Sogatella furcifera. The sequence continues at coordinate 24,354,724 of CM029552.1, read as the reverse complement.
ATTGACTTCGCCGTGATTTATTCAGATGACACAGAGGAGGAGCACGAGAAAAAAAAATTTGATTTGTGCATAGAGTTTTAGTTGGTTCATACAAATTCTCTTTTAGCGTATTCAGTAAAATGGCTTATTTTTACTTACTTCTACAACTGTATTTATCGGCTGAATATACTTGATGTTATTTTTCTTGGTGTACTTGTACCTACTTTGTGTAATTCTACTTGGTATACTTGTACTTGTTGTACTTTTACCTGGTGTACTTCTACTTGGTGTAGAAATGAATAAACCAATTCTAAGGGTTCTATCTATGTAATGGACACAAAACACAATTTCCTTTCCATCCCTTCACAGAGAACGTTTTTCATAGATAATGTAATCATTCGACGTCTTACAAATGAGAAAGGTAGAATGAGCATTCCCCTTTCATTACTTTTAATTATTGTTTTCAAGAAAACAGTCCAATAACCTCCGCTCAATCCTCTCCAAATCTTCTTTTCCAAATGAAAACTATCAATCTTTTTCAATGCTCACTGTATTTATTGTTTTCAAATGTTTTTGTTTTTCAATTCCATTCGTCCATTCAGTGGCATCATTCTCCTCGGCACTTATAATGATAGTCTGTCCAAGAGAAGAAGACATTCTGGCAAGAAAAGATAATGATTCCAGCTAGGTAAAAATTAGTTCAAAAATTATACATTTGTTCTCAAATTTGTTGAAACATTCTGATCCACAATTTGAAACAAAATTTATAATTTTTTAACCAATTTTGACCGAGGTGGAGTCATTTTACTTTCTTGACAGAATGCCTTCTTTGCCTGGACAGATTATAACTTCTAAGCATTTAACTTATTTAAGGTTACAGGCAGCCTGAAATAATTACATCTTTTATAACCAGCGTTAGCAGTAGCATTCATCATTATCTTTCTAGAGTCTCTTTGTATTGGTAACTGGAAGACGAGAATTTATTTCTTTGAGCGTAAATAATTACCAGGGAAGAGAGAGAGGTGCGGAAGGATAGAGGAAGGGAGAAAGGAAGTAAAATGAGTAGAGAAATGTGGGAAGATTAATGACAAATGACGAAGCTGATGCAGGGCCATCACTGACCGACAGATGATAAAGAAGGCACTGAAAAGAGATATGGTGCGGCACTGATTAAAGTATAAACGACATTAGCTTTGAGCCATTCAGTCGGAAATAATTCTCAGACGAAGCCTTCAATACGGTAAATGCTCGACTGGCATTCATCATCAACTGAAGCTATCTTGGTTCCAGCGGTGATAACTAGAATCTGCTTCAAGCTCGGGGTTGACCTAGTATGGGGAATCTAGAAAAACAAAACGTTCTTCCCCCTAACATACAGTATTCATTCAATTTACTCATGATTCTGTATTGACATTTTCTCTAAATTGAATGAAATCATTACCGTGATTCAAATGAAATTAAATCAAAATCAATCTATTCTCGAATAAATAAGGAAATAATATTATAGGTATAGGTACCATCTCTTTTGTCTGAAAATTACACCTTTAAAAACACTAGCGGCTCGTGCCCACGAAATAGGTGGAGTGTCCGTATCTTTTACCGTACATCACTTCACATGTTTCGTGGGCACGAGCCGCCAGTGTTTAAATTAGGACTAGTCTTGGTCAATTTTTAATATCGGAAATTTTTCAAGATAAATAATCGACACTGTATCTTCCTAATAATGCTGCAATGCTGATTATTAGATGAATTACATACAGTATTGAAATTCTGGAGTTTATTTTCAACAGGGAATGTTCAAAATTGAAGGCAGAAAGTAACATAAACAAAGTACGAGTAAGTATGGAATTGTACCTTGGCTACTTCGGAATAATTACGAGTGCAAACGTAACAATATAGCTTCATATACATATAAGAGATACTCATATAGTCAGATATACACAGATAGAAGACCTCGTATACAGATATATAAAGTATTTCAGAGTGAGAAAGAGCATAATTGATAGTAGTTCTGTTTGACACTCAACTGTGTATGGTGCAAGCACTCTACTAAATAGTTGGACAGTGACTAGGCTGAAGTGTGCTTCATTGTCAATGACTGCAGTAGAGGTGGGAGAGAAAGATAGAGAATGAGAAAGACAGAGAGAGAGAGAGAGAGTGAGAGAGAAAGAGAGTGATAAGGTAATAGAGAGAATTGTGAGGAATAGTGAGTCAAAAAGTGAGAGGGAAATAGGGAGACTTGTTGGAAATAGTGAGAGGAAAGTGAGGAAGAATGTCAAATAGTGAGTAAAAGAGTGAGAGAGAACGATAAAACAGTGAGTGAACAAGTGAGAGAGAGTGAGTAAGAGTATGTAGTGATGAGTGTCTACCTAGACTTGATTGTTGAGCTATCATTATTATATAGTCTGGTACGTTCTAGCTCTCTCACAATAGGCATGGAAATGAATGGCAGCTTTTATTAGCGCCTATACCAGCGAAATACTCAGCTGCCAGTCTGAATTCTAATTCATCAACTTGTGTTGATAAATTAGAATGATGGATGAATTATTGTTGTAGTTGAGCTGGAATAATTGTGTAGAATTCATTTTATTAGAGTTGTTCTATTTCGTTGTTGATGTTTAAGTTGGTTGGTACCATATCTGTAAAAGCCTGAATGGCCAAGGAAACCTATAAAGAGTTGAATATTTTATAAAAACTTTCTAAAACCCTCATCAAGATACACAAATGTTCATTCAACTCAACGTGGTTATTGATTTTTAAAGAGGTTTAAAGATTTTTCCAATTCATCAACTTCTGTTCTGTATCTAAATAAATAGAAAATTGATTAAAATATTTTTATTCAAATGTGAGCAAAATAATAGAAGAATTAACGTACCTTTTTACAACTACTAATTTTTCACTACATCTAGTAAATGCTATTTACTACCATTTTTTCATTACACACTCCACCAGAAGCCATCCAAAGAGCACACTATCAGAAGTGGTGGTGTTGATTTCCGCGTTTAGATTCTCTTTATAAATTTTGCACAAGCGCACCGTAGTTAGGCTGCTTCAAACGCAGACCTGGCTCTTTGCAAAGTCGACGAAAATGAATCCTGAGTCGGGCAAGAAGATAACATGAATAATGGCTTTGCCTCTCACGCGCCTAACTCTGCCTTTATATGCGTGGATGGAAATCACGTATTTCCTAGGTTTTCAATCGCGTTCAGACAAGTTTGCTGCCATCACAAAGGGAAAGGGCCGCGCAACGAGTTTAGAGCGAGAGGGTAGGGCAGAAAAGGGTAGATAGGATTCAAAGATGTTGAGGGCTAGAGAGAGATAGAGGGAGTGGTGGGGGAATAAGTGGAGAAAACGCCGTGTATGTATTTTCCTTGATACCGGGCGTAATATCTGAGCCTACCGCAGTCTATTACCTATAAAAAAGCCATATTCATCCCGTTGCTGATAGGATAGAAAGGATGACAGGTGATATCAAAGTCTCTTTTCCACTTTGCCCCCCCCCTCATCACCCTAAAGACCTGTCTTTGGCCCTTCAGGCGTTTCCAGATATGGCGTCACCCTTGGTCACGCTCAGACGCAGGTCGGAAAATAGGCTTTTCCATATTTTCACCCGGGAAATAGTGTGCACACACGCGCACGCATCCTGGTAATGTTCGAATACTGCTTGAAGAATGCTTTTCATAGAGGATGATGTTCATGAAATATGGGGATGCTTACTTGAGAGATCCACAATGTTTCAAACTATATTGTTCATGTTTTTCCTTAGAATGTCGTATTCTTGTTTGATCAACATTGGAATAATGAATTCATATATATTTGAAATGGAATTCATTTAATTAATTGAATTCAATTTTAATATGATTTGAAAAAATTAATCATGAAAAACACCAGAATATTCATAATTGTTTCGATATTCTAGCTATTCATTGTTAGAAAGTCATCATTCCCATAATATTGAATAATTCATTAATCATTGACATATACCGTTTGTTTCAGGAGGAATGTGCAATACTTCTCAGGCTGATTCCTTACAACATGAATTTCCTTGACTGATGAAACCAGTTCCAAGTTTGTAACTTCAACGGTTATTGAGATAATTGAAAAAATATGCAACAAAACGCCATTTTTCAATAATAAGGGTTATAAAAGGAATAGGAATCATAAAATTGTATTTTTTATTAATTGAAGTTGAAGAGAGTCGGATTCTAAAGAAAAAGTTGAATGGCGGCGATTGTGTAAATATTACCCAAATCTCAGAAATGGCGATCAAAAATAGCAAAATTGACAAAACATAGCACAAGTGATGATTTTGTGTTTAGTAGCGATTTTACGATTTTTGATTGCTATTTCTGAGATTTAGGTAAGATTTACACAATCGCCGCCATTTAACTTTTTCTTTATAACCCGAGTCTCTTCAACTTTCATTAATAAAAAAAAAACAATTTATGATTCCTTATCCAGTTATTACCCTTATTGTTGAAAAATGGCGTTTTCTAGCATTTTTTTCCAATTATCTCAATAACCGTTGAAGTTACAAACTTGTAACTGGTTTCATTGAATTCCTCAGCTAATTTTACATAGGAATTGATTATTTTAGAACCTCACTAAAGCCTCTAAAAAATTAGAAAATTTTATATAATTTGAAAAATCTCAATTTTCCGCCATTGTTATCTCGGTAACAAAGCGTTTTGGGGGGCTGGTCCCATGGAACTTTTTTGTCTACTTGATGTAAGGAATCAGCCTGAGAAGTATTGCACATTCCTCCTGAAACATCCTGTATATGATCGATCCAATCCAAATCAAGATTCCAAACAGGAAAATTATTTTTTCCAGGAATGAAAGCTGGGTATCAAGTGCTGTGGAAAAAACACTGATGACTATTTCAGACTAATTCAACACAATCCGTATTGCAACCATACTCTATTTGTATTGCAATCATATACAGGATAACAGTGGAATCTGGAATCACAAGGCTGCTTCCGCATGTTGCCAATGAAGTTGATTATCGAAATACACCGAGTACTACGGTAGTGAACATGGAGAAATTCCAATTACGAGTTTCGATTGCGAGGTTTTGAAACAATATGGCAATTATCTCATCTGTATCAATTCATGAAAGAATATTATCGGTGGGAAAATTGTAATTTTCGGAGTAGGCCTAATAGAAACCAGCAGTGATACAGATTTTTGGGAATATTTTTTGCTGGCAATCGCTTGCAGCGGTGTTGCAATGGAAAGTAATGACAGACTAAATGAAAATTCGCCGCTCGTGGTCGATAAATGAATTCGGTATCTCGATATCTATATCGATACTTTTCATCTCGATAACTGTAATTTCTGAAAACTGGGACAGATATGACTCAAAATTGTCCCTGATGACACGTGACGCTTTTCCGCTCTAATCCCCAGTGAGAATTTAATTAAATAGTCATGATTATACACGAGCTCTAAACCTGTAATCTGCTGTCGTGCTATCTTCCAGTGCTATACGCTGTATTACTCCGTTGTTTTCTCTGATGTCTAATCCCAAATAATACCCGAGGCTCAAGGTGGAACATATGAGAAGCACGTACAATGAATTTAGGCTCAATGCTCTGTGGTTAACAAACTAGGCGCGTGTACTTTATAGAGTAAATTATGCTAAATTAAAATCCTTCTTTTCTAGATATCTATGATAATAAAACATTCATTTTTCCCTTATTCTCTTTAAACTTTTTCATGGAAGAACGTATTTGAAACTGTACTGGAATTCATAGTCAAGATGATTTTGTTTGTTTGTTTGTCAATGGCGCAACAGCCCTATGAAGGGCCTAGGCCTACCAGCTGGTTGCCAGTTTCATATTCACAAAACTATACAGTCCGTTCAAGCAAAGAAGACACCCCGGCAAGACGGGAAAACGACCCCAGCCCAGCCAATACCGGCCCAAAAGCCATAAATTCTTGAAAGAACCCACAGCCCCCGAACCAACACCGACCGAGCCAAAGCCATCCCCACCCCGCCAGAATGCCCACCCATCCCGGACAGAAAATACAGCAGGCGAATAATCATCAACCAGGATAGAGGTAACGTGTGGTTAGCACGTCGATCCTCTCAACCATAAGCCAGTCTTCACAACCAAGTGAAGATGCAGAACACCTCTAAATAACATGCAGTTAATCAGTTAGAAGGTAAAGCAACAATTACTATTCCTCCAGAAACGGGAAACGACTAACTGTCTTTACTAACGACAGCCAATGTCCCAAAGGAGGAAATAGTCAAGATGATTTAAATGAGAGAAAAACATTAATATTCTTATAGACATCTCATATAAAACAACTTAATGTAATTATGAAAAAACGTCAACAATTCTATTGATGCCCTTAACGTCAACTTATTATTAGTTTTAATATGTTCTTGATGATCCAGGAATATATTATAGAACCTGATGATTTTTAAAAAGATGTGGCAACAATACACTGTAGTAGAAAATATAGCATACATTTGAATTAATAAATGGTCAAGTCCTAGTGGATAGCTCAATTTATTTTTTATTTCTAATAGATTTTTTGTTCATGAGGTTGCCTTCTCTTAAACTAGGTGGATTATTTATTATTTTAATGAGCTTAAACAAACTTTCTGGATGAAATTGATTAGTTTATGCGGTTGCCTTTCCTCAAACTAGATGAGTTCTTTATTTTTTCAAATTAGTTGAGACCAAATTTTCTGTAGAAAATAAATTTCTCAAAAAACCAACGAAATGTATATTGAAATTTTTTAAGAACACAAGAAACGAACAGACTACAGTTGAAGTAATTTTGTTACAAGATGAAACGACCTGAAATCAAATTCCAAGTCCAATAGCCAGTTCTCCATCATTCAATGATGATTTTGTTGTATATTGTGCAGCATTCCAAGAATTCTGCTCGATTGGTTTTTCACATCTGTAACTTTTCGTCGGCAAAGCAACTTTGAAGATGTCATCCAACATTCTATATAAGTTGTAGATCTTCCTTCAAAACACGACAAAATTCCTCAGATTTGTTAAAAATGATAGATTCTAGAGGCTAGGAAACCAAGTTGACTTCTTCAGGCTATCGACCTTATCGTATTTTATATTCGATGTAGAACGTTCATCTTTCCAAAAATCCAATGTCGGATGCCATACGAAACCGAATGCTAATTTAATGTTTTTTAAAGTGAGGCTTGTATATCACTAGATTATTTTATCATTGAATGATGACCTCTTCCGACTGTTGCCTTATGATGATAGAACCATGAGATAGGAAGAAAAAATAAAACGACAGAAGATCTGCAACATTTGTCTGAGCTGAAATATTTCATGAATCTAATAAACAAGTTCAGGAGCATTCAACTGGTTTCTATCTGGAATAGTTTCTAGTACTCATTTGTTATATACAGTATTTTGTGAGTTAAAGGTTGTCTTTTATCAAAATCATTCATTTGAATACATCCGACTCAAGTCTGCCATTTCGCGTTTGCATGTTGAATTTAATTAGGTTTTAAAAAAATTTAGCAGCGAGGGTTATCTTACCTAGAAAATCCATAAGAATCCATAATTTCTCTTTATCGCATAATCACATTGCCATACCACAGCGAAAAAAAGAGATGGATAAAAATGAAACATCATAGCTTAGATTGCATAAAAAAAAAATTCTTATGGCTTTTAATGGTGGGGAGACCCTTAAGGGTAGTTCCACCTCGCCAATGTGTACTTGGCCAAATACCGGTCACCCATCCAAGAGCAGTCCACAGTGTTCGTGACTGTATTATGATTAGATGGCATATTATAGATTAGACTGTATTATTATAGATTGCATTAATGTATTTCATTATTCATTAATGCATAGATTTCGCATTGACAATCCATCATAACATTTATAGTCAGAAATCACTGATACATCCTGATGATGTTGGATTTTTTTTTTTACAAGATACAGTATCATTCATCCAAGAAACAATATAATAATAGAAAACTTGTTTGTATATTTCCTACTAATCAAAAATCTCATTCATTTTTATTACTAGCCTCCTCTTTCATAAAACGATTATTATGCCTAGAGATTATATTGTATATCACATATAGAACTTCAGATTTTTTTATAATTCACTCATGAATTTATAACTGTACTTTATCTCTATTTAATTGTATTTTTTAAATTAATTTTTGCATGATTCTCGAAACTAATGAAGCTCCTATCACTCATTCATGAATTTAATATTCCATGTACATCGTATTTTCATTTTTCCATGAACTACAAATATTTAATTCATTTCATTATAAAAAATATATTATTCTATCTTGATTTTTTCATCAAACTACAGAAATTTCAATAATTCGATCATCAATTTATTATTTCTTGGATTGCCTCCATCGTTCATTCGCAGATGGGGTTGATTCACTTGTGCAGTAGTCATGTTACTTATTAAAACATCCCTACAAGGCATCTCGAATATTCGGGGGATGCTTCGTGACTTTTGCCGGTGCTGGCATTCAGTTAGTTCCTCATACGAGTCGAGTGCTCCATGCTCCATCCTTGTCACTCGCATGCTATATCGCTCACTCCATCGCACTCGGCTCGGGAAAAGTAATTTTCTGTTGCGAGGGAATAAATGAGTGACTCTTGATCCTTGCCTCATTCTTCCTGTGAAAGTTGAACGTGAACCGACTGCCATTCATCAGGCTCGGAAGTCGGTGGAGAAGTCATCGGTTAAAACGAGGAGAAGAAGATGAACCCAGAAGCAAATGGCTAGCAAAAAGAAGAATAAGAAGTACTTGAGCATCACTCGATTAAGCACGTTTCCGATTGAAAGGCTCAACCCCTTCAACCCCCCCCCCCTCAACTATTACTTGGTTCATCCCCTCTGACACTACTCTTACCCAACCTCTCTCTTTTCCTCCTCTAATCCAGACTCGCCTGTCTCTCTCGTCTCCTCTCAAGTTGCTCTCAATTCCAGACTTTGCTACGTGTGTAAGTTTATGTCATCCAAATTCTTTTCAGAAAGTAATATCGTAATCGATTATGAATCCTGCTCAACCTTATCGAGCTCCTGTGCCAAGGGGGGTTCAGTAAAGTTACTTTGGGAAGTTTGTATTAATCATTATTTGTAGGCAATCACGGATCCAGTTGTTTTCAGTTAAGATTTTTTATTTATTTATTTCATCATAAATTTGATTTAGTTTGTATGATGAATGAAGTCTACTTATCCAATGCATATGCTTCGAGATGTTAAATTGTTTTGATAATTATTATTGACTTGATTGGAAACTTATTCCAAAAATATGATTTTCTATTTAATTTTGATCAAACTGAATTTTAGAAATATCTTGACAATTCCTCACATAATTATATTCTACACCAGAGACAATCGGAACGCAGTAGTATCGAATGATTTATGAGTAAAAGAATAAAGATGGTTTACACCTCTTCAACTGTACTATGCAATTCAAAGTACTAATAATATTAATAATTTTTATATGGAATGAAAACTTGTTTCAACAACTGGATGACAATATTATTTCTTTCTTATTATAAAGACCTTACTCCTGTAAGATTCGAGCACACTTATAAAATACTGTATATGGTCGATTTTTATTGGGATTCTCGAGATCTTGAGTTGAGATTGTTTTATTTTTGATGCAGTCTTAGGATCTTCTTTCGCATAGTTCCCATTCACTAATGTTACCCAGTTCGAAAGAATCTCCTCCTAGCACTTGAAGGTTGTATTTTTCAGCTGTAATGAAAATTATCGTCTAAAGCTGCAAAATAACTTTATGAAGGGGAAATAATTAGAGCGTAAAGAAGCTCCCGCATAGAGCAACAAGGGAAGCGGGCGTTTTGAGAGATGAAAGGGAAAATGGTTTAGACAGTTTCGAAGTAAGAGGAAAAGTCGAAGGAGACCCGGTGTCAGGGAGGAAAAGAAGACGATAGAATGCTTGAAAATTTGATTATACTCCATGAAGAAAGGCAAAAGCGTGGAAATGTTCAAAACGCGACTGTTTCCCCAGGAAGGCTTCCTATGAGCCCAGCTAGCAAGCAGCTGCAAACAATATAAGTAGGCTATTACCATCCTTACAGCATTCTCCTTCTGCTTTGCAACGTTTTGCGGTTCCTTCTTGAATGCCCTTTGATAAACGTTATTCACAATAGAGGTGAAGCCCTATTACTAACAAATCATCAAATGGTAATGTTTGATTTCCAGTAGGGAGATTTTGGAGGTGCCTCGAGTTGAATCTCTCCGACCTAATGGGGAATTCTCGGAATGCCTTTCTTTGATTTCCTTGAAATTTCCTATTCTTAATCTATCAGATCAAGAATAGGTCAAGCATGAATAGAAGGTAGTAGAAGTAGTAATGATGTACGATTTTGTGATACACAGAACTTAACTAAATTCATTAATGCCCGAATTTTTTGTTACCATGATCCAATGTTAATCATCAACTAATAACTTGATCACTCAATACTAAATAATGAAGTGATTTCTTATGGAAGGTGAATTTGTGACCAGCTTTGCAATACCAGTCTATATTGACTGGTATTATAAAATAATATAAAATAATAAAACTGGAATGTAAAAGGGATCTCTTAATATCCACTAGACTGGCAATACTCATGAAGAAAGTATTCGGATCTTGATTAGCTCTCTAATAATAACAATAGAAGTGTTGTCACAATGCAGAATTATTGTCTACTTTTTATAACGACCAAATAACTAGTTCGACCGGTTAGCTCTTACCAGATAACGACCAAATAACGACAGTTCTTATTAACATGAGAAATGTATAATCATAAAATAATACTATCAGAGTATTCTAATAGCATCCTATTTTGACTATCCATGTCTCAAGAGTCGTAACTTCGACTGTCAATCATCACATTTAAAAGCATTATCCAGCCTCAGAAAATTGTGATCTTGTCTCCAACTGCTGATAACTGATGTTAATGTACGAACTGCAGACTATCAAAACGGTTGTCACTAAGTAACTAGTGAAACGGATATTGCTGATAACAGTTGAGCGTATCATCATAAATGATGGTGGTGAACGCTGAGAGATCCGACAATCATAGTTATGAAAACGATGGAAAACGTCAGTTTCATGATGAATGCGGTCGGGCTATTTTCATTCCTAGTATAATTTGCAAAGACCGTTACCTGTAATCGGTTACTGGAAAGCATGAAACTACCAGCCACCAAGTCTGTGTCGGATCGGATTTCTGATTGCATCTACAGAAAAAAAATTACAGGCCCACACGATGAGTATTGAGAGCTTCCTAATATCAAAGTATCGGGTTTCCGTTCTTTTTTCTATTATTCCACCTATACCTCCGTTGCACGTTCGTTTTACGGTTATATTCTGTTATTGTTTTCGAGCGAAATTGATTCGAATAGCTGGGATTACTACATGGATTGAGTATTTTGCCTCAATTCCAGAATCGAATACTGAAGGGTTCTACCGCAAAATAGTTTTAGCTTCCAAAAAATATGGACACAATTATTATCATCGATAAAAATTACGATGGTGTGTCATTTTCTGCAATAAAGTATCGATTCCATATCGATGAACTATTCCCTGCTCTCCCATAGACTATCAATTGTTCATCCTGAACTCAAAAAATATAGGACACATTTTTAATGAAAATTTTGTTCTTTTTTGCAATGTTACATGTTATCCTCGAATTGATTACAAGGAATTGGATAACTGTCAGTATTCAAGGTAATCAATTGCGAGATCAATGATAACTATTATATTTCGAATCGCTATCATCTTGGAAGGAAGATATGATCTCTGATATGAGGCAACTGAGTTGTTCCAATCACTCATATCCTATCATTGCGAAGATTTCCATAGATTGAGATGAACTATTCCATTACTTTTTAACAATAAACATCACATGACTCAATTTTTGACACATCATTCAATGAATCTGGAGTACGACTATTTTGAGAATTTAATTATTCAAGTTAAATCACCGCAGAAGTTGAGTTCAGCGTTCGAATTTTCAGTGACTTTTGATGATCACTTACTACTTCACTTACACTTACTCGATCACTTACTACAATTCTCATCAGAAATCAAATTTCTACTCACAGTTCAACTATTTCTACTTACTCTACAAGATACTTACTTGTATCTTGTATTGAAGTTTAATAGCTCAACAATCCTCTTTAAAAGGAGAAGTTACAACCCAAAAGCTCACTACTTGAGAAACGGGCACGACTATAGAAATTATAAATTTCAAGCTCAATTACTCGCAGTTGGAGCCGAGTACAAAAGGATTCCACTGTTGGTGCTTTTGGAGATTCAATCTGTCGATTAGAATGATAAACATTTCGAGTGCCATCAAAGAAGGAACATCTGGGAAGTGGGAGCCTTCCTTCTCTGATTCGTGAGCTTCTTGAAGGGCTTAATGATCTTCGTTGGTCTTCACTTTCCATCAATTTGTAATAACAGAGAGCAGCTCTTGTTAATTCTCTGCAGCCGCTACTTTGCGCGAGTTAAACTAGAGGAGCGTTTATTGTAATAACGCTCGGTGTGTCTCTAGACGACTGCAGTGACTGACAGTGAAATCTTCTTTATGGCAGCGCGCTTTTCAAACAGCTATAGTTTGCGCAAGCTACGAAGACACGCAGTCAAAATGCACTTTACATTGTAACAACGTGTCTTCTGAGCCTGCCCGAACTATATCTCTTCTCGTAGTGTGAAGAACAGGGCCGGAAAAGATTAACAACTGAGTTAATGGGATGTTTCATCCGATTCTGAAACAAGTCACCATTGCAGACTCTTTCTCCTAATATTCTCTCTTTTCTCCTGACTCACTCTTCCTCTTTCTTCCTCCATTTCAATCTTTGCCATTATCACTGTCGCCCTCTTTCATTCCCACACATCAAAGTATTAACTGTGTCTAAATCATAAATGTTGGCAAATACATTTTGAACTGCAGATTTGTAGAGAATTATTTCAAGCCTATAAGTAATGGTATTTTATGTCTCTGAGAGTTTGTTGAAATTTACACTGTCAACGAAAATTCGGTTCAAGGATCATATACTTCATCATTCATTTTCTCATTCAAGTAAAGAACAGACAATACAGTAATTTCAAATCAGAACACCTCTAACTTGTATTTCTCTAATTTTTAATTTTCTCCCTTGTAAGTGACATAGAAAAAGTTTATTGAACCTGGAAAGGAGTAGGTACTGAACTTTTATAGGAATACAAAATGCAAATAGGAGTTTTTCCAAGATCTCCTGTCTACAGGTCTCAACTTGATAACATCTGATACTGATGAAATTTACATTTGAAAACGTTTGTATCGTATGACAAACTTTTGAAACACAATGAACCTTTCCTCAGTAATCTCCAGGGAGGGAGGAAATCGTTTGTACTATTTTGATGTGACACTAGGATAACAAATCCATCCTTCCTCTTGACAGATTCAACAAAAAAAGGTGGAAGAATAAACTTCGAAGGTAAAGCCCAATCAGCATCCCTTTCCTACCACAAATTTGAGATCTTGGGATCTATTCAGTCTTTTATTCAAATATGTTTAAATTTACAACTAGAGAATCACGTATAAGATAGTTAATCTCATGTATTTGGTTACGAAAGTTACATCTATTCAAGTATAGTCCACACACGTAGTAGACCTCCTCTTGGCTACCCCACTTGCACCTCGGGACTTCCTTTCTCCTACCATCCTCAAGTGGAAATCTGAAGAGTCCTCACCGCCTCCCCGGAGTTCGACTACCGTTCCTTAGAAAAATGCAATCTCATCCCCTAGGCAGTGCAGCCCTCTCACCTAGTTTGCAAACAAACACGTTATTATTGTACTATCCCAACAGTCTGATCCGGGTCAAGAAGGGGATGATTGATTGAGAGCTTCAGAGAGGGTTACGTGCCTCTTGGGGATGCCAGGTTTCATTGGGGAGTTACTTTTACAAATTATGTATAATGGCAGAGTTTGGAAATTTGTGGAGATTTTTAGAGTAACTGATGTCAGCCAAACTGAAGGTTTGTTGAGCTCTATATTATTTTGATACTGAACAATGATAATAATTGTGATAAGTGATATTGAGAGTTGTTTGAATCAAATTTTGTGGGAGTTGTTCAACGTACTGTTGCAGAATTTTAAATCGAGAACAATTTATCTTATCAGTAGTAATTATGATCGTTATAATAAAAGACCATCAATAATTTTCTACAATTAATATGCATTCCTGAATGGAGGATTGATCGATTGTCGTTCACGCTATCCATCAAGAAACAAATGGAAATACACTACTGTAATTTCAATGAGTGAATCGGTATAATTTACAGTGACTATATAAGAGTATATATAGTCACTGTAGTAGCATTCAGTACTAATTGATATTCGAAAAGATTGATTCATAATATTAGGCTATTATTTTTTATTTATAATCCTTATTATTGCAACATAAGGATATTGTTGATTATCATTTAATAAAAACAAGTAATGATTCAGCTTACTAAATAGTCAACTAAGATTGTATAGAGATCGCCATCCGATAACTGGTGTATGCTTCCACAACATGTTCCATCTAGCGAAAAACAAATCCTTATGCAACTGACATCCAATGTTATTTTCGATTGGATAGTAGAAGAAAAATGGGTTATTCACTAACAAAATGTCGCTTCGAGTATTCTGATTCTTATATAGTTTCTCTTCTCATCAAAACAGAATAACCCTGATAACAATCACGGTGTTCGAGTAACATGAGCCAAACACTGATTTCCTCAATTTCCACTGGAAATGTGAACCTTTCAACGATTATATCAGAGTTCTGATTCTCGCTCACGTAGGCTGATGTTACTAAGTCAGTTAATTATGTCAGCCGGGTTGAAGATAACACTAATCTACAATAAATTAGATCGCACATTCGTTAGAAGCTGGTTCTAGATTTACATTGCCCCGGGATAAGTTACGTACTGAACGGAAGGATGGGCAGATTAATTCAAGTTGAAAAATAAATATAAGCAACAAATTCGCATTAGGAGGTACATGGATTCGTAACAGCGAATATTTTAAGCGTTTTTATTTGTCAGGATCTATTTAAACCTCCACCTGTCTCTCTAGCAGTAATAAGTAAGCGGATATCTGTTTGATCGGGACTGTGACGATTGAAAGTGAAGAGCCGAGAAGTGTTTAGCTCGAGCTAAGAGGCTTCGAATCCATTTCAGGCTCTAATCTAATCAGAAATCGTAACCAGAAACCGGTAGCTTTACGGAATTTCCTTGGCGATCCTTCCCTTCTGGATCTGGAATCGATGTTTCTTCCCCTGTACATCCTTCCACATTTCTTCCACTTCTACTTTATCTCTTCAACATTTTTTAATTCCCACTTCTCAACTTCAACTCTGTTTCTTCCCTCTCAACAAAACTTACCCATACGACTACAAATATATATTTACATAATGATGTTGACTCTCCTAAAATTTATTTACCATCCACCACTATTCTATCCTAATTTTTTCTCGTCGCTTATCTTCTTTCCTCCTTCTTTTCTTGCATTCAGAGTCGATTCGACCGGAAATCCAACGCCACTGACACTAATTGCAGTTAATTGGAATTATTTATTCGCTCGGTCGATTCTCGGTGTCAGTTCACCGATAGCTGTTAGTAATTTGCCCCCGAGCCTCTGGCAGCACTGCTACCATTCCCAGATAATAAGATTTAAAGTTCAATGGTGGGCGCGAGGTTTTGTGAAATGCTATCTCAAGAAATGAAACTTGTATAGTGAATGCATAGGATAAAAAACAAAAGAGCAAAACGGAAAAGAAAAAATTGAGAAGAATCAGCATAGCTGATCGGGTGTTGGATGGAGGGTTCTAGAAAAAATGAGAAGATCGAATCTACACATGGCTAGCTCATTAAAAATGTCTGAAGGTATGAATGATTAATATTACCTAGCTTTCATCTGATCTGATTTTGTCGAGTAAGAATTCATGATTCGAAATATCATAGAAAATTTATTGAAGATGAAGTGCAACAGTTCAACAGATTCACAATACAGTGATAACCCATTGGAATTATAATGTTTTATGAAGTGTCTTCGATCAATTGATTGTGAATGACTATGATTTTATTGTACAATACTATGAGATTTTTTCTTTATTATTTGCAAAATTCATACTGTTCTAGTAGGCTATACTATTATTATACTAGAGAAATTTATTGTTATTGATAGAGTTATAGTGAAATATTTGAATAGTATAGCCTAGTTATGAATAATTTTAAATAAAATTCAAAAAATCTATTTATAAAATATAAATTTATTCTTTTATAATGCAATTCAATGTACTTCCCCTATTTTCATCCCCATCGAATACAACATTTCTCTACTTTCACTCCTCAATTATTTATGCTTAGAGTAGAGTCCATCTTGGTACCCTCTGCGCTGCATTTCTGTAACGTCCCCAATAAATAACAATTCCCAGATTCCCGGTGACGAATTGCACGGTGGTCATCCGGCTCATTTCATACCGCTATTGCACCGGACCACGTCGTATCTTAAAATATGACTCACTTTATTCGCGATGAGGAGTAAAAAGTGGTCCGAGCGCGAAAAAGGAAAGGACACTTTTCCAGTAAATGTTTATAGTAGGGGAGACCCGCTAGGGAAATGAACGCAGGAAGGTCTTTCTACTTTCTGCATGAAAGTGTGACTGAAAGTTTCATAGAAGAGGGTACGAAATAAGGGCTCCTAATGGTGTGACATTAATAAAAAACCGCACGGGGTCTCACTGGCACTCTTTTTCAATTGGCTAGCCTTGTACAGCACGTTCAGAAACATTAGGGTCTTTAACAACATCTTGAAGTGCGCTAAAAATGATAAGAATTTTTAATTATTTGAAATGTTAACATGTCAATAATTGTATATTGTTGATAGGCTTCTTATCAATGGTCTTATAGTATTATCATAGACTCATCATTTTAATATTTTCTGTTGGTTTATGGTATTGTATTAACTTGAAGCGTATTCTAGCTGATACACTGATTCAAAGATATACAGTATATAATTATAGTCGACACGGAAATTTATAGTGCTATGTATAAGAGTTTTGAGACCTAGTTTGAGCATCATTTGTACGATTTTACTTCTACTCTTCGGTGCTATCTTGTCAGAATATACATTTACATTATACATATAGATCCATCAATTGGATGGGGATGATGTCAATGTTTACAAATTAAAGGCATTAAAAATTATTCTTAGCAGGTTCTTCCTTGATTTGAAAGAAATGAGACTCTCAACACAGACTCATTCAATTATTGTTCATTGATTTTTTTTGCAATAAATTACATTGCTTCGTTTTATTACTCTACCGTACTAAATTCATTGATTTCATAATCGATACCTACTAGCTACACAAAAAAAAAATTCCTATTGCCTCCCATTCTTTCAACCGTACAATAATTGTTTCATTGGTAGCTATACCACACGTAGTAGCATCAAGTAATCGACACGTCAAGACAACACTTGCTATTGTTTCGGAATTCTCACCTTGTGCGTGCATCATTTGAATTTCGATTTGGAAACGAGCAAGCGAAGCGAATAAAAGAATTATTGTCGTACCTGGAAAAAGGGAAGGAAAACGATGAATGGAAAAGGAAAAGTGAGAGGAGGAGGAAGAGGAGAAGCATGAGGAGGAGGAGGAGGAGACGAACGACCGGGAGCAAACGTAGAGACAGGAAAAGTAATATCAGCGAGCTGGATTTTGGGAGTTTGCCAAACAGGGATTATTGGTTTGCCAGCCAGAGAGCATTTGTCAGGGTTTGCAGCTTGCACTGAGGCTTGCTTCTCGCTATAGGCTACTATTGTGAGGCTTAAGGGCACCATCCTGGAGACAGAACTGCTTGAATGAGTGCTCGCACTGAGAACTTTCGCACTATCAACTACTAGCGGTAGCTCTAGCACCACACCAATATGTTATCCAATCATGCTCAAGATGGAGCGCAAAAACTAGGAGAAGAATGACTGCCATATATTCTCTTAATAGAGTAATAAGACTTTTCACGACCTGGAGTAAGAGATGGATGTTGAAGATGTTTTCGGGGGTGGGAGGTGATGTTAATATCATATTTTTGGTGTGAATGTCTATTGAGAAGCATAGTAGAGTAAATTACAGTATTTATCATTCAAAATCAGAGAATTATCTCGATCAATTTTCATTATTCGGGAACAACATTGACAATTTACACCCATTTATTCAACCATAAAATTTCCAATTAATGTTGGAATTTATCTTCAATTAGGCTAATACAATGATGTTTTTATTTGACAATAGAATAATTATAATAGATAGCTAACAGTAGCAATGAAGAAGGAAACCATCTCTTTGATTGTACTTGAACTTGAAGGTCAAATTAATGGATCTTCCATCAATTTAAGTTTTTATCCTGAATGAAGTTCGAAAATTTCATTGAAATATAAGCATTGTTTGAAAAATATATTGATTAGGCCTATAGAAATATATTTCGAAGG
Source organism: Sogatella furcifera (assembly GCA_017141385.1). Lineage (NCBI taxonomy): Eukaryota > Metazoa > Arthropoda > Insecta > Hemiptera > Delphacidae > Sogatella > Sogatella furcifera. Next base: position 24,336,244 of record CM029552.1, on the reverse strand, counting down.
TAATTTCACTAATACATTTTGTAAGACTTTTTAGTTCTACCAGTGAATGTAAAGAGAAATTTCTTCTACTTTTGTATATTGAAGACCTACTTTTCAAACCATAAGTTTTTGATGAAAGTAACAGCAAGCTTCCTAGAAAAACAAATACGATGGAATGATCGTACCCTATAGAGTATAGACTACTCCAAGTTTTCCAGCTTATCTAGTTCATTCATTCATGTTCTAGTACACTCCACACCTTTTCACAGAAGCAATGAGCCATCAAAATTTAATTACTAGTTTGCTTGGTAGCCTACTTCGGAAACAATCCCTTTCACAATAGCACAACCCTTTGCCCAATATCCAATCCATCATTTTTCTTTCTCAAACCGCAAAATTTCGCAGTAATCCTGACAGGGGTACTATGTTGTTTCTTCTTGTCAGACGACCCATTCAAACCGTCCATTCTACCACGGTCCATTTCGTACGGTAATTGGTGCTAAAGCAAGGCAAATATAATTTCTGATTCTGGGAAAGATTAGGTTTCGTCAGTACAAAAGACGACTCAACCTCACGCTGACAGTCTACAGACAGTTCGACGTGTCAGTTAACTGTCAGTCCACTGAGTGCATTCTCTAACTGTTATTATGATAACTAGCTGAAAGATTCGTAGAACTGGTCAGAATGTAAAGAACAAAGCGTCCACACAGTAGTGGATGGAACAGGTAGGTTTTGAAAGAAGTGACACCCACATCGAAAATGTAATTCATAACATGTGTCTTTTCAAAAAAAAAGGTTTCAAACCAAAAAGATACCACCCAAAAATAGTATTGTTGAAGGAATTGGTACATTCTCTATTCATTTCCAAATCCCATGACGAAATAAAGTAATTCATTCATATATTGTGGACTATAAGAATAATTGACCATAGCGTAGATTTGAGGACACTGTGACCATAGTGAAACCAAAGAAAATATATCATGTTTAGAAAGATATAGGATTGTCTTCGTTTCAATTTATTGTGGTGATGAATGAAACAATGAATAGGTTTGAATCATCCTATGTATCATATTGGTGTAATTCATAGTTTATTCTTCAGCGTACTAATTTTGAATTACAATACTGTAGGTGATTACATTATCTTCACCGGGTAACTCAATTAAAATCCTTGCTCAATTCAACATTCAAAATTCTAATTTATAGTTTTCAATTTGTGAATTGTGATGAGTGTTTAAAGATCTTTTGAACATAACCTCTATTTTGAATATATCTATCAAAATTTTGGAAAAAGACGTTCTGGACTTTGATGTCTGTGCTTTTACCCTTTATTGTATAATTTATCGAATGAATGAATGAATAAATAATAATTTTATCGGATAAGGCGTAAAGAATAGAGATAGATTCCGGAATTCTAAATAGTTATCCAAATATAGATTTATTTAAGGGTTCAACAAGTACAGTAAAATTAATCAAAACCGCTCCTCTTATCAATCATTTAAAAAAACTCCCTCTCAATTCAATTTGTATCCTTTGTTCTCTGCACAGCATCTCTATCATCATGAATTTAGTAATTAACTGAATTAATGAAATTAATAACAGTCAATATTATCATTGCTTTTTTCTCTCTCTCTCTTTCTACTAACTCTCCCTAAAACTACTAACTCTCTTTCTACCAAAACTCTCTCTACTCTTTCACTAACCTTCAACAAGATAGTTTTATTTTAGAAGATCCTTCATGAAAGCGAATGAACAAAAGATGACACTACTATACCTAGTTCTCATTGTCTGCAGGCTCTGCTCATAGGAAAGTATTCTCCATTCTTTTCAATTTCTTAGTAATTAATTTTCAACACGCAAAACGAGCTACACAAATAATAATGTCGTGAAAATTTTCACAAAGCAATTTATCATTTTAAAAAGCCGCATTGTTTTCCATGGATGAGATTGATCCTATATACTGCATGCAACCCAGGCAATAATGCCAGAGGGAAAACAGTTATCAAAAATTACAGTGGAAAAAATACAGTTATTTTTTCAAGACAATATTCTACTTTTTAAAGAGTACTTTCTTTGTTTCTATTCCTTTGCTGAGTAAGTGCAATTCAATACAAGGATGTAGAATTTCATTGACTTCCTACTCTGTTTAATCCTGCGTCATTCGATAATCCTTATTCCTTATTCTAGAATGAATAATCAGTAATACAGCATTTCCATTCTACAAATAAGAATATGGCAGAGAATGCGAACGGTTTGATGTTAAAAGATTCACTAAACATCCATTTTTGTACACAAAATAAGGTTTTGTACGTTTAATACTTGAATATATTTCATTATTTAAAAACTAATTCTTTCGAACCACAAATAAGATTTAGATTCTATGAAAAGAAGAGGTGTAGGCTTTATGAACTTATTAAATAAATGTATTTTCCCACCAAAACTGTACTCATTCATCTATGTGCTCAGCCCGAATCTTGTTTCCGACATTTTAATATCATTAATGTCAAATAAACAAATGGTTTTTCGTTTTCAGAATGCTGTGAAATATTCTTCGTCTTCCTGACACGTGGGTCAACACTGTCAAGCCAAGCTGTTTCCCTGATTTCCTGGGCTTGAAAGAGAAAGAGCAGTTACGGTTTTTGCCCAGGTCCACCACCCGCAAGCAAGTAAAGCCTTTAAAAACAAAAACACACCGGGCTCAATGCTCGTTCTTGACTAAAAGCTTAGTTGGGGCCGGACGCTGGGGAATCCTCTTTTAAACGAGCAGCTCACGGCCTACAACTCCTTGCTTAGTTTCTTCAAAAGGGATTGACAAGACCTCTCTACAAATTCCTGCCCAAGTAACAACTTTTTCAAAAAGCCAATACTTGACTGACAGGATCATTTTCAGCTCCAATCCTTTATCTGGAAACTGTCAAAGTAGTAACACTTTTTTGAATGATGTTCAGAAACTTGATGAATCCTATTATTTGGATACGACAGGTCTTTGTGGAAAGACTACCTGCCATCTTCACTGCAATTCCTACACCTTTTTAAAATTGATTTGCTCAGTTCTTCAATTTGCGTAATTTATTCAAAAGTTCTTCATTCAGTTCAATTTTTTCACAAATGATTTGAAAAATGAACAAGGAAATTTACTGCTTTATTAACGGTTATATTTATCTTTATTAATAGGATTAATAAGCAGCCAAGAAATAGGTGCTATCATTTAGGACTATTCCATTTCCTATTAGAATTGAGAATGTTTCTCTGAGATAACTATTCTCTAATTCATGAAATCTTATTTTTGTCCGCAGGATTTAATGAATATTGTCAGAAAATATGCAATAAACTGGTACTCTCGATTTATCCATTCTTCAATAAATCCTTGTACTTCCTATCATCAATGAAGGTAAGGCATACCTTACTTTTAATAATAAAAGCTTGAGGGTGATATAAGCTTTTACGTTTCTCTTAAAATGATATCTTTTATAATAATATCCACATCATCCCATAGGCGTTCGCAGTTCAATTACCTTTCAAGAACGCATACTTTGTAACAATGATACAAGTTTTGAAAAATACAAAACCTCTCCATTAGATTGTATCAAATTAAACAATCTAATCGTTGAGAGGTTATGTATTTTTTGTGAAACGTTTTAAAACGCGATGATTCGTATTTTATTATGTATCAAATTTGATGAAATTTCATATCTTCTTGAAAGGGAATTGTAGCGTAGTCCGTACTCCGTAGACACAAAGGCTCACACTGCTCAGCATTTTTGGAAGGAATAGGCTACTTCAACACTCAGTCTGCACTTCTATTAATACTTTTCTTGGTTAAAAACTTATTTTACTTCAATCCTATACATATTCTACAACTATATCTATACTACAATATTATCCTGCCATCTTCTTCACAGTCCAAAAATACGGTTCACATCCTTTGAAAATTGTAATCATCATAACGAAGAGGCTGATTAATAGGACTGAAATTGCTCACTAGATAGCATACAAAGATATGATTCGCACACCACCTTGCCACCGTAATTTCCTAATTAATAACCAACCGCCTACCATTAAAAAGGCTGCAGTAATGCAAAGTAGGTCGGCCATTTTGTTAAACCGCCATATTTTCGCATCCGCTAATTCATTAGAATCTAATTTATTTTTCACGTACACTCCATTTTTTATTTCCTCCTTCTTGTTTCCTTCCTCCTTTCCTCCTTATCCTTTTTTATCTATGCTCCCCGCATGTACTTCCCGCACAGGTCCCCAATGTTCGTTCATCATTTCTGATACTATAAATTTTTATTGGCCCCCTCTTTCCAGACTTTTACACAGCAATTCAACCATTAAAATTGGCTCCTCCCATTTTATAGCTCCCTCAACCCCCTTCCTCCCACAAATAACCACCCCGTCAAAGTACCCATGACAGCGGAAAGCAAGCTCTTATGTAAATAACACTCGTAATGCTGGCAACACAAAGTAAAGAGCCAGTTTATTGCCAGAACATTCGGCATCCATTACAATTAGATGCATATCTAATTGATCCGAAAAACCCTAACGTCTGAGTCTGAATGACTGACATGGAACATGTCGAGGAAGTAGAGACATACGCTATGTCCAGACATACAAAAAAGTTTTTTTTATTTATGCAAATTCCTTGTTGACTCTCCATAGCTCGGTTTTATAGCTCGGAACGTTTTCAATTGGTTAAGTGGTATCGATCAAAGTCCTAATAACTTCCTCATGGGTCGCCATTATAGTCGTTTTATTTATGTGTAACGGAAATTTGCTGAAGAGATGTGGTTAGTGGATCATCAGTTCAGTGGAGATGTTTTGATGTGCTCATTTTTTACTTCGTTCAACCACTTGCTTTTCAAAATGAATTATTCTAGCTTGTTTTTGTATTTTAACCAGCTTTCGTATACTCAGGTTATAAAAAAAAATGTTGGCGAATGTTACATTGAAAACTTGAGATCAAACTCTCGGAGTGGAGTGATTTTTTTGAAAAGAAATCGCTAGATTTGCGTTATTTTTTCCTATTTAATCAAACGATCAATTAACTATTTGATTGACCTATCTGACTTCATTTCAATTTATTCTGCAATCACTAAAAATCTTCCAGATTTTAATGCAATAAAAAATTCAATTCAATTGAATTTCACACTGTCTTTAAGAAGTCCTACAAGATTGAAACTCTCCTATGATGAAATTTTCTTTTCTCTCTAATAATTTATTCATCAGTCCAAACAAATAAATAATATTAATTATCTTTTCATAAAATAAAATCTAATAAAGTTGTTCAGAATAAAATTGAGGAGAAAGATTGATTGATTCCTAATAATAAATTATTACATAAAATTTCTGACTATATATTAAAACGAAAATTGCTATAAATTAAATAAATAAATTATAAATATATTATTACATGAAATTTCTGACTATATTAAAACGAAAATTGTGTTGGATATACCAAGTTCCGTCCAATTATTTCTTGGCAAAGTGTGTTTGTTATATGATTAATCAGATAAAATTACTAAATCAATTATTTTATTATACAGGCAAAATATAGGTATACACAGGCAAAATTCATATAAAACAACAAATTTATATTCATTTGATATTTTATTCAATTCTAAATCTCGAATTTCATTAACAAATAAGTATTTACAAGAAAGTATGAATTGGCATTTACAAAATAATTTCATTACATTATACACATACATTGCCCAGTATTGTTGATGGGAATATCTCAATTTTCACGTACAGTTTGCATAGGTTGTTGAAAGTAAATTCTTAATTCTAACAATTCGGTTTTGTCCTTATCGGTTTTAAACACTGACGTACCCCATATCTCAAAATACAAAAGCACATTGCATTGAATTCATTCACAAGATGATGTCATCAATTCTCTCAAGCTCTATTCAATATGAAACTCTCATCTACAAAAAACAATAATTGAACATTTGAAATGATAGTCAGTATTTTAGTAATGAATTACAGGCTATCAGTCGAATAATTGTTCATTTAGTATATATTTATTTTCTAACTTAAACAAAAAACAGGTTATTTATATCATAAAGTTATTGTATGACGTGTTTCAAAATAAAATTGTGGTAATGAGACCACAAAGTTTAGATTCAATCTTTATTGTTCAAATTCAAGATTCAGGACTTATTCAGTATTGTATAATTGTTAAAATTTCAAACTATATTAATGAAAACTGCACTAGACTATCAATAAATAATTTGAAACTCTTGTTACAGGTTATTGGAAGTACTTTATAGAATAAACAATGGTGAAAGTCTTGTAACTTTTCAAGTTAAATAATTTAGAAATAACAAAATTAGTTTGACTATTTCTATTGAATAAAAGGGGGGGTCATAAACCAGAGATAACTTTTAACAATTATTTATTGATAAAAGATGATTTGGAAGGAAAATTGAATGATTAAAGGACTGTTAAAATTTAAAATCCTAGCAATTAAGCACAAATATCTATGTAGTTTCAAACACAACATCACAGATACAGTAGAAATACTTCAACCTTTATTGAAATTGTATTGTCTCATCATTCTCATCATGTCCTATTTTATAAACAGCTTGTCAATTCCTTGTCTCATCAGTACATTTACATCTTGATTCTTGGTAAATAGATTCATTATTTTGATTATGTGATCTTTTGGTGCCTATCAACTGATTAAGTTTACAAGTTACTGTACAGTAGAAACATCTTTAAAATGATATTTAATAGGAATACTATTTAGTTTCTACTGGTTGTACTGTAATTATTATGTAATTCATTAAACCAAGAGTTCTTTCAGATTCTCGCAAATGTTCACAAAAAATTCTGAGTTGATTGCTATGCCGTGAGATGTTTTGTTGGATTAATTTTTTTTATGTGACATTTTTTCTTATGAAATGTAAAATAAGTTTTCATATAAAACGTTTGATGGGGATTTTTTAATGGAGACTCGGCTTAACATACCTTTGTGCAATTCACCTCTTTATGTGACTTCATTATACAACTAAAAGATGTCGAAAATATTTGATATGAATTAATTAAAAGTTTGTTTGACATATTGGTATTCTGCAGAAGTGACCAAGCTAATTTTCTTCTCAATTACAATAATTGAGAGAGTAATGATTGATTTTTTCGTCATCCTCTGTGCAAGCAGATTCTAAGTCATCCATTGCTATTAGTCCATGAGACTCAAGTTCATGGTAAGTACCATAAAAACGCCGGTCGGTTTTCTTGTTCAGTTGCGAGTATGTAGTATCGTGCCGCCTACCATCAATTCCAGCAGCTGGGTCCAGTCTTGATCCTCTCTTGAAATTCTGAAACAGAAAATAATAATCTTATTAATTCACTTGAGAATTTTTCAATACTTCAGTTCCAATCATTCCGTTGGAAAATTGTCAATATCATTAGTTACATGGTTATCACAGTAGCATGGGTAAGAACAAACTTCTATGAATTTTCAATGCGCAATATTGAAATTGTGCAATTGACATTGAATATAACGACAATTATTCGAATTTTTATAGTACATATAGTATTTTCAGGTAAAACAAAGACAAATGCAGTCAATAGAGTATAATGTATCATTGTCCCAATATTATATTTTCGTAGCTCATGTGAGATAAAATTAGATTTTTTTTGTTGAGTGATTGTGAAGATGATATTTAGAATATGATAATTGCCATAGTTATCCATATTGAATAGAAAGACAAGATGTTGTCAACAACTTTGGTTTGACAATATCTTGGTTTTTATTGAATAAGATTTTGTAAAAGGTATTGAATAAGGTATTTCTGAAATTAAATCACAAATATAGAGTCAACTGATCTATATTCATGATTCATCCTCTCAAACCAGTTTAGTTATACAAATAATGCATTTGTCCCTAATGACTTGAATTTAAAGTTTGGTTGCAGAGTCATAATATGCATGTGCGTCAACAAACATAACTCATATTGTGGTGAAAACTTTAACGCTTTTGGGAGAAAAAATAAGGAAGGAAGGGAATTAAAATTGTTTAGAAAATGCATCCATTCCAAATAACAGTTCCAGACCATTGCGTTGTCTCAACAAAATGTAAATTACAGTGTGTCCCTTGCAACTATTCCACAATGAGAAAAGTTTTACTACGGCTTCCTGTTTAATTGTAAATGCTGCATGCTATCCAGGTATGTATCTCACTAGAATTGAATTCGAGAAAATGTAGTTGGAATAGAGAAGTTACTGAAAGTTCTAGCAAAGTTGAGAATTTTCTATGTGAGTGAGCAGGGAATTTAAAACCTATTCTCTTCCTCCCGCAATTCTATTTCCTTCCGTAGTCCGTAGCCCACATCTCTTTCTCACATTCGTTTATTCATACCATCATTAAATTTACCCATTTTCAAGTGAATTTTCTAGCACAGTAATAATTATTATCGTCGATTTCCATTCATTTCCTTAATTTTTTTTGTTTGCATGAACATTCTTGCTTAACGCAGAAATCCATAGGATTTCACTATCACACCATTTCTTCGCCCTTTTTTGAGATTAATTTGTAAATTATCAAACTGATATGATAAAATCAATCATCCTCTCACGAGAAAAAATCTTTATTAAATGAAAAGATAATATGTTGTCTTCATAATAAATCCAATTCGTTTGTATAAAAAGATATTTTGGTTCTTTTGTTAAAAATTAATAAGATAGAACTCTATGATCAAAATAATGATTCATCTCGATTTTTCATAATAAAATAAATTATTATTTCTTTACAAAATACAGTAAAGTTTAGTATTCAAGTAATTGTATTTCATTATTCTGTTTTTTTATATATTGCATATCCTTGAATGAAAAAATGTCTTCTTCTGCTCCATATGAAGTTTAGTACCTATTCAAGTATTTGTATTTCATCATTTTGTCTCTTTTTAAATTTGTATTTTATCTCCTGAAAAGGAAAAATGTATTTATTTATTAATTTAAAATTAGCTGTGAAACTCTTTCAATATTTGAAAAGTCTATGCTTAGTGAAGAGAAATAATCGTCCACTTTTGAAAAGAGATTGAAGTGAACCACTCAAGTTTTTCAGTTTCCACAATAAACCCCCATGATCTTATTGGAAGATTATAGCCTTCAACTGACAATCCCTCGCAATAATAGCTCTAAAACGCTTTGCAGTCATCCACATCCAGTTGGCAGTGCGAGAAACAGCCGTGTTTTTGTCAACAACAATCATCTTAACTATTACAGTCGTAATTGTCATCGCGATGTTTTCAAAATGGCGGCCATATCAGGTGCAAGATGTCAACTGACGGCTTTCTTTTTTCAACAAAGTTCCGCCGGGACTTTCAAAGGAAGCAAAACTTCCCGCATAATGTGCTGTTAAGGCCTAGTTATGACAACGACGAGTTTTTTGTATCATCAACTTCCAGCCAGTCACATTATTTCATGATGATGTTTAGTGAAGTATTTTCTACTGTAGCCGATAATTTAGTTCCAGTTCAACTATCACCGTAATTCTCTATATATCAACCAGTAACTATAGTCTTCCCAAGCAAAGATGACATTCTGGCAAGATGGGAGAGTGGCTCCAGCTTGGTCAATATTGCTTCAAAAATTATAAATTTAGTCTCAAATCGTACGAATCATTTTTATCTACAATTTAAGATCGAATTCATAATGATTGAACGAATATTGACCAAGATGGAGCCATTTTCCTATCTTGCCAGAATGTCTTCTTTGCTTGGACAGACTATATACTAACCTATTACACCACTTGCAAACTCAATGTATCGTGAATTGGAGAATGTGAAGACTTGGCCATAAAAGGCAACCCTACTCCAGCCCCTATCAGCTTGACCACTAAGCTATTAAACTGATATGAGTGATAGCTGAGGCTCCATCTTTTTAATCCTCTTTCATGGTTTTATTACTCACTCTTCGATTCGAATTGCACCCGTCCATATTTTGCGATAAACCGTAGGCTACATGTTGCTTTCCAATCACGTATCTTGACACTTAACAACAGCATGTGGTGGTGAATTAGTTCCACAAAATCTTATTGTGGCACAACGGATTAGTTTCAGCGGAATAGTACCAATGAACGAAATTTGCAGCAACTGATGTTTTTTTATGGAATGAATTAATGAACCATACAATAGATTTATTCCATACAATCGGGTAATATATTCCATATCAAAATATTATTTTGCCTCTCCAACACATTTATAGGTCGAATTGTTGTGAAAGTACAGGAGTTACGTTTGTTTGAAAAACAATAATTTAATTCACTTAATTGTTTATAATGTTCAAGAATGTAGCTAATAAAGAGTTTTAATCATTTCAATATTATAGAATAATCGTATCACTATCTATAGGCCTAGTTACAGTCGTCGGCTATACTGTTTTGCTAAAACATGATTTATTTCAGATATTGTTAATTCAGTATAAGAGACATTATTGAAGTATCATGGATATTTTCTAAACATTATTATCAACAAGCAAAATATTCCAATACAATTTCAAAAGCATTGATTGATTCCCACAAGCTCCGTAATGGAAATAGAAGGCATCAAAGATGAGACTCAATTTCAAGTAACAGGTTGTTCATGTTGTTTTAGCAGGCTGTCAAAACCCCCAACTGTAGCTACGCGACCCAATCAGAAAACTAATTTAGATTCATTGGCTTTCATATCGGAGTTGAACGTGTTCAATAAAATTCAATATAAATGTATGAGAGACATCAATATATTACAGTAACCGCATAGTTTTGTATAATCATATCCAGGCGGGATCGAGCGCGTGCGTGCGTGAAAGCCAAAAATCAAAAACAGGTCTCGCTCCTAAATTGCCTGCCCTTCTAAATTTACATAAAATTGGGCAAATAAATAATACGAAACAAATTTTCAATTATATTTCTGATGGATTGATTAACAAGCCTGCGTTCCCAAAATGATTATGACATCGATAATTGGTGGTCGATTCATATCGAGCTGGTTTTTGAACGATACTCCTACGTATCGATGTTCGAGATATCTCTTTCCCACTCTTTCTGTCTCACCCTTCCTTCCACATCTCTTTCTCTGAGAATAATTGGAAGCACCAATCACAGCCTCGTCCCATTATTCATGAATAGGGACCCGTTAAATGGTGTCCGTAATTACTTGGAAATTCATATAAGTTTTAGGACACGGAGTTTCGAATTGATTTGTGGGTTGAAAATGGTAAATTTTATTCTGGAATGAAAATTGAAAAAGTCTGTAAAAAAATTTGATGAATGACCTGGCTTTCAAAAAAAATTGTTAGAAAAATGTTTTGAGAAGATAGAAGAAACCTAATAATAATAATCTTGAAGTAAATTGAAGTAAATTGAAAAAGGGTACTGAGATTAACATTTAAAATGAAAAACAATAGGATCAACGATATAAGCTTTAAGAATGCTTATAAGAAAATAAAGTTCCCTCCTTGAAAAAGTTGTGTTTGAATTACACAAACTTAGAACAAAGAAAGACTCGTGGAAATGATAAGAAATAAATCCTGATGTGATCGATGAGCAGGATTATAACTGTGAACGATTTTTAAGTCACAACGAATACGAAGGTTCAAGAATTTATTAAATAGACTACAAACAGAATAAAGGGAACATCGAAACATCAATTCAAGTTCACATACAAGAAACTTCAGGTTGGTATCTGAGATGTGACAAATAATACAATAGATTCTTTCAAAATTGTACACTATTATATTATTGTGAATCTTTAAAGCATGGATTTTTATTACATAATGTGACACTTCGCAATCAATTTCCTGGAGCGCCACCCAGAAAATACAGAAAATACTCCTGCTCCCAAAATAGTAAACATTCCCTTACCTTTCTCATGGTATTCTGAAGCAAGCGTTTTGTGTGTGATTCTACAACATAAATTTCATTTCGACAAATGCAACAATAGATCGATACTGAATAGGAAATAGAAGTGACAAATTCACCATCACGGCAACGGATTTCCTATTGTCGAGTGTGGAGTGTAATGAACTGTGTGGGGGGAAGGAGAGAGAGAGAGCGAAGAAGAAAGGCCTCCAGGGAGGCTCGCCTCTGGCAGATCATCAGTTTGACATTTTTTCCAAGCAATTTATAGTTGACCACACTGACAATGCATTTGTTCGCCTGCGAGGGTGGCAAGGCTTTCAATGGAGGGCCCACAGAATGTCTTTGACGAGCTGTTGATCGCTGCAAAGTTCAGAAACCAGAAAAGAAACCATTCTGGACTCCAGGAAGAAGGGTGTCTGTTGTGTAGGCAAAAAATGTCCTGTGAGAATACTTCAGTGTTGCCATTCCTTCCTAGATTGGGAAACGTGCATAACAACAGTGCTGCAGGTAGTCTTGTATAGAACAGGTAGAAACTCTTGTAAATTTTTGTCCTTCCCTGTTGTAGGTGACATTATACTATAATAGTATATCTGTGTATTATTACTATGGTGTCAGGTGGATACATGGTAGTATTGTTGTATTATGCTCATCTTTCTCAAATAAAATTTCTACATCTTTGAATTTGCCTCACTTGTTCCCACTCTGTCTTTTTTTCTTAATTTTTTCCATTTTTCTCCCAATGCACCTTCTCCCTGAAATTCAACATTTTTCCTCCTTGTTCCACCCCCTCTCTTTTTCATTCGACACTTCCCGTTGGATGTTTACTCTAAAAATTTTCACAAGAATGATAGAAAGTAACAAGAAGAATACTATGACAGCCCCAACCACTATAGGACAAAAATCAAACTATTGTAGTTCTACTATTTGTTTGTGTGTTGTGAGATCAAGATTCCTAGATTCTGTATAAAAATCTTCTTGTGAGAGTGAGATGGATGTCGATTTTTCCCTGGATTTTTATGAATGCAATCAATGTAAAGTAAGTTTTTCATTATTCTTCTGGCTCCAAAGACCCGTTTTGAAGGAAAAAATAGTGTGATCTATCCTATTTTGCCAGAAGCTTTTTAAATTGAAGATGTGAATTTTATAATTGACAACGTAATTCTTGACGAGTTCGAACTGAATAAATTGAAAATCTCAAAATTTAACAAACAGTCACTTATCTGGTTCAAAATACTTTATTTTTTGTACATCATAAAAGTTTCAATAGAATAATGTGAATGAATATTTTTATAACTCCAATGATCCAGATAATTTCTTTCACCTCCTGCACATTGTAGTTAATATCAAATTTCAAGCACAATAACAGGTGATCAAATCAATTCAAGTTGATAAAACGTTCGATATATCCAACAATGAACGTTGATTATCCATTATCACCTCATACTAATTAATTCCTGTTCGTGGAATTGAACAGACGATCCACCGAAACAGATGAGCTGAATTTAACAAAAATAAATTATCTCGGTTGTGTTCGTTCTCGGAAGCAGGAAATTGAAATTTGCAATATAATTTTAATCACTTTATGATGATCGAGCAAATTTAAATTATAATGTCATACTCGATCATTTCAATCATCATCATCATCATCATCAAAAACATCATTATCATCATGTGAGATCATCCCCATGTGAGGTCCTTTTTGACAATTTACAAATTTGAACAATGTTTCCGCTAAGTATTTCTTGTTGTCATCGAATGTTGATACTTTCTTCATCGACTGAAGTTCAAACTAATTACTCTTGTTTTATGTTAACAACAGAAGAACCTTCTCGTGGGAATTTGCTTAGCAGGGTTGAGACAAAAACTTGCCTTTGTCTGTTACCTATTCTCTTATCCTCATTCAAGCCATCAAGTCTTTTTACTACAGTGCAATACCACCCTCCGAGCTCTCCACTTCCTTTTCCTTGTGAAATTTCTTTCCACGAAAGCGATAAAACACTAAGGACTGTTCCCACACAAGACCAAAACATACTGTGTGAAAACTGTATGTAGGTGGGAGGGAAGACCAAAACATCCAATCTAAGACATACTGTGTGAAATCTGAATTTAGGTGGAGGGATGCCAAAACATCCAATCTGAGACATACTATGTGAAAATTGAATTCAGGTGGAAGGGCTTATTAATATTGAAAATTTCTGCTAAGATAATTGCATTTAGAATTCAATGATGTAATAATGTATCCTCTATCTCTGTATCTCATCATCAAATCAATTTTATTCATACTTATCCGATAAACCAATTGTGCTTGATTTCTGGGAATAAAATAATCGATTCCATTATCTTGAACAATCTAACTTATGTATTACACATTATAATATTTTTTTGGCACTGGTGGCTCGTGCCCACAAAACAGGTGAAGTGCCCGTATATTTTACTGTACAGCACTTCACCTGTTTTGTGGGCTCGAGCCGCCAGTGATATCAGGCTATATTAAATGTATGTTTTGAATTTATTTATTGTCACCATTCTTATATGAATTCGTTATCAAGTAGCAAACTATTTTGATATCCACCACTTAAATACTATGAAGAAACAAAAGACGAATTTGAAGATGCTATGGAAGTAATTTGTCTACAAATATTTTGGAATTGGAACAGAGACCTTCATAAACCGGAACATTCGGGTTTATATATTCACTTCATTATAGAAGATTTGAAAAAATGAAATTAATAATAACTTTACATTCAATTTTTCAATGACTGTCTTTTATAAGCTTGAAAGTATAATTTATTTGGTATAGCAACTAGGCCTACTATATCTACGGTACAACGATCTCTATTTATAACTTTGAAAAAAAAACTATGAGCTCCGTAGTTTAAAATAAACTACGAGGAAGAAAGATAAGTAAAGAGACAATCCACAGGTTCTAAACCATTTAATTCTGATTACAAGCTTCTCTGAGAGCAAAGGGCAGCAAAAATTCGCAACTTCTCGTGAAAAGAATGTCTGAATGATCCTGTTTTCCCCTGAGATACAATTCAAACAAAGACTTCCATTGTTCCATCCTCTCTCATTTTTCCTCACTCGAATCTTCCTATTCCAATGTTCGTTTTCATTCCATGTTATACGCAAGAGTTTGAAAACGTACACGAAATTCTCTCACGAGCAAGAAAAGCCTAGGAGTGTGCCTTTATTTTGAAACTTGATATGCTTTTTAGAAGGGACAAAGTCTAGACCTTTGCCCCTCATCCCGGAATTCCGGGTCACTCTGAAAAGATGTGCAAAGAGTCGTCATTGTCTCCGTTCTCAATCACTTTGTCTTCTTTTCTCCCATGGACTCATCATTCCCAACCCTCCCGTCATCAACCGTAGTGAGAGCCTTCCTGCTGATTAGCCCTGTCACGGGGTAGAATTTCTTCTAAACACTGTGTGACGTATGACTAACGTGTTTCCTTGTCCCATGCTATCCCACTGAGACTTGGAAAGAAAGGAATCGTCGGCAATTGCATTAGCTGATCTCAACAAAAACTGTTCTAAACTCTTTCGAGATTTCGGGATTCAGTCTAATAATAGAGTGAGTATTGATCAAGAAATCTGTCGAAGGTAGACAAAAACTCTTTGAATTTTTTTATAATTCTGTCTAAATAGAGTAGATCAAGAGACTTATTGAAGACACACAAAAACTCTTTCGAGGTTTGAGAATTCTGTCTATATACGTTAGAGCAGTGGTCACCAATTGAGTTTCATGAAGGTCCGTTTCAAAGTTTAAAGAAGCTTCCGCGGTCCATCCAGGGGAAACACTAGTTTCGGGGGGGGGGGGGGGTTGAAAGCTTACTCTCCCGAAATATTTTTTAAAAATTGATAGTTTTACTACATCAATTTTTTAAATAATTATTCAAATATTTGAAATAGTGATTACTCTGTATGTATTTTGATTTTAATGTTATTCAAATACATTGAAGTTTGATATCATGCTATTGACGTATTAAAATAAAAATAGGCCATTAATTAAAAAGGCCTTTATTTCAATCGGATTTGCCAATAAAAATTACTGTATTGTTTATTTTTTTAATGAAGAATGAATAAAATAAATCTTATAAAATTGTATAAACTATTCTCGAATTTAGTCCTTGGCTATATCTCTTTGGCTATTGAAATACCAAGATAAATTGAATTAGGCGTAGAATAATTGGATGAAATAATGCAACAATATCAAATCAACATCCAACTTTATATTAAGAGTTAAGCTAGATTTCGCTCACATTGGAAGAAATACAGTACCTCCTTTCTAATTGGATTACACTGCTGGTGTTTATTCATTGTCCTGTTCAGTGCTTGATTTCTAAAAAAAAGAGGTAGGTATGGGAGCGGTGGGCTCACCAGTGGGAGGGGAGTCCGGGGGCCCGCCCCCGGGAAATTTTAAAAAATCACTCTTGAATTGGAGCGTTTTTAGCAAATCTGAGCAATGTTTAGTAGCTGTAGCTGTAGCTTTAGTAGCAATGTTTATTAGCTTTTATAAAACTAATAATACAATTTTAAATAATGAAAGAATGACGTTGCTCAGAAAAAGGTATGGGAGCGCCGCTCCCGCGCGCTCCCTCTGAAATCAAACTCTGGTTCTGTTTGTTTCTTAGTAATAAAATTCCATTCAGACTTTAGATGTTTTCTTATAGATTTTTTGTTTTGATTTATTTTAAGTTTTTTTTCGTTGAGATCGGTATGACATTGCGGTCCGCACAAAACTGGCTGGCGGTCCGGATCCGGACCGCGGTCCGCCATTTGGTGACCACTGCGTTAGAGTACTGATCAAGAAACAGTTTCTCAAAAACTCTTCCAATCGATTCAGAAATAACATGATTCTGTTTAATTAGTCTCAATTACGACATCAATAAGCTGATATTTTTGTAGCTCCACAAAAGCTCTTCAAGTTCAAGAAAAATGAATGAAAATAGAATATCACTCGAAATAGTATATTTCGTACCTAGGGCCGAAAATGTGCGTTTTCCGGCTCGAAATCGGTTTTCAAGTCCGAGGCCGTAGGCCGAGGACTAGAAAAGATTGAGAGACGGAATATTACATTTTCGACCCGTGGTGTCGAACTTTATTTTTCGGCACACAACATCAATGAAAACAAAACAAAATTATCAGTTAATCATTTCCATGAACAGCTAGACCAGTAGCCTTATTATGCTATCTTCCTCTATGCTGAATTTGGAGTAGGTGCCATCTGCTTGCTATTGGAACTTCGCGTCAAAAGTTTATTGATTTAGTGACTGAATATTACTTTATAACTATCAGTGTATTCGATTTTATTAGTTCAGAAACGTTTAAGCCCAAGATAATTTTTGTACGATCATCCTAAATTGTACAATATCAATTCAAAGTTGTTGATTTTCGACAGATATTGGCTAACAGAGAAGCTTTGTCTAGTTGCATTATCAGCTGCTAGATGGCGCTGGCTTACCTGCTAGACGAAGTAACACAGAGTCTGACAACAATAATTTTGTTCAAACATGGATTTCACGTTCATCATTATTCAACAGTTAATCAATACAAACATTTTTAATCTTATCAAAGTTGAAGTATTAGTTATTGAAGCAGTTTTTCTTTATTATTCAACTACTGATTAATTTGAAAACTTTCAACGTTCAGTTCTCTTGACATGGGATCTTGACAATCAAAATAACAGATGAGAGACTACCTTTACTTCGAAATACCAATAAGTCGACATTGACTCCCAAAACAGCTGACATTTAATGCAATCAAACCGGAATGCTACCTATTGATCGACTAACCCTTAAATCGACAACAACCTTCAGTCAGCTGACATTCAAGGTTATTTTACCGCCCTAGGGCCGAAAAACGCATTTTCCCGGCGAGTTGCTGGCGACCTCGCCTGAAAACGAGCGTTTTCGGCCTCCGTATAAAGCATGTAAAACAGTCCATTTCATACCAGTGTGGCGAAAACATTTTTTGAGACCTGCTATTTTTCTGAAGAATTTTACTCATCGATATTTCTATAATCCATAATCAAGAATATCCCCAAGTTTATAGATGGACAACTCATTTCAATCGTACATCTAAATAATAATAAAATGACAATGTTTTTCATTGATAATATCAGTTATCACAATATCTAAGGCTCTATGAATACGTGTTTATAAAGCATGAATTGTATCCAGATGGAGTTAAAATAGTGTAGTGCCAAGGCTATGAATCAGTTAAGTTCAAATTAATCACTTCAAAGTTAGTGTATAATATCATCAGCAAAGGTACTGTCACCATGGTACTAGTCTAGCGATATTACTCATATTATGAAGTGGGTGTCGAGGTGGCAAGTGGGTTGAATGATATAACTTCCTTATTAGTGTGGAAAGTATAAGGTAGAGGATACCATTTATGGAGGTTTGGAAGTTGAAGGTATAGCTGATGATGTCAGCAGCCAACATTGAATGCAGCAATCCAATGAACGTGAGATATGTAGTTCAAGCAGAGAAGACCCTCTGGCAAGATGGGAAAATGTCTCCAACTCGGTAAATATTGGTTCAAAAATTATCAATTCGATCTTAAATTGTGGGAAACAATTTGATCTACAATTTGAGACCCCATTTATAATTCTTGAACAAATATTGGCCAAGCTGGAGTCATTTTCCCATCTTGCTAGAATGTCTTCTACAGACTATAGGCTTGGGCCGTCCCCCAGGTTGGGAACAACGCACTTTCCATATATTCTGCAAAGGGAGACTCCCTTGTTTCCCCCTGAGAAATAGAGTGGGACATGCTGCCATCCTGTTGATTTAAGCTCATCCTGTCCGGCCAGCGTTTTAACCCCTGTCGACTATTAATTCCAGCACTGGTGTCGGGGTCTCTTTGCCCGGCGATGACATTGCCCCAGGTACTTTCAGATGTGCAGATCTGCTCACGATTGAAAGGGAGACACAAAGCTGAGAGACAGGGATTGAAAGGACAGAAGGAAGTGTGTGGACAGGAATAAACGGGTAAAGGATAAGAGAGGGAACGATGGAAAATGACAGAAGTAGAGAATGGAGTATGGATAAGATAAGTATGAAGAGAGAATCATGAAAGATGAAAGAAGTAAAGAATTGAGTATGGATAATGAGGATAGGATAAGTATGGATAAACTAAGTATGAAGAGAGAATAATAAAAAATTAGTGAAGTAAAGAATGAATTATGGGTTATTAAGGTAAGTATGAAGAGGGGAATGATGGAAAATAAGAGAGTTGAAGAAATAAGAGGAGTGATAATGCGAGATAATGATAACAAGAGAGTATAATGGTGAATACGATAAGGTGAATATGAAGAAGATACAGGGGGATGAAGGGAAATGGGAGAAAGGTGGAGAAATAAGAAGAGAGGGGAGAAGTGATAATGGGAAAGAATGATAAGAAGAGATTATAATGGAAAATGAGAAAGGGAGAGAGACTAATGGAAGGAGAAGAGTAATAAAATTAGTTAAAAATGAGCAGAAATTATGGTATAAATGAGAGACAAATAGTGACGAGAGGAGTTAAGTGAAAGATTGAAGAGACAATAGGAGTAAAAAATGTAGAGTGAAAAAGGAGGGAGAAAAGGAAGTAATAAGTGAGAAATGAAGGGAAAATCATAGAAATGAGAAAGGTGAAGAAACTAGTAAAGATCGAGTAACAAGTAAGTAGAAAATATGGAGATAATACTGAAGTAAACGAGAGTACGAAGAGACAATGAGATGAATAAGATGAAGTGAGGAAAGAATGGTGAAAATGTGTAGAGAGAGTGATAAAATGAATGGATAAAGATAGGTGAAGATACTAAAGGAAAGAGAGGAGTAGAAATGAGAAACTGAATGGAGAATAGTGATACAGCGAATGTGAGGGTGGCAAATCTAATTTCCTAATCAAACTAGCATTGTATTTGAGCCTCTTCTCAACCTCTATATAATTTCAATGTAGTGTTTAGTGAAGTGCTCCCTAGACCTGTCAAGCTTGTTTCAGAGAATTATCATGTTTCATGTTGGTTGCATTAATACATAATATGCTGCAAATATCCACTTATATGTTACAATATTAGTGGATGAAACAAATGATGTGTATGAGTGCCCAAAGAAATGCATGTTAATTTTGAGTCCAGCTATTTTTGGGTTGAAAGAATGTTTGTTGTGAGTTTAATGTTTAATCAGGTATTGAGTTTTGAATTTATTTTTTGATATTATACAGAAGTAAGCTTCGTGAGAAGCACGGATACTAGATTACATTCTAGTATTCTAGTATTCGTGGTGAGAATTATGCAAAGATTGGAGAACTAATGCATCCAAAATAGTTCGATACATTGAATTTTCAATTTCATTAACTGATAACTTCGATTCATTTCATTCATAATATTTGTAATATACGTTGATAACACATAAAATCATATCTCTAACCATCACTGCGATACATTCATCAATCTACTACACCTTTTTTAGCGCTACCTCATGTCAAATATAATTTTTCCCGCAGAAAATTAATTTCAGTTGTAGGCTATGTAGCGGAGCAGGTTTTTCGGCTCGGGAACAATTCATCTCCGTTAAAATGATGATGATGCGTGATGTGCATCACTTTCGCTACCTTTAATCATGGAGAAGGCCCATCCAGTGTTGTTCTTGGCTGCCGATGTGCATGTGCATGACATGCCTGTGATTTACATCCTGTCACGTGATGTGGAATTGAGATTTATTTTCATGTCAACAGGAGTTTCCGCGTCTTTCTTCAACAACAGCGGGTTATCGAACGCGAGTTGAAAACTTGTTTGGTGATTTTCCATATTTGACTTTGCTCTGAAACATTCTGAACGTTTTGTTGGGAAAAGGCGCGAGCGCGCGATCCTTTGCGTTTAGCAGATGAAAAGCGACGATAAGAGGGAGAAATCTCTTTGTGATACGCGGCGACGCAATTTCCTGACTTGTAAAATCCATTGCATTACGAAAATTACTTTTCCCCTTAAGAAATGATATTTCTTTTCGTATTTCTCTTCGGCTCATTTTTTATTTCACGCATTCATCTGTTGGCAATGATTTTCACCAATCTTTTATTTCCAACTCCAGCCTCAAATGGAAAGGTATGGGGGAGTGCCTACCTAGACTGAGTAATTCATCATTTTCATCAGTGAAGGGCTTTCCTGTTGCTTGAAAATTGTTCGCTTTTCTGTAGGTAATATTGATTTTCAAATACGCAACTACCGTCGAGAAAGGAAGAAGCTGGAACTCAGATGTAGATACAGGATTGATTATGATCATATCTCCTAATCCCCACTTATTAAATTAAATTCATATTCAGTTTCTTTGAACTTTCATGGTTGACTTACGCTAGGTGACTAATAATGAATTCATAATGAATTCTTCATTATTATATCAAATGGAAAGACAACTTTAAATATACGACAAGTATTTATCATAATTTCAAATAGATTGAAGCTCATAGATTTTATTTTGTCGTCATCCAGTTATCTTGTAGTTGGGATGAGTATCTAATAGTTCAAATCAACTATTATAGCCACATAGTTGTCATTATAGCCATATACTCGTAGTCATTTATATAACTTGATAGTCCAATACAGCCCATAAATAGGGTCATTATTATTATTTACATATTTAGCGTATGGCTTTTAATAGTGGGGAAACCCAAGGGTTATTCCACTTTACCATATAACCTAATTTTTCCTGGATGGAAACATGTAAAACCATGCAGGTAATCGTTATACTGTAGTTCTTTGAAACAGTCTTCAAAAACAGATCAAAATACGGTCATGATTGGAGCAAACCGTTGCTAAAAAATCCTATTCAACTTCACTACTGCTCTTATCTCACAAAATTTGAACTACAAAAACCAATTGACCAATCATTGCCATAACTTCATTTTAATATAATTAATTTTAATCAAATTTTCTTGCAACTAACTAGTAGTGAGTATGAAAAATAATCAATAGTTTTACCCAACAAGGCAACAAGGAACGTAAACAATACGTTCTACAGTTAAACAAGCAGCAAAATGATGTCCTCAAATGAAAAATGTCACCAGAAACTGGTTGACATTCACTTGTGAAGAAAAAGCCAACTTGTTCCGACTTTGTTATCTGATCTTCTACTCATTAACTGTGAATTGTATATCTGTATATCGTGTAAACATATACAAACCATGCAAATCGCTGTATGGATTGTATACCTGTTTATACTATGCATATACACATTGAAGGAAAGAAGAAATGCACATCCTGAACGTATGTAGATTGTACAGCAATGTTGCTAACAGGAGGAAAGCGAAGAAGGCTACTGTAGAAGTCAGATTGAACTTCGTCTTGATAATCTTCTTCGTTGTTGAACCTGTTCAATTTAAGCTCACCTATGTATGGCATATACAGGTATAATAAAGTTGGTATTGAAAGACTATGCAGAAATATACAGATATAGTAACGGTTACAAGTGGCTTTGATCAATCCCGGTTTAGGTTTATTAATTGATTGAAAACAGAGGCTCCTCTTGGTTAGTTTTGTTCTTTTACTGAGTCCTCCTCTTCTGGTTTGTTCATCTTCCTTGCTAAGGAACTCCCCCGCTGCTTCATGCCGTAATCATCAACTGAGTATCCATTTGGAAGTGCAACCAGCCCTGCTTGTAGGAAGCAATAAGCAATCAACGTAAACGTAATAGCGGCAACTAGCAATGAAAGGTGAATTGTTTCTGTTTTATGCGCTGAGAGTAAGGTTATGACGACTTGGACAAGCTAAACTCATTCACTATATATATTTCCTACCTCTATAGTAACTATATTACTATATCTTCACTCAGTAAAAATACACTCTCTGTATATAACTATAATATACAGTGAGTTAATACAGCTTGTTGCTTATCTCAAGTCGGTTCCACCCTTTGGTTAGAACTGTTGATGACTTTCGTTTACACATGAACACACGTACACTTTAGCAAATGTATCTCTTGCACTCTTCAATTAACCGGCATCTTCTTCTTCTTCTCTCCAATTAACACTATCAGCCCATCATGATAGATATATTTATCGATAATACTAGAATATTATACGTCTATTACTTTGTTGTAAGTGGATGCTTACTGGGTTGGGCTGTTGAGCGACTACTGATTTCTAATCTATTTTGATAACTAATACACTCGTTACATTCAGGATTTTGAATATATTTATGAATAATTGTTATTAATATACCTCTTACAACAATTATGTCATGTGTAGTATCTTCCATTTTTTTATTAATGTTTCAGAAATCCGTTCAACAGAGTCCTATTTCAAGGCTGGTAAGAGAATACTGAATTTAATAAGATTTTTTAAATTCATTTCAATGAATTACATGTCATTTATCAATAGTTCAGATAAATCTAATAATAGATGTAACATCATAAACATTTCTATATTCAATTCTGCACATAGCACATTTATCTATAACTGTTTTATAAAATGTTGTACTGCTTGCATGAGAAATCAGTGGTGATAAAAATCAACGTTATTTGGTGAAGTGTATAGTAAACTTATCTCAATAAAGTGATAATAGTGATAAAATTGTAGATAAAATAATAGAATATCTAAATAAAAAATTGACAACTTATTTAACTTTAGACAGAATAAAACTCTACAAAACGCGTTTACTTTTCATAAGTTGGAAATTTTGAAGTAAATTTTTGTTACAATAACACTTATAGGTGGAAATACAGACCATTTTCAACCACTGGCCAATTCTGCTGATAGAAATTTTGCGTTTGTAATGTGGTTAGGTTCGGGACTGAACAGAGAATACAGTAAGTACCACTAAACAGGACTGCAACAGTTGGAGAGCATTGGAAAGGGCCCAGGTGGATTTAATGGCTTACGCGCGTGAGAACAGTCTTCCTCAAATATCCTGTAAAATGGGTTATAGGGTTAGTATTGCCTGTGCACAAGCATACATAAATGCAGCCTACTATAGGAGCTTGAATCAGCTGTAGCACACACTGTGGTACATGGCTAAACTCGGTTTTAATCGATATTCACCCTGGAATTGTGTTTTCATTCAACAAAACTGTGGGAAATCCTTCTATTTAGCTAAAAACGTGGGAAATCCTTCACTTGATCTAATATTGTCCTGATAATGAATTATAAAGATTCAAATTTCTGAGTTCAACTGGAAGACATTTTACAATTCCCAATAGAAATGTTTTTGTAGAGTTCATTGTAATTCATGTAATTTCTCAGGTAATTTCATTCAGGTGGATAATAAACCACCTCAATTATGGAAGAAGAAGTTTGTACAGAACAATCATGATTTCATAGTATTTATCAAAAGCAAAATTCCTTGTTTCTTAGCATTAAAAAATCATTTATGGCATTCTTTACAAGATACCAGAATATAATTCTGTATTGATAACTACGTTTCTCGAACAATTTGATTATAAGAGTGGAAATTTGTAGTTCTATTTCCAATTGAACATACAATTTGAAGGTTTTGTATTCAAACCTTAAATCTATATCCTATGATAGTGTGAATGATGAGGGTATTTCAATGGAGTTCATTGGACTTTGCCCTCCTGAGTGATGGCTTAACATAGTTCAGTTCAAAAAGTCATAAACAAAACAATTATTTCATGTATACTGTACTATTTTCAGGCTCAACTCATTTTTCATTGTCACGTCAATGGTAGGTTGCCATATAAACCATTTTTAAGGATCATTGATGCCTCTCTGTTTTGACCCGAAAAATAATTCATTACCCATCTTGATAAGACTGTCAAAAATTGTTAATTACTACTTCCAGACGTCAATTAATACTAATAACTGATAGTGAACTGATTAAATATTGGAATTTACCACTTCTGTAACTTGTAGAGGTAGTCTCAGTGAGTTATTGATTGGATTAGAGAAAATAGGAAAAGGTCATAATATAGACTTGGAAAAATTTTGTTAGGAGGGAGAGGGCTTGATTGATGTGCCCTATCTGATAAACTTCATTGTTCAAGCAAGTTCCAGCTTGTTCCTCTTAAATACTGACACACAATCAATCATTGATAAGAGATAATTTGTTTACATTTTGTAGGCCGAATCGATGTTCGCTATGGAATGGAATAAATGTAGGCCTGAATTGTTACATTGGAAAACTGAAGTGTGGTTTTGCTCTGATATTATTTATTTCCAGTCTTTTCAGAAAATCCAATCTGATTCAATTCGTTGTATTTTTCTATGTATATGCTACTCCATTTAGGATATAAATGTTCAATTAATAGAATTTTCCCTCAAAATAGTTCTGTTATAGTTCTAAAAAATACAACGGAAGTGAAGTCCCTCCACATCCAATTTCATATCAAGAAAAACTTTAAATATCCTATTATTTCGAAGTATCAGTTGTCTATTGATCAATAGAGTAAAGGACAATAATACAGTACTGATCAATACAGTACAGCAAAAAAGAGTTTTGAAATATGAAAAGCAATAGAAAATATTTTTAATAAAACAGTAATTTACAGGAAAATAATTGAATAGTTAATTGTATAGGAATAATTATATTATTGATATTTGAGGGTTCGTATTGCATTGGATGGATGCATTAAACCGAACTTCATGTGGAGTATTGGAATATATTATACATTAATATATTATATAATTAAACTTTTGGATTAGAATTCTAAACCCTTTTAGTTCTATTGGAACTCATTCAACACGGATCCATATGTAATGGGAAATTCCAAAGCTTTGTTTAATAGGAATAGTACTATAGTAGGGATTCAAATCAATATCAAGAAGGGATAGATCAATAGTTTATAATATCAATGAAATCCCCAACAAATGCATTGGAACAAAAATACTTCGCAATTTATGACAATAAACCTAACAATGAAGAAGGGTAATTTCAGTGATAATGCTCCATTTGTTTTCCAACAATATTCCAATTGAATGTTCCATATCAAGCTCAATCAATAATATTCGAGTGGACTCGTAGCTTGAATTGAATCCATGAAATAATGCTATTAATTAGTGTTCATGTTCCAGTTGAATTGAACCGATCAATAAGATACGGAATGAAGAATAGCGCCGGCATCCAATTGATGCAATATTAATAAATGCGTGTGAGAGAGAACGAGAACTACAATAAATAATGAGAATGCGTGGCCTAAATTGACAATCAACGCACATGTGTTGCGTGTGTGTCGAGTGTGTACCAAGTTCCAACACAAACACCAATCGAAACAATGAGGCATCGAGTGCAGAGAACTCATGAAGTACTGTTTACATAAAGGTCCATGCCAATTGGAATTTTGTGTTTGTTCGGTGCGCGCATATGGAATTATCAATTAATTAGTTTATTGTGATGATCGGGCTTGGGCCTGGCTGATCCATGTGGAAATCAATTGACAGATGGAATCAACATTTGCAATTCGCAAACAAGTGCGCCTGTTGGGTTGTTGAGCTGCTAGCTATCGCTTCAATCGTCAATAATTGACAAACATGGACTGTGCAAATTCGAGCGTGGGTAAGTTGGAATTTCCAAGAAAATGTATGTCTAAAAAAACAGGAGAATTATCATCTGCGAAACATTCATTTTATGTTGACGAGAGTTGTTGGACTAGAGCTCCTTGCCTTTTTTCAAATATTTTGCAGGCCAATATTATTCCAACTGATTCATGGAAATTGGTGGTCATGTTAACTAGAAAAATGACGAGATATCAACAGCACGTTCTATCATGCAAAGAGTTTTCCAAACTTCTAAAACTTATTGAGAGGTTGGAAAAGGCATTTTCCTATGGAATGAGCAGGGAAGAGTGAAATTTTCAGTTTCACAGTTCAAGAGGGCTCTAGTACGACATTTTTGATTTAATTACAGATCAAATTAAGTGATTGAGATTTTTTGTGTTCATGTAATACAAGTATGTTTTGGCATTACATTTGTTGAATTGAATTAAAATCAAAGTAATCAAAATTCCTCCCCCTACAATATTATCTTCTACCTAGATATCGTTACGCGTACTATACAGCCTCTTGTCCAAAAAAATTTTGTAAAGAAAGTCCGCCTTTGATGATAACAATAATGATTTATCTTCTCATAAATATATACAAGTAACTGCTTTAACTTGAACAAAATCGGTTCTTCTCAAATATTTTCTTGAGATTGGTATTAATTTTGACAATAACACGATTTATTATGGTCCAACCCGATTAAGGTTTGGTTCTGAATCGTATTCGTGGTGCAAACTTTAATGCGGATTAATTAAGTTGCTTTTCTCGATCAATTACTTCGCAGAGGCGTTTGATTTCATTTCAAGTTATTCAAAGTAGCCTATTTTTGTAACAGCAGTACGAGAATCGACTGCAATTGAAAAAGGAGTGTTTAGGACACTGTGCGTCAAGACTTTTTCAATAGCAATTGAATTTCAAACTGTAATTAGCAATCTAACCGGCGAGTTGGGAATCAATTGAGACGTAAAGCATGGTTCAGTCTTTTCGCCTTTCTTTTTTCTTTTTTATCCATTGTCGACGCCTCTTCCTTTCTTCTTCGGCTCTTTACTTCGATTCCGTTTCATTTATTCCTCCATTCATCCTAATTGTATCGGGACTCGTCGATGCTCATTGCGCATTCAATTAACGTTTTGCCAGTTAATTTTATTCGGCCGTTCGATTCGACTTTTCTGTATGTAGGATCGTGGTATCGACACCTACAGCCGGTTCTATCAAAAAATAAAACTTCTTCACAAAAAGACTCTCCATCAATTCAACGCCCTTTGGTAAAGCATTTAAAAAGCGAGCTGCTTTTAATTTTCTTTCAGCGTTTGTGATGTTAATAAGGCATTGGCCTTTTTGTCGGAGCTTTTCATTTTTAGGGTACCGAATCGGTTAAATTTGGACAAAAGAAATAAGCATAAATCATTTCTGCCTTGATTCAAGACAAAATCTGGGAAAATTTCTGTGAATGAATACACTCTATCATCACAAATTCAACGTTTTTCACCAGATAATGGACAATGGTAAGGTTGTAATTGTAAAGTATCAATAAAATTGAAAAAGGATTGTAATTGTAACAAGGGAAATCGGTATTAGTCTAATATCTCAATTAAATTGAAAGCTCATCCTGCTTTATTTCCAAGAGAAATGTAATAAATTGAAAAAATTAATTAATAGAACTAATAAAGTTTCTCTTCAATGCTGAATTTCATGTTTTCTATTGAAATATTCTGTTACTTAGATAAATAAATCTATAAATCTGACTTAGATTGATCTTAAACCTCCCAGATCATTCTAACCTGCATTCTCTGACCATGTACTGTAGATGAGTTTCATCTGAATTCTAGTTCCGAATTAGTGAATAGGATTTGTCTGTTCACTTAGTTCAGTACACGTTCCTGATACTTAACCCTCAATGTGAAACAATTGGTGAGGCTTTCAACATGAGGGTCCTCGCCGATTATTGATGACTGGATTGCGTGAGGCTCCCCTTCCTCATACTCCTGCCTCATTGCCTCACTTCCGTGCCTCATACTGCCTCAATCCATGCCCAAATTGTACCTCTCGGAAGTATGCATACCGTTATTACAAAACCAAACACACTATTACCTCGTAGTGAACTATTCATAGAATCTAGTTATGGGCCAAACTTGGTGACAAGTCTTGTTAGGAATTGAAAACATAGTAGCACACTAAGAATCGACCAAAGAATTTTCAATTTTTTTAAGACTTGTGTTTTTTAGCATATTTTCCCAATTATCTCATTTCACATTGAATTAACAGACTTCTTACTTGTTTTATCGTATTTCTCAACCAATTTTACATGAGAATTGATTATTTTGTTTTTGTAGAATGTTTTTTAAATGTCACTTTTCCGTCATTGTTATCTTGGTAACAAAGCGTTTTGGGGGTATTTTTCTCCACTTGTTGTAAGGAATCAGCCTGAGAAATATTGCAAATTCCTCCTCAAATACTCTGTATAGAATATTTTTATAAATTTATCGTATTCAATGCTACAATTAATTATTCAACAAGTTACATCAAGAATGATAAGAGGTTTGAATGTGAGTTTGAAAGGACAGTAGAGAGTATTCATTTATTAGTGTTTTACGATGTTACACTATTTCAAAGACTTTTTATAATTTTGATTACTCGCGGACCAGATCAGAATGCTGCTGAACCCAATAAATAAAAGAGTTATTGGAAGACTGAAAAACTTTCTAATTTCATCTTACTGCAGTAGTATGAAAAGGAAATTAAAATAAATCGGTCTAGACAGTGCAATGATCGTCAGTCGAAACAAGCGTCGTCCGGATTGATAGGAGATAGCTAACTATCGAACCGCAGTTTCGTTAACTTCAGACAGATTTATTCAATAGCCTATTGGTTCGAGTAGCTTCACTTTCGTAGGATTTCCTGCAATCTATTTGTTTCGACCCATTGATTTGACTGATTTATTCACAGACTTTCGCACTCGGTTTAAATGCTCACAAGTGAACTATCAATCAGCTCCATGGAATATTGTTATTATCGATAAATTATAGGATGAAGCCTGTTCAATTTCACTGCTATCGCTTCGATACTTGAGTTACTGGAGTACTTGAAATGGGTCAAGTGCTTTGTGTTATGATATCAAAGGCATAAGTGCACTGCCTGGAATATTTCAAAATGCTCATTGAGTTGCAAATCTAAATTTTGTAAAGCTGTCATTGAATATACACACTGCATTATGTAATTATTGAGTTTGAGATTATAAAGACTACATTATGCGGAACTTAATCCCTCCACATTACAGTCTGTCCAAGCAGAGAAGACCCTTAAGCAAGATGGGAAAATGACTCAAGCTTGGTCATTAACAGCCTACGATTGAGACCAAATCAATATTTTTTGAACTAATAGTGACCGAGCTTGAGTCATTTTCCCATCTTACCAAAGGGTGTTCCTTGCTTGGAAAGACTATACAATCGACTATAGCTACTTCTCACTATACTCCGCATTATTTATTGTACGTGAGGATGAAGTAAATTATGAAGTTTTATTGATTCACTTTCTTTACCAAATATTCAGTTCAGATAATTATGTGATTTGTAATATCATGTAATGAACCATTCTTATTCTTGTTGAATAATTGTATCGAACATAGTTGATTGAATAATTGTTTTTTTATGAGGATGAAGCCCACATGATCTCATAGGCTTGTACGTGGGTAATGAGATGGATGATAGATGACGACTACTTTTAATTAAAAGAATTGTATTTAGTTGATGACATGATTTTCCTAGTCCATCCGATGTTAATCATGATCCATTTTCAGGAAAAATAGAATTATTGGAATGAAGTGAATAAACATATCAAATGAGGAGTTGCGAGTAGTGGACTTGTCTACGTGAAAAAACTCTTGAATTAAAACGGTCAGGGATCGATGAATCGATTCACTCCGAGAAGAGGGAATAAAATAACGTGGAGAGTATTAATTTTCAACAGAAACAAGTAGGACGTAGTAACACAAGCGATCGGATTGCCGATTGGATGATGGAATTTCAAATGTCGCACTAATAATTATTATTAAATGGGGAAAACTTGTCGACGAGAGTATAGCTGGTGCCAAAAATAAAGGCGGTTGGCGAATGTCTGTTATTAATTTTCAGCTCTGTCAGGACAATCGGCTAGCTTTCTTTGAGAGAACATCTAAACGAGAACAATCCAAACTATACTAATTTGTTTTTGGAGACAGCTTTAGACTGTCCTGATAGATATGAGAATTGATAACAGTCATTCGTTAATTGCCTTGATTTTTGGTACTTGTTATTTCGAAGAGTGGCACAGGGATTGTCAGGGAATGGGTTAACCCGTGTTATTTTCGATGCTAGCAACAACCAATGACAGGACGAGGATTTGATCGGATCATTTTTCCTTCTCACAACGATCGTATGCAGGGGAGGGATCATTTTAAGGGGGGGGGTTACATCCAACGATCCAACACCCCCAGCTATGTTTGCCCCTCTCCACAAAAGTTTATTGGAAACGAATGTTTAATTAATGGGTTTTAACCGTTTCATTTGTTTGCTGCACTGAGCCACTGGCGGCTCGTTCTCACGAGACAGGTGAAGTGCCCGTAACTTTTACTGTTCAGCACTTCACCTGTTTTGTGGGCACGAGCCGCCAGTGCGCTGTGATGCCTTCCATATCGGGGTGGCTTGGGTTGACTACTATTTTCGAATCGATTGCATGACAAGTTGAAACGAGTTGTGAAGAATTGTGGCCCTGTTCAACAAACTACGAAGGTATAATCAACCCCGTCTGTGTCCGAAACTAGACTTCACTTTTATTTCCATTCCTCCCTCACTGCTCGAACTACTATTCCTTCAACCACATTTTCATTTTATCACTTCTCTTGCTCTTTCACTCTATCTTCTACTTCTAATTCTCTTAAACATAGGATAATCTTTATTATAACAATGGAATACATACAATACCTTGAATCAGAGTTGTGCAAGTCCTACGGACAATTCTAATACAATTTCAAAGTATTTTACCTCTCAGTCTTTACAGAAACTCCGGAAAGCTTACAGTGGAAATAAACCTTTTCACTGTGAATTTTCCTTTTTTCACCATTATTGAAAAGATAAGCAAACAATATAACGAAACTATATACATTATTTCATGTCATTTTTGCTATGTTCTCAAAGACGTATAGATACAGATACTATCTACACAAGGTTGCTGTCACTTGTTTTAAAATATGGCTAGCCAGCTCTGGACGTATTCATATGTTACAAAGGAGTAATATCATAATCATAGATTCAATAAAATAATGAGAAACTTGAATGTCATGAGAAATGGTAAATATAGTATTCTATAATAATAATAATAATAATAATAATAATAATAATAATAATAATAATAATAATAATAAGTTTATTCTCAATCAAAGAAATACATACAACTTTTTCATACAAACAGAACAAAAATTTTAGACTGAGAAATAATACGCATATGCAAAGCTTGAAGAGCTTGACCGCATATGGGAGCACAGTAATACAATGAATTATGTACATACTTGAAAACAAATTCTTTTTCTAAAATAAATAAGAAGATAATACTAGCAATAAATCTACTCCAAGATTACCTTTTTAAATAAATTACGATTCATTATTATTATCAAATTCAACGAACACTGTCAATTGAAACAAATAAAAATAGAAAAACTTAAAAATCAATTGAATAACAAGAGAAAATCAAACTGAAAATCTAATCCATTAAAACTACATCACTCAATGACACAAAATCAAACATTAATAATCAAAAGAAAATAAAACTTGATGCATCTTTATACTTGTACACTGTAAAGAACCTTACTTAATGAACAGCCTGGAAAAAAGAGAACAAGGGGATTTGATTTATTAAACTATTACTAGATACATTCTCTCAATTCCATCCTCATTTTCTCCGCATTTTTTCTTGTGTAGAAATCAAATTGAGGGCTTTGATGGACAGGAACCAGTATTCATCAACCGTAGTCTGTCGCCTAGGAGGAGAGAACTTCTTGGTGTTGCACGACGATTGGGAGGCTAAAATTAAGGATGCCTGGGTCGACCATGTTGGCAGGGTTAAAATACGAAAACTTGATGGAGAAATCTCCTTAATTAAAAGTGTAAATGAACTCAAATTTGATTAGGAGTCCAACTTCATTGAACGTTATTGATAGGCAGCTTGAATATTGTTTGCATTTTGTCATGTAAGAATAATATATAATTGATTAAATAAATAAATATAAAATTTAGAATAATTTACAATGATAGTACACTTTGCTGAGTTATTTATCGCACTTGAGATGGACAGTGACAAATAGTATAATTATCTCATGTTATTGTTATCATGTTTGCCTTAATTGTGATTTCTTTTTCTCTTCACGAATCTTTGAAAGATCTTTTCGAGATATTGAGAATATTAGTGGCATTATTGATCAGCTCAGTTGAATAGAATCGAGATTATTATTATAAAACTACTAATGTTATAAAATAACAATAAGGCTATAGTTGGTGTGATCGGTTCACATCGTTATAATATGTTTATTATTGATTAAGAGCTGATGATGGTCGAGTATATTGGATTGAGCAGTGGACTGGGCTGTATAAAATAATAACTTAACGTTTGCAATAACTTTTATTCTATGTTTAATCGTTTATATCAATTTTAAAATGTTTTATGACAGCATCTTATAATCACAGAGTATCGAGACTTATTCATAAGTGAAATTCATTATTGTGAACAATAACCAAAATAATAATTATTATCGTCAATTGGTCACTATCAGTCTTATCGCTGCGGTCCTATTGCTCGATCTTATCGCTGCAATCCTATTGCTTCATTATCACTACAGTACTGTATTTCATTTTGTTGGTAGGTTGATTCAGTATCGATGAATGAATGAATCTTTGAATGGTTTGATGATGATTCTCATCACCATTTTATTAGTTTTTTTCAATACATCTGATAGTCAACTTTTAACATATAAATGAGTATTTTTTAATTGATATTATGATTGATCAAATGATCAGTCAAATAACTTCAGATTTCTTGAATGGAAATAAATTTTATCATTCATATAGGCCTAATATGATAATTTATTGTGAATAAATGAATAAATAATTTATTCTCTTGCATGGCAGTCCGAGAATGGACTGAATACAGTAACAACTTTTTTTAAATCTTTTCATCTATATTTGAGAAATTTTTTTTTAATTATAAATAAGTTACATAAACAACACAGTTAATAATAATATTTATGGAAAATTTCAGTTCTCTTTATGAATGTAGATATGTTGCATCACTCAATGATTTTAATGACACATTTTTCTCACTCAATAGCGTAGTTGTTTTTCAAATGAACATTCATAGCATTAATTGTAATTTCGACAATTTATTACTGTACATAAATGGTATGAGGAACAAACCTCAAATCATTGTTCTATCTGAAGCGTGGATAAAGCCTGATTATAACATGAACATATTCAATATTGATGGTTATGATAAAATAACTTCTTGTACTGAAAACAGATGCGGGGGCCTGGTGGTATTCTATAAACAGTACTTTAATTGCAGTTTAATTGAGAGCTCACTGGCTGGAGCCGATTCCATAGTGTTAAATTTTAAATATGGACAGTTAAGTTTTGTATTAATTGGTGTCTATAGATGGCATACAAATAGCAATATTCCGTCATTTCTCGAGTCATTTTCTGAACTTCTTTCCGGGATAGATCATGAAGAAGTTGTTTGTGTTGGGGACTTCAATATTAATATAAATTCGACCAGCCCTCTTGTTGATCAGTATTTTGAAATTTGTGCTATGAATGGTTTAGAGAGTCTGATAGATGTCGATACAAGAGTAACTGACACTTCTTCTACTTGTATAGACCATATTCTATATAGAGGACGGTCCTCTTCAGACGTTTTTTCTGCTGTTGTTGAGGCTGGTATAACTGATCACCGTGCTGTATGTTTGTCCATGCCCTGCACTAGGGTCAGTAATCAAAGAGCTAGTACTGAGCGCATCGTAATAGATTACAATAAATTGAACGATTCACTTGCTGAGGAAGAATGGGGGTCTGTTTATGCTTGTGATGATCTTGATTTAGCCTACTCAAATTTCGAGAATGTATTACACTCTCACATTCAGTTTGCAACCACCAAGTCTAGAAGAAACAGCGGAAATCATATATCTAGAATGCTCAAACCGTGGATGAATCAGGGTCTATGCAATGCTATCAATACTAGAGATAAATTATTTAAAATAATGAATAGAAATAAATGAGTCGGCTAGAAATAATTACATCTCTTTTAAGAGGAGGGTGAAAATATGGATCAAAGATGCAAAGGAAAGATATTATAAAACACTTTTTAATGAAAATAGGGGTAATAGTAAAAAACAGTGGGAAATAATAAATAGTTTGGTTGGGAGACAAAAAGCCAAAAATTCTTTAATAAACCTTGTATCTAATAATAGAATAGTTACTGATAAATCTGAGATTGCAGGAATTTTCAACAACTATTTTATTAATGTATCAGAGCTGGCCTTCAGAAGAAGTTATTGAAACTTATGCGAGATCTTTCAGAGTTGACAGGAACACACAATCCTTGTTTTGGAGACCTGTGTGTCCAGAGGAAGTGGCCAGTGTTAGATATCAGAAAAGCATTTGATACTGTTGATCATGATATCTTGTGCTGTTCCTTGTATTCATTAATGACCTTTTTGGTGGACCTTTCAAGGGAAAATAACAGCATTTGCCGATGCTTTTACATATGGTGAAACTAATTTGCAGAATCTTCAGTGTAGTATGCAAGCAGATCTTAATTTATTATTTATCATTCCATCAACTGTGGGTAGAGGAAATATTTTTCAAGCTTTGAATATTCTTCCATTGAGATCAATGTTCTGTACCAATCCATACCTCTCTCATCACACTTGATCGCACCTTAGGATGGTGAGAAGTTGAAAATTAACCTCATTTAAAAAAATTAATATTCACAGTCAAGTCAATTTGTATTTGAAACAAGTTTGAGTGATAGACACTAATTGAGAGCTTTTCTAGAGTTTATTGCTATCCGTAACCCATAATCAGTAAAATTCGAAAGTAAAGTGATGTGGTTATTAGTCAAATTTAGTTAAAATAGACTTATCAACATCAACACTCAATTCTACCCTTGCTGCACTCATACGCCTCTGGAGTGGTTAATCCAAAAAACCTTTTCAATGGTTTTATTAGCGTTTCATCTAATCGGCTTAGCATGGAAACTCAATTACTTTTTACGAAACGTTCAATTGAGTAGCAACAGTGAGTGCTGCTTTGCCCTAGCTCTGGTAATTAATTAACGACAACAAATTGATTCCGGTAATGTAATGCCTTGTGATCGACTTTTTTCAACTACATAGTGTGCTCTTTCATTCGACTGAAATGGAACTCGATCGTCGACAATTGTTTGTTTTCAAATGTATTCAACATGAAACGCTTTTATCAATTGTCGTTCTCGTCACAATACAGTTTTGTCAAAAGGGATCTGCATAATTTCCCTTTTATGAATCCCGATATAATTGATGAGCAGTACTTCATTTCGGTGAACAGCGGAACAACTGTAGTATTTTAAACTTTGTTGTTTGTCACCCAACAGAAAAATGTTTTTGTTGCATTTCGAACTGCTATTATCAACGAACGTAATGTTCAAGATTTTTCCCAAATATAGTTTTCACCTACCATCAATCTACCTAATTTGAATGGAAGACAAGAGTATTTTATTTATGAAAATTAAAAATCTCCAATAACATCCTTTACGATAATATCTAGATGGAAATCCGAAGAATGTTGGAGGTATTAGGCTATTTTCCCTCTTATAAAATTTAAAAATTATACACATTATTCATAAAACTCTTATTATCATGAAACTGTTTGTTTCTATATCTATGAAATTGACAAATCGATAATTTGATGATGAGATGAGTTAATGACGAAATCATTACTTTTTCGAACACAATAAACCTAAATTTTGATAAATTCCAGCTTGGAACTCAAACAGTTCAACGTAACAGTTCTCTATTATCCATACATAGATCTATGAATCCATCTCTATCATAGTTTTTATATATATATACTGCATAGATTATACGATATTATTTATTCATTTCATTCATTTATTCATTGATATCATTACACTAATTATGATTTTTATATTACATTATATTAATACAGATTATAAATCTGAGAAGACTTCAATAAAAATGACAACCCAACTACAAATACACTAGAGTGTATGTGTATTCTTGCACTAACTCTCAACCAAAGTTTTGTTACAACTTACCAGCTTTCTTACAGATTCATGAGAAATTATACCCGACTTTACCCACATTTGGGGATTCTCTCCTCTGTGAGTATCTTTTCACAGTCCCTCTACTCAGTGTCCCTCTCTCTCCTTCACCAACACCGCACGCGCAGCTGCCGCATCGCTGCAGTCGCGTTTTATTTATGGCTGTCGCTGGAATGAGTCGCCGTAAATCATCCATTAACTCATCCGATTTCTCGGCCTCCTCATCTCACCGAGGTGCGTTTTCACACTACCGTAAATTTATTTTACGACCCGCTAAGCTCAATTTGTTATCTTTCTATTCGCGTTGTCGTCGCGGTATCGTGTCGCACATCGCGAGCGAACTGCCTTCCCTCAGAATTAACGCAGGAAATTCGCGACAATTTGAAGTTGATGACACAAGTATGCTAGTAATTGAGTTGGCCTGTTGAGTTTCAGTACTGTCGCTGATTTGAGGAGGATTGTAACTGAACTACATACTTCTTTGTACTAACATTCAATGCTTGAATTTTGTGACTTATTGTCATCAAGGACATGCGAAAAATTCTGGTTGATGTATAATGATTGAAATAATATAAGTTCAGAGACGCTTTTATTAATTTGAATAGAATTCTCCGATTGATTGAGGAATGAAGAACATTCAGTTCATAGGTTGAGGACATCAAAACCACAAGTTCCTCTCATTGATTGTATTTTTGTACATTAAAATAGTCATGGAATCTATTTACTTGAAAAATAACGATGAGAACATGCACTCGTATGTTGCACGATGATATTCATTGATAATTCGATTATTGATAAGTTACTGCACAGAATGCAGTTCAGTGGTATGACTCTCTCAAGATAATCGATTCGAATTGGAATATTCATTCATCCAACTTCAATAACGTTTGCTGAGGGGACACAATGTATCCTTCATTCATAATTCAAAGATTCTCAAAGCTTACCGGTGAGTCACCATAAAATTATATGTGTAATAGGTGTAAATTATCATCTAATTATTATTTTTCAGAGTGATCGAATAGATGTAACATATAATGGTGAATTTTCTACGGAGAGTGAATTGAACACTTAATTGAAAAAAGTTGATGAGAAATGTGTAATATGATCACAAAGGGAACACCACAATGTTTGCCCGACACCACTAAACTAAGTATACAATCACTGCAAAGATCAGCAACTTGAAATTTACTATCACAGATTGAGCATACTTGATTTATGACAGGAGGAAGTAGGCCTATATGGGAATAAGCCTATGAATAATAATCTGGAAGCATTGCGGTGCGGTTAAGATCTATCTTGAAGGTGAGAGATGGCGAACGCACACACTTGAATCATTTACAATCTGCCCTTGCAATGTAACTGCTACATTGTAGCCTATCCCTCCTTGCTATTTAATCTCTCTCCTTTGCTTCTATTCTTTCTCTTCCACTTTGATTCCTATCCATCTCTCTCTCTCTCTCTCTCTCTCTCTCTCTCTCTCTCTCTCTCTCTATCTATCTCTCTCTATCTTTAGTAATTCTAATAGCTTGTTATGAATTCTCAACCTTAGGCCAAGTGTTAATGGAAAGGATAACCTTATCCTTTCCCAAGAATGGACATATATATGTCTAAACTTCGCCTTTTCACTTAGATAACTTACACTCCTTATTCATTTTGCAAAACCTCCAATTTAAAATCTGTATAAATTTTGCATTCATTACATCACCGTTTTTCATATTTTTACTAGAAGTCTCTATTTTGTGAAATTTATAGGATAATTTTGTTTTACTCATTTATATTACAATGTATAATCTAAGCCGAATTTTGTTATCTAATTGAATAAAGTAATCTAATCTAATCTAATCTCTCTCTATATCTTTCTTTCTCTCTCTCTCTCATTTTACTACCAGAACTCACTTACTCCTCAAATTTACTATTTTCTTTTTTTTCTCACAAAGTTCTCTCTTTTTTAGTTTTTTCTCTCCCACTTTTTTATCCCTGCACTATCTCCCTTATCCCAACACAATATGCGAAGGTGTTATACCGTATTTCAAAAAGCAAAATTTTAGAAGCTGAATTTGGTTCTCTGAAATAGGCCACCCCAATATGATTGGACGGAAAAATTAAATGATTGAAATTTCAACTTTAGATACCACAATGACTTGGAGTTTTCGTAAAAACTGTGCACTAATTCACTTTTTAGTGAGATATTTTTGTACCTAGAATACGAAAATGAACCATTTCATAAAATTCTGCACTGAGCAATACTGATCTCTGCAGTACATTATTTAGTAGTGGAATAAAGTAGAGCGTCGCTGTGAGTCATCACGTAACATTCTCAACCCAACCTAGTAGTGGTCCTTGGCCACTGCACTTCGCGCCAAATAATTAAATAGGCGCGAAAGCCAGCGATATTTGACGCGCGCCAAAAATGAATAATTCATTCACCCGCCCACCATTCGTCACCTACTAGATGAACACTGTAATAATTCAGCCTAATTCTACCTAACTAGTGTTGCCATAAAATAGACTCACTAGTGTATAGTTGAACCTGTATTGTGTAACTGTGTATACCTGTATTGTGAGAAAACCAGAAATGATTGCTTGAAAATCCATCTAATTTAATGCTGAGTTGAGTCCAATGTTATATGTTTTTCCATCAAGCTCATAAGAACAGATACCATTAGAATGAAATATTTTATAACTGCAGAAAGTTCTCATATTATTAATTAAATCAATATTAATGTAGGAATTGTGTAGCCTGTCATCACAGTCACAAGCTCGTGCATTTGAGTAGTCTGTTCAGGCAAAGAAGACCCTCTGGCAAGATAAGAAAATGACTCCAGTTCGGTGAATGTTGGTTCAGAAATTATTTATTTGGTAACAATCGTAGGAAACATTCAGATCTACAATTTTAGACAAAATCAATATTTTTCGAACCAATATTGACCGAGCTGGAGTCATTTTCTCACCTTGCCAGAAGGTCTTCTTTGCTTGGGCAGACTACAGCAAGACCATTGGTGGCAAAAAATATTCAATTCCAAGCATACAGTTCTTCATGTATTTTTAATGGTTTGATTGTAGAATAGTTTCAAGTATAACTACTGAGAAAAATTCTGAAAATTCTCCTATTATACATCTGAATTTTGAAGGATTGATATTGAATTTCAATCAGATTCAACAGTACCAATGACTGATGAATAAATAGATGAATCTCCAGTTGTTTTTATAACCCAACATCCTGGTTCAAAAATAGTTGATAACAATAATCGCTGATGGACAAATAATTATGATAAAACTGCTTTCTTCCTGGCACTTTCTTCTCCAATAGAGGTAATGGTATGTATAAAGGGTAATATCGTATAGAAAGCTACATGTATTGTTTTCGAATTTATATGTTCATTAAGTTCAGGAAAGTTACTTTTATTTATTTTATCTGAATGTAGTAGTCCTATTATCTTCCAGTATCCTGATACATGTTTCATACACCAAATAGCGAGAATGAAGCTTGAGGCGTGGATGATAAAATAAACTGAACGCCCCCGGGAGTCGAACTGGGGACTGTTGATCTCCACGGGTGGTCGTACATCTTACCGGGTGGGGATTAGCGGTTTCACTGTTCTAAAGCTCGTTCCATAATATCTTCACTGGCCGCACGCATGCGCAAGTACGCAAAACGTTTAATGAGAAACAGTGCCATGTTATGTACTACCAACAAAAAACGTATTCGTACACAGAAACATATTATACAAATACTGGGGAAACCAATGTGTGCTAGTAATAGTGCCAAGCATAGGGATACTTTAGTGGTCTGCTATTTAAAACCTTGCATTCCTTCAGCTTCATCGTGGAACAGAGGCTACCCCCTGCTTTCTTTATATCACTTTACTGCAGGTTTCTCACAACACTGGAATCAATGCGCCTGAGAAACAAAACACCAATAACTTTCTATAATTTTAATCACATCTACACAAGCTACGTTTGAGAAAACCTGAGAAATTTGTTTGATTACACATCTCGCTCCTTCTACTGGAGTGGAATTCCTTTGTGTAATTCTAATTTATTTGTTATAAAATTGATAAGGTAAATTTAACTGTTTAGTTATTTTAAGATTTGTATAGAGATTTTTTGTTGTCTCAATCCTTCTAATGAAGGTGAATTTTTTATCTTATTCTACCATTTATCATCAATAAATTAATAAAATAAATGAAACTATTAGTTTAGTTGAAGATTCATAGAGAGATTTTTTGTTGGATCAACATTATGTGGTGCAACCAATTCATAGTAATAATTTTGACTATATGGTTGTTGAAAGCATTTTATGATAGGGAAATTGAATACTTAAATTTTCCTTTATGAGATTGAGTTTATAATTAGAGTAACGTAGTGACATAAGAAATTTTACATCTCTTGTAACTTAATGAATAAATGAACTGATTCACAATGATTAAACCATCCATCTTTATTTTGGAAATATTCAGGGCCAGAAAGCTCTTAGCAGACAGTCACTGAAGTATACATTTTAGTTAAGGTGTTTATTTTATGTCTGTGTCTGTAATTTTTATATTGCATGGAAAATGTAACAATCTTGTTAAGTCCTAGTTTATTAATATTTCACTCATTTCATTAAACATTGATATTTCAATCATTCATTTGATACGATAAATCATTGTGATAAACTTCGGAATACAGGTTTGGTGTTATGATTCAGCTCATTCTTATAGCAAAGATTTCATATAATATTGAATTTTCCCGAACCAAATCTTTCAACCAGAAATTCGTGAACAAAAAATTTTTATTTGTAGGTTGAATATCGAATCAGATAATTTCGAGAATGGGGAGCATTCTAGCCAGACAAAAATTGAGTTGCAGATGTTGAAATGATTGATGTCCCGAAAAAAGCAGTAACCATACTATTATCATTAATTAATATTAGTCCATCACATCGCATCCTAGCACGAAATGAGAATAATGCAATTAATTATGGTTTGTGAAGCGTAACATTATGATGCCAGAAAGACTGTATTTCCACCATATGCAGCTAATTGAACGCAACATATTGATGAGAGACACTTTTTTGACTTTACACGACCATTTACATTAATCATAATAATGTTTGAATAATTCTTCAAGTCATTCATATAAAACGCATGCTATATTGTACAGTAAAATATTTTAGAATTAGTATTATGATCACTCACTTCAATCTTTAAGTCACGTAATAATTTAAGTCATAAATTATTCATTCAATACTTATTAATATCATGACACGAATTTCTCTATGTTTTCATTGATATTGAACTTCTTGAAAAATTCCAATCAAATTTAAATCATTTTTGATCCCTTAATATCCCAATAATTATTTATTCTTGATATTCAATCATTTAACAATCAATTAGAGAGATTGAATAAGAATACTAGAAATTGTCATGACAATAGTTCTGTTGAATCTATCTCAGTAAATTTATGGCTATGACAATTTATAAATGTTTTTTTTTTCAATATTGACAATTACCGGAATATCACCTCTTTAATTACACAAAAATTAATCTACAAAAATTAAGACTGACCAATATTACTTGAAAAATGGGTTTACCTTACGAAATCAGTCGCAAATATTTTGCTTTAGTTATTTCTTGTCAATTATTGAAATATTATATGAAATAGGCTATTATATTAACTATTTTCTTCTGTGGAAAAAGAAGGAACTTGTTGGGATTGGAACAATGACATTAATAATTTGAAGGCATTCAAAATTATGAACTGCTCCACTGAGCCAGACCACGTGATATTGGAGGGTGAAATTCTATTGAGAAACCAATCAGAGGATGAGCAGAAAACATGTGCTTATGCACGTTTTGCAGTGCAGTGCGGTACTCGCTCTTCTGTAATTAATGGGCTAATTGGAAGCCAATTGCTTGCTAGTGTCGAATACAACAATAGCTGCTGCTAGGGTGATGAATGCCTCAGATATACACGAAGACAGACATGAGACATGGAAGAAGAAGAAGAGTGAAAAGGACGAGGTGGTAGAGGAGGACAAGGTGGAAACAAGGAATGAAGAAGAAGACCCCCTCTTCTAGGTAGAGGAGTTGGATAAAGAGGTGGAAAGAAAGAAAAAGTGGAAAAAGAAGGAGGAGGAGGGTAAAAAAAGAAAAAGGGAGAAGAAAAAATGAGAAAAACAAGGACAAGATCAAGAACAAGAACTACTGCAAGAGCAAGAATGAAGAGACTGAGTAAATAATAAAAAGGTGAAGGAAGGAAGGGAAGAATGAAGAAGAAGACAAAGCAGTAGTATGGATGTATTAGGAGGAAGGGAAGAAGAAGAAGGAGAAGAAGAAGGAAGATGCAGGTAAGAAAGAGGAAGTAAATAAAGATGCAGAATAATAAGAAGTTGTTGAAGAAGAACAAGGAGACAAGAGACTTGCTGTCTAGAATAATGTAGAAAGTAATTAGAGAAACAATAGGCCCTTGTAACAGGGATGCTCCTTGCGACTTCTTCCTCCTACCCCATCCTTCTCTCATCCACCCTATTCTTCATGAAATTTTCCTCTTCCTCCTTCCATCTCTCCAGCTTTCTTCGTCGGCCATCTGCGAATGCATGCATAAAGATGCCACTTCCCCTTTTGTAATCGTCCACTTCCATTATATCTCATGATTCATCCTCTTTGGTGCCACTTCTTGTCTCATACCTCATTCCTCTTCACCCTTTTCACCCCTTTCCTCAGTCATTACAATCAGCATTACTTAACAACATCCGAGCCGTCATCATGAACCTTCAGTTTAGCTTTTCACGATTCAAAGTTATAGT
This sequence comes from Sogatella furcifera, assembly GCA_017141385.1. Classification (NCBI taxonomy): domain Eukaryota; kingdom Metazoa; phylum Arthropoda; class Insecta; order Hemiptera; family Delphacidae; genus Sogatella; species Sogatella furcifera. Next base: position 24,292,811 of record CM029552.1, on the reverse strand, counting down.
AATCCACAGTGTACGCAGGAATTTAGTGTTGGTTGAGTTGCGTTTGCTAATTTATTGATAAAATTCTACATTTTTGCTGGTTTTTTATCCTTTTGCTGATAGATGATTAAGAATAATAAATGGCTCGATACATTTTAGTGGTGAACCTCAGGACATTTCCAAAATTTCCTCACGAAAATGGGAGCTCAATCTCACTTTTCACATACATCTTCTCACAGGAGCTTATTAATTTTATGCTTTTATAGAAAAGTTATTGTTTTCTATATTTTGTTCATTTATCAGTAAAGATACAAATACAGTAGAGAAAAGAAGGAAAGTAGGAATATAGTAAAGAAAAAAAGGCAGGCAGTTGCCCAAAGCGTCTTCAATTCCTAGATTCAGGCACATACATAATTAGTCAGGATCTGTTTTTTTTATTGAATGTATCCACGCTATCCAAGGGAGAATAATCTAGAAGTAATATGAAGAGCTTCTTATAATTTTGAAATTCACATACAAGTCGATGATTTTATAGACTAGCCATACATTATCTCAACTAAGTTTCAAGAAATGCACTTAAAACCCAAAGAATTTCAACATTCTTGATTCTATGACCATCTTGCAATTCCAAGCCATCCGAATGAAAATAAATACTCTCTTGTATCGGGACCGTGGTATTTGATTGACCAAAGCATGTGGAGAATTTGTAAGAGTCGGGATTTATTAAAAAGCGCATCGTGATCCCGGCAGAAGAATCAGCAAATTATTCTTTCCGAGTTGATTTTTATGATACGATAACTCACCGGCTGTATATAAAACGTACATGTTATCAGGTTTTCGATCTCCAGGTTAGTTCCCTCGTCCCCATTCTTCAGAGGGGAAAAATTGTGGCTGCAATGTTTAGTGTGAAAGATGAGCTTTCAAAAGTTTATAATTCAGAAACCTATACCGGTTGTACGAATCGCGGCTTTTACGACGGTTCGAAATCGAAGACTCATATCACAACCAGAATCATCAAAGATGAGAAACTTTTTAGAGAAAAATGGAAAACATAAATATTGATATCAATCTGACCGATTACACTCTTGTCATAGATTGAATTCAGTTTCAATAATCGTCTTAGCGAGAAGCATGATTGATTCTGTTATCCTCTTATGATCAGAAACTTGAAATATGCATCCTATTATTATTGTCCTGAATGCAAGCTATTCAATAATTCTTCAAGGCTTTGTAACTTTTAAAATTTGTAAAGAACCGATATTTTCTGATTTGAAGGTATTTCTTACACAGTTCTCGATAATAATTCACCGAAAACCTATCAATATATTTTTTCTAAGCTGTTGAAAGTTTCAACAAGACTCGTCATTTCTCAACTTCGAATCACTCCGGTTCTCATACTAGTTTTGAAAATAATAAACTTCTATTTATTTCAAACTTCTTATCTCATTTTTAGTGATAATTTATTCTGAATCTATATGTGACTGGAAAACTTTTCTTCTATTTGTCAATAGGCTTGGCTTAAGTCTACTGTGTACTTGACTGAATTCTGTACACTTCATTGAACACTTGATATTTAATGTAGTCAACATTCCAGGTATTTACATGGTAAAAAATCGACCATACTCGTTCTAATTATCCTGGTACCATGACCATCACTGTCTTGAATGTTTCAGCTCTAGTTCGAACTGGTATTCATGATAACTTATTTCTTACTATTTTTAATTCTTCAGAACTTCATTTTGTACTTGAACATAATTTGAACCTGATTCAACATTCAAGTTACTTTTAATTCTAGTTAAATGAAATATTCAAACCTGATTCAAGTAAAGTTTTATTGAAGCTCAATTCATTCAACTTTTTAATTTTGATACAAGTTGAACTTAACTCAACCCCCAATTGAATTCTAATGTTGTGTTTGATTCTATTTTCATGTTGAAAATAAAATGTCCGTTAGAAAATGTCTTTATTTTATTGTGAATTTAATGTGGATAATAAAAATATAAATTTGATAGTTGTTTATGTTTGGAGACCTTGACCATGAGAAGAAAGCGAAGTAGAAAAGTGAAGAAGTAACAGGTCATCGAACCTTTTACGGCGATTAGAAGCTGAAGCAAGGCCGCACTACACTCACCACAACAGTGTTGCATTGTAGCGAGGCCTCGGATAAACACGTGCTAGAGATGCCCTACAGAAGAACACTATCGGCTTCGCGGCTACTTACCTCTTCTATGCTTTTTTATTTATTTTCCTGTCTCACTCCTTTTTAAGGAGGATAATGGTTCTCTCCCTCACTTCTATTTCAGGTGTATAATGGGAGACGGAAGGTGGCTACTCCAGTCGTGCGAGTCATATGTGTGGCTACTTCCACGATAATTATTGTTGTTTTATTCCTATTCGTGCAATGCACTATTCAATTGGAGATCTTCATCAAAACAACTTGCATTGTGTTTTCCGCGGTATTGTATTGTAGTATTTTTTTGTATTGTATTGTGTTCTCTGCGGGTTTTTTTATGTACAGGAGTACGGCTATGTATTAATGTGTTAATACGACTAAAATTATAAAATTATGTGTTTGGACCTACAAATAGGGAGGGTTCTTCCATTTGGAATGCAACTATTCCATTATTCCTGTCTCGTGTGAGACTCTCTCTTGAAAGGGAAATATCCATTTAGATTTGTAATAAAGGTGGAACATTGGAGAGGATATCAAGGCAGATGTACTTGGATACTTGAATGGAGCATACATGTAGGTATTGAATGGAGTCATCAAACACACATTTTAAAAAAGGGGTTTGCCAATATGTTAAATAATTGGATTTGGATTTTGAAAAATTGGAATGTCTGAAGTCAAATTTGCAAGAGACAATCAGGTAAAACAGTAGAATCGAAGGTACTTCTCTCCTTCGTAGGAAACGAAGGTGACTTGGAAAAAGTTATCAAGAATTATTGGCAAATAGATTAAGTAGATGAAAATATAAGTATAATTTAAGATATTAATTTACATCAAAATAATCTCATTTCGAAACCCAAAAGGTTACAATCTGTTTACTTATCATCCCTATCGTTATAGAATGTCTTCATAATTTTTAAGACTTGTGAAGTTTAGACGGTAATGTCCTCTCTACCACTGAAACACGGATAATAGATTATGATTCAATTCTACTGGTAACCATAAACTGGTTGTGAATCCATAATAATTTGAACAATCATCCATGATCAATCCATAATTATTTTAATCAACATCATCATCCTTTACCCACGCACAAGCCCAATAGCTCATGTGGGCATCAGCCTCAGAAAAAACCTTATGGTTAGAGACGAACCTCTGAACAATAATGTATATCATTTTTTGTCAATGAGAAGAACCAGCTCACTTTATTATTCTATCCAATAATCGAATATGACATGAAACGTAAACGACTACAATACTTTGACGACAGGATGCAATTTTTCTGTCAACCGGGTTCGCACCCTGATTTAAAACGCACGTTCCACAAACGGAAAAACGTGCAGCTTATTGGTGAGTCCTTAGTCTGCGTTGACGCATTCAAATTCAGAACTCGCCAGTCCGTAATAATTGCAATTCACAACAAAGCTACACTACAACGACAATAATACTAAACTACTTCAGTTGGAAGATCAAACAAGTATACCTGTAGATGGGTATTGAATATGTATTTAATTTGGATACGAGTATATCTGTATTGAGATGTTGAATACATCTTTTATGAAGGAAAATATACCTTTATATACTGATGAAACACATATATTTCCGCCGGAACCTAGACGCGTGGGCAGAACGTACAGAACTGATGTAGTTAGTATTCAGTGGTTATAGCCATTGACAAAATCCTTGCTATTATCACTATATTGTTACAATAGCTGCAGCAATATAGCGTGTGTCACGCTGTGTCTATATGAAAAGCAGGCAACGCATTTGGCACATACAACTAGAAACATATATGTATATTTTAATAATATTTGTCACCGTGTCTCAGTACCACACATCGTTTTTATTGTCAATGATATGACCGGTTCCTGTGCCACCCAAAATTCTTTCTCCAACTTCTTTCTGAAACCTTCTACAGCTATTACCAATTGGGCTGTAATTTGCCTCATAGAGAAGCTCGGTGATAGCTATAATGTAAATAGTTTATTGACTTCACTCAGCTAAAAATTCGTGTTTCAGACATTCGATTTTGAAAAATGATTTTTTATATGCCTTATACAGAATGTTTACAAAGAACAGAGTGTGAAGCTGCAATGAGCTTCCAGAAGTTGATTAGAATTGTTAATAATCTCAATGTGCCAAAATTCATTATTGGGGAAGGATAATGCTCCTGGATTGTTCAACAGCATATGCAAGAAAATACAGTATAAATATATCGATCTCACATAATTAAATTTCAATAGAACCTTGTAGAAAGCAGAATGGCCTCTATTCATTCAGGTAAAAATTAAATACAGTAATAAGATTCAAATTGAATGATGCTACTGAATTTTTAATACAGATGAAAATGGAGCAATCGATATCATTTTTCCATAGATTATAATTTAGAATTGCAATAAAGAGATGAAATCAGTTAAGAATCATGAATAGTACTGTATAGATAAGATTATCAGGAAAATCTGAAGAATAATAATCCGTTTCTGAAAATCACTTTAATCATAGTTTTTGAGTATTAGATTATAATCAAATCCGTGTCAAGATTACAGGACGCTTTATGTGAATGAAAATGAGAAATTATGTTGATGCATCTGCTGTTATAATGATAATGTTGAGTTCGCGAATGTAGTGGTTATTGGTTAATAATGAAGTTCCAACACACTTCATTCAGGCTTCAGTGTGTAATTTGGAAAACAGAACAAATTTTTGAGATTTGGGCTGAGATGTGCCTGGCAGCAGTGGGGTTTTATGAGATAGCATCTGCTGACCCAATACGGATCCAATGCCCTAATGGTTACTAGGTTTGGCCGATTATCGAGACTATCGAGTATCGAGACAATCGAGTATTGGAACCATCGAGTATCGTTGTTTGGTGTGATCATCGCCAATTTTAGCAGTACAATTTATGCATGGACAGCTTAGCATTTGATGATGATGATGATTGACTTCATACGAAGCTGACTTTGAATATCAACGAGAGCTATGATTCGTATACTATTGACTTCTTTCGATGTAATCTATTAGAAATCTAATATGAAATTGAATAATACCGTAGATGTTGTGTCGACCACGGCTTCTCTATCAGTATAATTCTCATTTCATTGACAGACATCAGGAAATTGATTAATGAAACATAAAATATTGATTAAGATACTTTACAAAATGCTTCCATTACATTTCTTGACACAACATTTTCGAGAAAGTTTCACCTGAAACACAAGCTTAAGATCATTTATAATGGTTTCTGATGAGACTGAATAAATTCTGTGTTTGAAATTTGCATACCAATTTGATAACCGAAATTTACAGTTCCTGGGAGTTGAAGATTATTCGATTTTTTATTTGATTTTATTCAATAATAAGTGGTTGTTTAATTACTTAAGAGAAACTCATCAATTGTGAATCTTGACAATAAGATATAAGTTAATCTTTTGTAAATAACGTTTGATTTGTGGAAATACAATAAACTATTAGTTCCAGTATTATTTCTTGTGAAATAATCTCATAGCGAATTTATGAAGGATCTCAAATCTATTCCCTTTACATAAACTCTCACAACCTAGCCTAGCGAGTATCCAAGGTACTGCATTCAAGGTTATGGCAAATCAATTTGAAGCATAGTTTATAGTCGTCACTAACAGTCTAGTGGAGAGAGATAACAATAAGCGAGATATCATTTATTAAAGCAGGATATTTCACCCCGTTAACGTTGCATCGAATCAGATTTTCCAGGAAATAAACAGCGCATCGACTTGAACGGAACTAATTTGAAATTACTTGAGACGAATCGAAACTAGTTTACTCTCTGACAGCGAGAAAGTCGACGATAGTTCGTGCAATGTATATGAAGATCCTAATAATGCAAGTTCTATAATAAGAAAAGATATCATCCATTGCACATGCATATCATATGCATAAGAACATCCATATAGCTTCATTGTTCATCTAATGAGACGAGGGAGATTTGTTCATTTAATGAGATTAGAATTTCCAATTAGAATTGTTTTTAGACTACTTGGGATGTATGGAGTATTAGGTACGGTATTAAAACAGAATATTGATTTTTCAAAGATACAATTCCATCTCGAGCATTATTAATGTTGTATATTTCCCACCATTTCCTATATCGTCATTCTATTAATTGGTCTTGAATCTCCATGCAATAAATTGCAGAGGATCTATCCTGTACAAATTGTTTTCCCGTTGGTTCTAACTTTAAAAAGAGTAAAAACAGAGTGGGAGAGCCGATGAAGATAAAGATTATGTAATTATTCATTTATTCAATCGATAATGTACAAACATGAGTACATAAGGCATAATGCCCAAAACTGTTCCTTAACTAATTTATGATCATGAATTTTATTCATGTAGTGAAACTTCAAACTTATTTTTACCACCGAAAGAAAATACAAACAATTTCAATTTTAGATATAGATGACACCAAAGTTCCGAGAAAGACACCAAATAAATAATTCAATAACTAAAATAATGTTATGACAAATTTGCATCGTTATTATAACTACAATGATTTTTTTAAATGAAAGTTTGGACCTAGCAGGCAAGTTAATAAGATAATTTCCTTTGATTCCAGAGAAAGAGGAAAATTTTGAATTCAATGTAATCTAATTGCCGGAAAAAATTCAGGTATTAAAACTACTTCAGAATTCCTGGAGTACTGTATGATGGAGTTATTACATCTCGTGGAAGCAAAGTTTCCCTGCATTTCTTTTGAGTCTTCCTCTAATGATATTTTATCAGAAAGTCGGGGAACGTCCAGACAAATTTGCAGTTGAATAACTAATAATTTGCAGTTAAATATCTGGAGAACAAAAACTCATTATGATGTGTTCTGAATATGCACTTCAGTCGTTTTTATACGTTTAAATTCCACTTCAAAGAAATTCAAATTCATTATTTTCATAACAAAATAATCCAATGAGGAGCACAATTTCATAATGGAATTGAAGATGAAAAAAGCATTTTAATTCGGATGAATACATGATATTATATCTTTCACATTTCATCATGACATGTTTATTCATTTCACTTTAGTTATTTCATATCAATAGGTTTTTAAGACAAAAACTGTTCTCCTCGAATTTATGCAAACAAAAAAAGAGATGAATGAAACTATAATGTTTAACAATATTTTAATATTCTTCAACATCATAGTAAAATCACATAACAAAAAATAGGAAGCCTAGAAGCGACTACAAAGAGGAACTTTAAAGAATGGGGAAAATACTAACTAAACATCGCCAAATAAACTACCCGTGAATAATATTAATATTTGATGACAAGTATAATTGTTTCGAAATAAAATAATTATTTTCCCTGGAAATAGATGTAATCTTTAGGATACTAACTACACAACTGTCTGGTGTAAATATAAAAAAGGCTTTCCAGGAATATTTGAACAAAAAATAAATTTGGAATAGTAGACGAAATACAGGAGAGTATGAAAAGCGAAAAAATCTGTGTGAGAGAATGATGAACAGGTAAATGATAGGATGATGAAATTGTTAAAATGGGGAAATTTTATTTTTGAAATCGTTTGGAAGACATTCATTTTTTATTTGCTCATCACTGGGTCCATTTGACGCTGAGAATCGAGGTCAAACATGAGTGCTGTCATCTCTACAGGTCAGCCGACAGTTTGTTTAGAATAGTGCAGCAGTCATCATATTCATTATCATTATAGCCATGACAATGAATAATATTCTAATAATCATTACGACGAACACTGGCATATAGCGATGATGACACAAACATTGACTGTGATATATTGTTGTATTTTCGTTGGAAGTAACAACAAACATCTACAACAGATTTTATATGGGAGGAAGCATAGGCGTAATTAATTAAAACGGCCGTAATGTTGTGGAAAGGTTATCTTTTTTCGTTGGGAGGCAAGCCCAAAAACTCGTAACCAGGAACTCCCCACTGAGATCACGCTGAGAGACCAAAGCTCTTCCCGGCCTATACTAGACACACTCGCATATTCTGGAGCGCAGGAGAAAAAACAAGCTAAATGGAGAATGATGAGGAAGTCTAAGTAGTAAGAAACTGAAATAAAGATGGTGAGACGGAGAGAGAAGGAAGATGCGGCTAGAAGAAGAGAAATAGATTAATGTGTGAATGCTCAAAGTTATTATAGAACAGCTGTATAGGAGTGAAATTAATTTTTTATTGAATTCGGTCGGATTTTATACGAGCAGTAAAACTGTTCGAAACAGAGGTTTCCAATTTTGGGCACCCTTAAAAATTGAATAGATTGTAATATTTCTTTGTTTAAGATTTTTGAAATATGGAAAGCGATCCTTTATGTTTCTCGGTTATGAGTTTTTTATGATTGAAGTGAGAAACAGCATTTTGGTTAGGTGATTTTTATTGCGGCTCTTCAAGATTTTATTAATAGATTGGGGGAAGTGAAGGCTGTGTCCTCAGTGCAAACCCATTGAGTATCGGAAGGATTTCAACATATAATTCATAAATTCTCGAAAACCTCTAAAATATTCACCTCTTCAACATTTCTCAATGAGCAGTTATAAATGTATAAATAATTAAATTCAAATTAAAATTTATTGATATAATCATTTTTGTGTCATTGGTATTTTTATAGACATAATTATAGAGGCTGTATAGTCTGATTATATAGTCTCTATAGACATAATCAATTTATTTCGACAATTACAGACGACAAATTGTGTGTTTAGAGGAAAATAATCCCAGCCGACAATAACATCCATCCTATTCGCTAAACTCAACCAATAGAATACTAAATTTTGAAAAATATAAAATCATGTTGTGTTGAATGATGATGTAGAACAAAGTTTCTATGTTATTTATTTGAGTTACTTTAGTACGCCAACTTCATGAAGATTTTTCAAAGTAGAAAAGCCGTTCAACTGTAAACATTCCAATATGAAGAATCCAGTATGCAATAATGATGCCTACTAGAATCCAGCATTCTTTCTGTTTTGCATTGTTTGTTTTCTCCGATTTGTGATTTTTTAGAAAGTCGAAAACTCACTGATATGACTAAAATCATCATAATTATACGGTAGATAAGCTGAACAATCGGAAGCAGCATTCCGTATTTGATGAGCAGGAAAACCATCAACAGATCGATTTTCGCGGATCATTTTCTCAGTTGCAGAACATGCAGCAGCTTTTTATTGCACTGCAAAATAGCAGCTAATGGAAGCAATCAACATCTAAAGACAAAACATCAACATTCAAACACAAATGGGCCGCTGAAGGCGTACTCATCAACTAAACACAATACGAGAGTTTTTCTAATTCCAGCACAGACGATTTGCGAAATTGGGAAAGTTTTCTACTGTGGAAAGCTTGGGTAACCTAGGAAAGTGGAGAGAGGTCGAAGGATCAAATAGCACACTGTAAATGCTTGCTAGCAGATCTTCTTCCTTTCTCTTCTATATTTACAGTATCCTCTCTTATCACAACCTATTTCTTTTTACTCTAAATTTAATTCTATTTTTGTTTTATGTCGTTACGTTTTACTCTCTGTTTCACCTTTCTCATACCCACTTTACCCAATCTTTCTCACACCTTAATCTTCCCTTTCTTGCCCCATCTCTTTTTTTCGATGAAACTGGAACTGAAATAAAAGTTTACGGAAACTAGACTAAAACTGACCAGGAATAATTGTAGAAAACTGTATTGTAGGGACTTGTAGGGTATTGTAGTAGTAATTGTAAGGACGAAATAAGGGCAAAAGAACTATAACCTACATTGTTCTCCATGTTCCCATTAAAGGAAAATAATTTTATTTGGCGAAGTGGAAAACCCATGAGTATCCCACTATTAAAAGCCACAAGCTAAATAAATAATAAGTGCTGAACTAAAACTGAAATCTAAGCTGAAATTCAAATTCAATAATCAGCTTTCTTCTACTACATTTCTTCTTCTTCTTCTTCTTCTTCTTCTTCTTCTTCTTCTTCTTCTTCTTCTTCTTCTTCTTCTTCTTCTTCTTCTTCTTCTTCTTCTTCTTCTTCTTCTTCTTCTTCTTCTTCTTCTTCTTCTTCTTCTTCTTCTTCTTCTTCTTCTTCTTCTTCTTCTTCTTCTTCTTCTTCTTCTTCTTCTTCTTCTTCTTCTTCTTCTTCTTCTTCTTCTTCTTCTTCTTCTTCTTCTTCTTCTTCTTCTTCTTCTTCTTCTTCTTCTTCTTCTTCTTCTTCTTCTTCTTTTTAATCGAATCAATTCCTTCTTCATTTTTATCTTCCTAGTCTCCTTTTACTCCAGCCTCAATCTCCAATCTTCTCCAATTCCCACTCTCTTCCTCGTTCCCCATTTGTTGCAATCTGAAAGCTTCGTCTTCTTCCTCTTCCTGACACCAAAACCTAGCCGGCCGCTTATCCCCGCAGTCGATCAGAGCGCGGCGTGATCGAGAATCGAGACGTGGAAAAAATCGATTCCATTCGACGTACAAATCGATATCAGTTATCGTGAAATATTGAACGCCACGACCAAAGATGGGAAGAAGAAAGCGGATTATGTCCTAGAAAAGAGTCGCAACAATTTTCGGACGCCGAAAACGTTATTGTTCTCGTAATTCCCTCCAATCGCTGTACGATGAAATATGTAAATTGTTTAGAAATTGTTCAGAGAAGTATGTCGAGAATTGTATGGGAGAAAATGTAGTCAAGAATATGATTAGTGAGGTGCCATCAGAGAGAATAAAATGGATATTAGAGAATTTGAAGTAGAAGAGAATTTATTCTTATTCTATGCTGTCTAGATGCGATTATGGAAATAACAGCCAGTAGTTTGCAAAGATCAACATTTTCCAGCAGAATTTCTATCAAAACATAGGTATTTTAATGGAATTTAAGTGAACCACTTCTGTAATGATTCTCTCATTGGAATTGCATTCTCTTCATCAACTCTCTAAGAGGGCAAACTACTTCTTCAATTGCATTCCATGAATATCAATCTCGATTATCAGAACAATTTATATTTCAAGTGTATTTCTTAACAAAGCAAGTACTTAGAAATTATAATTAATTTTTATTTATCCTTTCAAATATTGCTTCATTAATTTCATTTATTCAATAAAATTGGATTTCATTATATTATTGGAAATTATCTGTTTCTGGAAAAATCATTGATAATGTTATTGGAATTGCAAAAAATTAGTACTGAACTGGTACTCCTTATTCCAAGTTCTATTACGAGTAGTTCTTATCAATTTTGCTCGAAATAAATAAATTTTCTATAAATATGGTATGATTATCAATCATGATTTAGTAATTTTTTATTTTCATTGTTCATTTTTTGAAGGTTAATCATATACTCTATCATAGAGTCACAGTTATAAGTTTTCTGAGACTAAGTAAATTTTGAGTCTACTAATGACAATGTAATGGAACGGTTTGCTAGCACAAAAATAGAATTTCCTTCAATATTGAATAACATCAATACCAACAGAATATGTCAAGCTAATAGTCGAATGTCAACACTGTCAGACAAACTTGGTATTTGACAAAAAAGTTTCAAGTGTACTCTATTCAGTATAGATCCAATCTGATACCTCACTAGTGGAAATCCGGAATCGAGGATTGAATTGAGTAGCCAGACATCAGTGGATACTGAATGAAGCACAACAGCTCAATTGTGACAGTTTTTTCCAGAAATCGATTCCGTCATTCAGTCGTTCATAGAATTCTGAACTCTTTCATGTATGATGGAGCAGGGTAGTGCAATGGAGCCATCAGAATGAAAAGGTGACCTCTCCATATAGCTTCATTCAACAGCTAAAGTCCAGCATATTCAATCAGTCACTGACACGAAAAACGCCAGGCAAATATTAAAGGGTCAATACAGACCTTGCTGTATTTATGAACCAGTCTGCACAAATGGAGTAAATAAATAGTTTTGTCAAACGTGCATTTTTTCCTAGTACTAAAGTACATTTCATTTCAATATTCAAATTGTTTGTCAACTGGTTAATGTTTTTCTGGTCTTGAGTTTTGCTGAATTTATATTGCTCTGAATATTCCATTGCATAATTCAATAGATAATTTTGTGATCACAAGAGAGCTTAAAATCCACCCTTTTTTGCTAAATCTAGAACCTATGTACAGGGATGTCTAATTTTCATCTGTTTCTTGGTGGAATATATTCCACCGCTTTAGTGCATTATGTAATTCTAATGCATCAGACATCAATATTGAATGTTCACAACTAAATAAAAATATTGTAATTCTTTTTATTTATAAATTATGAATGGTTTAGTTAGGGTTGCACGTTTATCCGGTGATAGAGAACAAGTTCCTTGTCCTTTCAAATTTTCAATGAAATTAATTTACCCCACTGATACTTAAAATCATAAACCATACTTCGTTCTTTTTACAGTATAAAGAGGTACGCAGATTCTTATTTGTAGGAAGAGTTGAGGATGAAAAATCAAATTTCGAGCACAAAAAAGTACTGTCAGATAGTGTAACTTTAGCCCTTGCCCTCAAGTGTGATTTTGGACCTAAATTAAAATAGTGTTAACCTTAAATTGACCTCGAAACGAGAATTCATCACTGATTTATAAATATTTATGAATATAAATATAACCATTTATCCTGCCATCGAACGTTCATTGTACGTGGTAATTACGAAAAGTGGCAAAAAATCATTACACTTCAGCATTTTTCCTTGCCCGAACGACACTGTCACAGGAGGCGAGATTCCTCAGCGGTAGAAGAAACCAGCAAGATGTAGGGACAATTTGAGAGAACTTCAATTCGCAATTAAGGTGAATTACAGAGGTAATTTTTGGTAGATTGAAAGCAATAATTATTGAGAGGAGGCGAAATAAATATTCAGAAGTGCTGGGAACGAAGCTGACTAAGGTAGCCGGTTTGAAAAAATGGGCAAATAATAAAAGAAAACCAATTAAGTGAAAATGCCTGCGGGTTAAGCAGTCGTGCCAAACGTTTTGTTAGAGCGCTGCTTTTTTGTGAACTGGCCCGTTCTTGTTTTGTCCGAGGGTAAATATTTGCGATTACAAATGATTAAACAAATAAAGCAGCAAGTTCAGCTGGCGAATACCTTTCGTTTTGACTTTCTTTTGATCGCGCCGTGCTACGTAATTGTGTCTGCCTTCTGGAATCTGGAGAGACGGCGCTGCAAAAATAGTTTCTTGCTATATCTTGCTCCCTGCCTCCTGTATGCTCTGATCCGTCATTCCTCAAGTCTTCATTCCATGCTTTTCTTCCTTGCATTACTTCGCATTCCATTTCTTTCCAATGCCGCTGGAAATAAATCGACCAGACCTTTGCTGCAAAAATAATAGTATGAATCTAACTGCATATTGGTTCTCGACATTCTAAATTCTAAATCAACGTTAGACGCCGCGGTAGAGTATTTAATATTATTCTAGAGTAAAAGTATATAGAGTATCAGAGTATCAAAGCCTCAATTTTTTGCTTTCATCATTCATTCATTCTATGGGGGTTTTCATGGGGGTGACGTAGCTGAGTGGCTTAGGCGCTGGTGTTGCAACCCAAAGGTCCCGGGTTCAAACCCTAGAGATAGGAGCTCATTTATTGATGAACTATCTATACTTGACTATAGCAATGCATAGTCAACATGAAAAAAATTGAAGTCACAATACTGAGTAAGTCAGTAGTGAACATTAAGAGAAGAGATTTTTTAAATGTAACCTAGCCTGGAATATCTCTCAACGTGATTGATATTTCATAAAACAAGCTTTTTTGGTAATACGGTACACTGTAGTCCTAATACTGTGATACTGTACTGTAGTACCAGCATAGGTGAATTGGATGGATTTTTCATCCACCCACCCCTAAGCCATGATTAGGTAGAGAAACCCATAAATAATTAAAACATCGGACAACAACAAAAAACCTAATGAAGGATACAGAAGCGAAACCCACGAATGTTGGTAGTAGTATGGGTGGAGCCCACATTTGGACTTTGGACATTGGATGATAAGTGACTCACCACCAATTTATTAGACTGTCAATTTTTTCCTGCATTCTTCAGTCGAGGGTGCATTGGACAGGGCATGAGCATAGGTTTCTTTTTCGGGAAGAAATAGAAAAAAGGTTGTAAACATGACTGCTATCTTGATGCTGTGTCTAGGCTACGCCATTGTTGTTTCTTTCTGGTAAAAGATGTCTCATGACTAATAAAATGCTTCATCCCTTTCCAAACGATGGCAGGTTGATCAGATAAGATGGTGATTGGGGCTGTCTGACTGCTCATCATGGTTCTCCTATTTATTACTGGTGTAAGCCCTAGGGGGCCGATTCCAGCCAGTCCAATGCAGATTGCAGTTGAGAAAAGTGAAGTGAAAATATTATTGTTTATATCTTGGGACTACTAGTTTTCGTGTATCGTGTCTCACACAATTCACATTACTATTGGACTTCGATAGTGGTAAATTTTGTGTGCTACCTGAGCATATAATATTGTATGGAGTTTTTGCAATAATTGATCAGTCCTGAATTTCTGTACAGATTTTGGAGGAACTTCATCCTTCAGTGCTGGTTGATTAAAATTATGTTTGAGCAGGGAATGGGAAAACTGTTGGTTTGTGCTGAAGAGTATGTAGGGGGTAGAGAGAGAAGTAGAATATTAATAAATAGATCAATGATAATGGGTACAATGGAATTGTGAGGTTATCTTAATTTTAAAGCTACAGATAGAAATCCATGCCATATGGAACTTCCAAGCAGTGTAATATGATTTATTTTAATTGATTATGTTTTCACCAAGAAACAAATGAGAAAATTGCCATAGCACCAATATTTTTAAAGCCCACAGATTGGAAATTAAATCTTATCCATCCATCACTCTCCCAGACCTAGTACCGTTACTTTCGTAGGGTCAAGAAGGCTCTTACAATATGTTCTCAAGTGTGATGAACAGTAGATTGGATTCGATCCCATATTGGCCTGATAGCTGGAATGTAGCCTTGGTGCATTGCTCCACTAATAGTCGGGGGTTGTTCCAGAAAAAAATTCACCACCCACCCCATGCTAAATTTCCAGTCTACCTGAAACGTTAGACGAGAGAGAAAACTACCTGTGACGTAAAAAAGAAGAGTTTTATAAATTATGGCGCCAGGAGAAGGCTTCCCTCCCCCATCCTCCAAACACGGACAAAAGCCATACTGTCGGACTGACTTTTTACAGTTGCCCATTTCCATATTGAATAATTCACTCGATTTATCATCAAACCCCTTTCCAACCCGCAAAGGATCCTTTTCCCATCACAACTAACTCTTCCTGAAGGATGGTCGCGCTTAACAAGAACATCCAGTAATTTAATGCGGTGACCTTCGTCCCCCATACCCCTCACAAATACCTTGTAACATTTTTCTTCTATTTTTATTGCAGACTAAATTCGGGTTGTTGGATTGAGATGTTGAACCTCGCCTGTCAGACAACAGACAGAACCATTTCAGTCCTGGCATGGTCATGTTTATTCGATGAGCGAAATTTTTACAGGTAAATCAAGATTAGTCAAGTTAGAAGTTAAATTTCACTATTTTCCTGTGAAATGTTAATATTGATGTAGTGTGATCAAGAGTGAAATTTTTTTCCAATAAAATTTTCAGTTCATTAGGTAATTTTTCTCAATAAAATAATTGATGAAAACTATAATTAGGAAATCTGTTACTGAATATAAATGAATTTCCACTAGAATTGTCACGAATGACCAGAGATTATAAAATGAGATTGATAATAATATAAGTTCAATTATTCCTGATTGAGACTAATGATAGATGTAGAGAATATTGGAATTTGACTCTACACTCTACACTGTAATGATGAATTGGTAAGTTTCAACACGTAATATCAAATAACAAATTAGAGTATTCACATTTTCAAACAACATTCAATGAGTGCTATTATTCACTTCTAATTTCAGAAAGTAAAGCTAGAAATGGTAATCGTACTCTGCTCACTAATAACCTGAATGAAATTTCACTAGTTATTTACTTAGAATGAATAATTATCAACAATAAACATGAAATTCACTTGACTGATGAGTATAATATTTATCTTTTTTACCATATTAGGATAATCTAATTCTTATTAAATGATTAACTTTTCAGATAATCTAAGTTTTCCATGACCACCTCGAGAGTCTACAAACTCGAATCCTAATCATGATTTTTTTATATTGGACTATAGAAGTTAGTTTTCAATTTTTCTTGTCATTGAAGTAGAGAAGTTAGTTTTCAAATTTTACCAAATTAAAGGTTGAAAATGTACAAACAGCATAGGCTACCGTTGCCGCATGCCGTAGTTATGATATTCGATATTCCTGTTGTAAGAATCACCATCAGTAAGTCTTTCCAACATGAAAGTATTGGAAAAAAATGTGAGTTGACGGCAAGGTGGTTTGGGGGGGTAGGAGGGTGTTGTTAGGGAGAGAAGGGTTATGTCTTCTATATTGGTTTCCGTTATTGATGGCAGCAGATATTGGGCTAGACAGGGCTAAGACGAAAGCAGTGAAATGTAATTTGTTGTCGGATGGGAAAAGAGTGAGGGAGGGGAAACAGAAAATCAAATGTAAGCATGATGAAGGGAGAGAAAATGTAAGAATAAGGGCAGGAACAGGGGGGGAGGAAGAGAGATGATGAGAAATGTCTGCCACAACATGACAGAAAGTGAAAGTGTATCCTGCAGTTGAAAGGGTGGAAAAGAGATGAAAAAAGTGAAAGGAAAATATTTAATAGAAACGAGGAAATTCCCCCTGAAAAGGGAGTGGCCGGGTTTTCTCTCATAATTGGTGCCCGGACGGGAAAACTCAACGTTGATGTATTAAAAGCTAAATCTATTTTTAATAAGTCCACTTCGGGATATATCTAAAAGAAACCAGAACAGAGTTTTTTTCACATTGCGAGGATGGAAGTTCAATAAGTGAGTACCAGAATAACCCCTTTTCGATGAATAAGTGAGGAATAGTGCTCTAGAAGCACAAAAATGTTT
The DNA here is from genome assembly GCA_017141385.1 of Sogatella furcifera. Taxonomy (NCBI): domain Eukaryota; kingdom Metazoa; phylum Arthropoda; class Insecta; order Hemiptera; family Delphacidae; genus Sogatella; species Sogatella furcifera. Next base: position 24,275,684 of record CM029552.1, on the reverse strand, counting down.
TTCCTATTCAAACTAGAGATAGGTTCTCTGGAGCTCAAATCAAAATTTTGAAATATAATATCGATAATCAAATAATATGATTATATTTATGAAATATATCTTAAAGCAAGTAATGGGCTACAGAATCATTGATTCACTAGACTTCTCTGTGGAGTATTCAACGCGTTTTGAAGAATTCAATTGCTTTAATATTGTTCAATGTGTTTTGTATTGAATCTCCCATTTTATAAGAATTTCTATAGACATTACTGATTTACTGGTACTATCTGTCCATACTTTCACTAGTTCTATACAGGGTGTTTCAGGAGGAATGTGCAATACTTCTCAGGCTGATTCCTTACACCAAGTAGACAAATAAGTCCAACCCCCAAAAACGCTTTGTTACCGAGATAACAATGGCGGAAAATTGAGATTTTTCAAAAAATATTTATTTTTCTAATTTTTAGAGGCTCTACTGAGGTTCTAAAATAAGCAATTCATATGTAAAATTAGCTGAGGAATTCAATGAAACCAGTCTGAAGTCTGTAACTTCACTTGAACGGTTATGGTGAAAAATGAAAAAATATGTTAAAAAAACGCCATCTGTCAACAATAAGGGTTATAACAGGATAAGGAATCATAAATTTGTATTTTTTTATTAATGGAAGTTAAAGAGAGCTGATTCTAAAGAAAAAGTTGAATGGCAGCGATTGTGTAAATCTTACCCAAATCTCAGAAATAGTGATCAAAAATCGGAAAATCGCTACTAAACACAAATTTATCACTTGTGCTATGTTTTGTAGAATTTTGCAATTTTTGATGAATAACCCAATCACCATCTTATCTGATAAACCTGCCAACGTTCAGAAAGGGATGAAGCATTTTATTAGTCATGAGACATCTTTTATCATTCGATATTATACTATTAATATAGTCGGATTCAACATCCTCAGCCACCAAGAAGTGGCTCAGCCATCGAAATATCTTATAGTTTAGAATGTAGTTTTTTCGTCTTTTTCTTCTCTGCCATAATTTAATCTACCTATTTTTGAAATAACTATAAATACTTAATAGTATAGCCTACGTAATTCTGTACAAAGCATACTGTATATACTCATATATAACAAGTACATATAGGTGAAAAAAGAAAGAAAGATTTATTGCCAAAATTAAACAAATTTTACAAAACATTTTGCCAATGTTTTTACAAAAACAGTAAAGTTACATATACTTACATTGGAAGATTGAAAATTAAAATATTAAACGATAGGACAGATAGGTTCTCGTAATAAACACAATAACACCTAAACACAATTTTCCTAAATATGATTGATTTCAAAACAATCAGATTGTATTAATTCAGACCAGTGATGTATAGAATTGAATTCATCACCTCATTATTACCATTATTCCTCGAATCATTACAGAATTGAAATGCATTTATGTAGTAAAAAAAACATAATAACCACTTTTTTACATTCATACAGCTAAGCATTATGTGGTTGCTTTTTGTTCATTCCAGGTAATTAATACTTTTCCATTTGTATGAGAGCTATCACCAATATACATATGAATAGTTTCATTTAATCACACCGTGTTAAATCTCTACTGCGAACAATGAGCATATTCGCTGCGAAGACAATATGTTCATAAATTTTAATTCTTCATGTGACGGGCGAACGTATGAGGCTGGAAGAAAATGGGGCAATCATAATAATGAATAGGAGCAGACAATGGATAAATTGACCCATTTTGTGGGCAGACGGTGGAAAGATGAACTTTGTTAAGCTAAGTAGTTTGAGTTTCTCAAGACGAGTTCGTGGCAGTTAATGTTTGAAAGACATGAAAGAATTATGATTAGTTGCTGTTAAGAGGCTAGCCACTGTGTACTGAGGTGACTACGTTTACCGCTGTGGGGGGGAAGAGGAGGAGGTGGAGGAGTAGGAGGAGGTGGAGGAGGAGGAGGAGGAAGAGGAGGAGGAGGAGGAGGATGAGAAAGAAGAGGGTGGTCAGGAGATGAGGGGGTAACAGCTGATGGTACCACAAGTAGGTAGGTGGGAACGTAAAATGGGCCTACTGCACCATAATAAAACGTTTATGGTATAGTCTTTCCAAGCGAAGAAGACATTCTGGCAATATGTAATAATGACTTCAACTTAGTCAATATTGGTTCAAAAATTATAAATTTGATTTCAAATTGTAGATCAGAATGTTTCCTACAATTCAAGACCAAATTTATAATTTTTGAACTAATATTGACTGAGCTGAAGTCATTCTCCTATCATGCCAGAATGTCTTCTTTGCTTGTGCAGCGTTATGGCTCACCCGTGCTAGATGATGCATCTGTCCACCTACACACGCGCGAGAACGCGTTCAGGGTGATGTAGTAGTAGAAATCATTAATAGTGCACATGTTTAATATGGGGGTGGGGTCATATTGTGGGGATGATGTGGGTCAGCTGGATAATTTTGGGTGAAAAAGTTAGATAATATATTAAATTAATGAGTTAGATATCCATTAATTATTATCTCAACACCACCTTTATAGGCCTACTTAATCCACAAATATAATTATATGAACTTTGATACAAAATGTTATAAGACTATTTTCTAAATATTCTATTGTTCAATATTGTTAAAAATAATATATAATATTATTGAACATCGTGTTCCTTTGAAAACTAGGTACTTTTCAGGTAGCATTGTTATAAATAAGAATTATTTTCTCTTATAAATCGAGATTGAAGATTTCTCACAATAGTTTTACAAATGAAAACTTCGATAGGTAGAGAATCAAATAAGAATATGAAAAATAAATATTCAATTTAAATGTTTCCCTTATTCACGTATTTAAACATCCATTCCATTATTACAAGTGTTGAATCGTTCATATCTTCATCTCTGTGTTACAACTTACATTAATTCGCCTCAAAAAACGTTTGCAATTCGCTGGAGAAACAATTTTCTCCGTTCCACGTAAAACAATAAACTCCTAATGCTGTGATACTGAAAATACTTTTTCATATGACGTTCATTGTTTCTCTATCATATTTTGATAAATTTACTTGGAGATGGGAAAACGGAAAGTGGGATATGAGATCCTTGGTACAGATCTTCAAGGATGCTTTATATGTAACAATGAAAGGATGGGAAACATGTCACCTGTCTTAACATTACGTTCACCTCTCAATACAGTATTTGCTTACCTTTCCAAATTACCATTCTATACTCTACGTAACAATGAATACGTCCGACAATACATTGTATTGTATACGATGCGCTAACGAAATGGAAACAATCGTAATAAGATATTATTCGATTGTTTAATGAGAACATTCAAACGTTTTCAAAGGTTGAAGGTTTTATAGTTCAATTCTCTTTGGACGTGACATTACGTTGATCTCTCAATTCTCAATTCTCACAATTACCTTCTTGGATGTTAAATTCTCAATTCTCTCAATTACCTTCTTGGATGTTAACAATGAACTTTTTTTTCATTGTAGATTATGATTCTAATAATGTGTAATAATAACACATTCAATAAATTGTTTGTTTTGTATATAGGGCCCCAGAAGACCCTTCTCAGTCAGTTTTCAGTGTAATTGATAAGGTACGCATTGCTACAATATCATTGTTGGCATGCCATAATATAACGCAAGTGCATTGATTAGCTGATACGTTGCCTTGGTGATAAAGTCATATTAATTGGGTGGAACAGCTGTATGAACGATATTGATGCGCCAAACTACCCTGAGTGTCACTCATCTGACCAATTATTATTATTAGAGTGTGATAATGCTTGTAAAGATGAACATTATCCTTCAGAACTGTGCGGAAGAATTAGTGGACATTATTGACTTTCAGGTGTACTATGACATAGGATTTATAAGAAATGATCAAGTGAATATTCAGATCAGAATCGAAACACTCAGTCATAGACTTGAAAATACTGTGGCTAATTTTGAAGAGGTTATCACAGTGTCCCAGAAATATGGTAACTCCTATCCTGTATCACAAATATTTCTGTTTTTTTCCTTCCAATTATCTGTGAAGTATTTTCTGTACTTATAAGAGAACCTCAATGAATTTCTCAAAATAAATTTGTCTTGCTATAAAGGCCTACTACAAGGCTTAGGAAACAGAACAAAATCGTGAAATTTCAAAACTATTGTAATACTGTAAAACAATTTTCTGTGATCTAGAAAACTCCAAGTAATCAAATGAAAACTGATTCTAATTTTCAGGATTGCCTTGATTCACGTAGTATTCTGCAAGTTAAACGCTGTAATGGTATTCTCATTCCAGAATTTTCACATGTGCTATTTACTCTCCACTCAATCAATGTATAGTGTAACAGTTTCGCGATTGCAATAATTATTCACATCCCAGACACATTGCCAATAGGAAAATGATGCCAATAAAACTAATAACATCCTGCCGTATCCTGTGTGAATAGCTCACTCCGGAAAAGTTTGTTGAATTTCCGACCTATTAGAGCATTGAAAAGTCATTAATTAGTTACGCCTAAAGGACGTTATAGCACAACAAATCATACACATTTGGTTGACCTAATTGCTGCGTACTTGCAATTAAGACGTCCATAATGCGTGAATAATAATAGGCATTTCGGACACAATAATAATTGCACTACATTCGAAGCAGGGTCACACTGACATTGGTTATTCCAATAAGTAGTACATATGGGGCATATGAAGCACAACCTTTGATGTCAATCGTAAAATAGTAAGAGAAAATTACTTCGAATCAAGAATGAGAAACTGCGTTAATTTCAAAAATTTTTGGCCTTAAATGTAAAATATAGGGTAGCAGTAGAATAAACTATTCAAATTGCAGAGATTTTAAGAAATATGTATTGCTCCATAATATATTTGGGTTAACGAATAAAGCCCCAAATAGCTAATTTGCTCCATCATCGAATCTTATTCTGTAATCATCACAGTCATATTATATCACTAATTAAATCATAATATAATATTACTGTATGTTGAAATTCAATAACCAAATATTTTAACAGCATATTTCAAGCTGTATTGTTAATAATACACTACTATACGCTACTATAATAATTTAGAACTCCCAAATTAAGATATTTCATAGAAATTTTTCTCTAAGATCGTTTTCCAAGAGGGTCAAATAAGGGATTGTGAAATTCTATTGTTCCAACTACAGCACCTTACAACAATAAATCAAAATGATATCACAAAAAATTCAACACTATTACCGCTATCAGCTATTTTCATTAAATAATTACTTTTTGGACTCATTTCTTATTTTTTGCCTTGAAATGCTTGCTACCTTCTTTAATCAATAAAAACGCATTATGTAATATAAATTTCAATACACAAATGTTGATGATTTTTTCTTTAATTGAATAAGACAGCACTTATATGGATGGAGTGTAACATGCTCCTTCTATGTAGCCTAGCTTCTGTTTGTGATAACAAGCTGCACTTTTGTTATTGTTGCTAGCAATCCCAGCAAAGTGTTAATTGCAGGCTCGAATAACGAACGCACCAAAATCGTCAGGGAAAAGGGAAATTCTGAAACAAAAACTGTGAGTAGCAAAAGGTGTCTGATGCCAGGAAAAGGGCTGGCTAGTAAATCTTAGCGCAAAAAAGGGACTGAGTGTTGTTTTGCTTTTGCAGGGCGTGTGGTGTGGTTAGAAGACCAACAACTCAGGTCTGTAGCACACCCACTTTATTAGGCAAAATGGCAACATTGCAATTTTCCATCCCTTCCACACGGATTTTCCCTGTTTTTCAGTAGGTTGAGTCTGGAGACTGTTTTGAAATCTGAGTAAATGGAGGGATAAGTGGAGAGAAAAACTGAATAAAAAGGAGTCTAGAGTCATGGAGTGTAAAGTCACTACTTCATGCTTCACAATTTATTGAATATTTCAAACCCACATTTTAAATTCAACTCACTATTTCGTCTTCTCAATCTACACAATATTTTTATTTTGAATAAAGGGCTATCACTATTCTGATGCGCTGGAACTACAGTGACAAATCCAGTAGGAGGAATTGTTCATGCTATTTTACATGCTACTTTTCTAATTCATCAGAGTACAAATATACTAAATAAGGAAAGGAAAACCAGGCAATCGCCCAAAACTTCTAGTCAATTATAATCGATTTTATAATTACTCCGGTAATATATAATATATATGATTACGCCTGATTTTTCTTCCCTCATTTCGCATATTTGTACTCTGTTGAATGAATTAATAAATGAATTTTTGTTTGTGATGTAAATATTCATATTTTGGAGGATTCCCTCAAGATATTCAGTAAGACATTGCTAATTGAATGGTAACTGATAAATGAATTAGAAAAGTAGTATGTAAAATGGCACGTATTATATTATTATAGCCTACATTTTCTCATGCAAAATTAGATTTATCATTCGATCTGATCCAGATGCAAAAAAAAATAGTCAAGCTACTTGTCTAGTTGGTTTGTAGTGCAATCTGAAATAAAGAACTAAACTACATCGTATTTGAGGTACCTTGCTGTGAATTCTTTTTGTATAAGCTCTTATTGCAATTGCACTAGCTCTGGAGTTGATCTCATAAAGACAATTTCCATTATTAAATACAATTTGAGAGGAACTAATTACTTGGAATGAAAAATACTTCTCGGAGTAATATAAAGAGAGATTTGCAACAATTGAAAAAAAAATCAGGAACAAAGGTTGGAAAAAGGAGACATTTGCAAAAAGTAGAGAGCATGCTAGGAGAAGAAAGTCTTTGGAGAGTGAGAAAGAATTACTGTGTGAGTGGAGTGGGAGAGCGTGAGAAAAAAGAGAGGTGTGATGAACACTCAGACATGACAGAGGAAAAGCAATTTTTTACTGGAAATGTAGGCTACGGTTAGCGGTATGCTGGCATTGGGTTCAATCACACTAAAATTTCCTTCACGTCTGGTCTAGAAACATTTTTTCATTATTTCCCATGCATGCGCGATCATTGTTTATAAATTATGAACTCCATAATGATATGAATTGAACCATAATTTTTCTTCTAATCAGTAGCCTACCGATTCCAGTAGATGCCTACTGGTCAGTAGCCTAATTTTTCCAATATCAGTAGCCAACTAGAGTAGATCCCAAAAATTAAGGCGGTTGGCGAATGACTGTTATTAATGCACAGCTAGCTACCAGGAAAGTCTGCTAGCAGCTGTCTTCGAGAGCGAATGAGGAAAGCTAGTGTAGCTCTTGTTATGGGCACAGGTCGCCGACTGTCTTGAGAGAGCTAAGAATCAATCACCAACCATCTCAATTTTTTGTGTCTGCTATGTATAAGGTTTGATTAATTTGTAAGTTGTTTATGTTTGAAAAAATAGATTAATTAGGTGAAGGTGAACTCATATAATTTTCTGAAATTTCATCTTTTCACTGCTGTACAATTATCAAATTTTTAGCCTTACCAATGCTGCAAATTGAAAAAGTCGATAGTCGAAACCAACCTGAAACATAGAAAATGACATTTTACTAACCACTTTGATTTATTTCATGGAGTTATATGTATAAATCTGTAAAATAGAAATCTACATGTTCATTTATCACTTCGATTCAATTCTAGATTAATATGTATGAAGGTATTTGATCAATGTCATTGAAAATGATCTCAATCGGTAAAATATCTCCTAAAGTATAGTATAATATAGTTCCAATAGCTTCAGCCACCGAAACAAAACGTAAAATTTAGCTTCATGAAGTGACTTTGAATTAGAAATAACTATCTTAATCAGTAAAATATAATTCTAGCAAGAGCTTCAACCACCAAAAACAAATCTAAAATTTAGCATCGTGAAGTGACTAATTTACAAAACAGCCGTTGAACTCAATTTGTTTCAACTGACCGTCAGTTCCGAACTGGGTGGTTGAGCCTCAAGGATTGAACAACTCGCAGATGAGCTGCGAGGAGACAAAATGACCTTAAATTCTAATTTGACATGGTCCTCACAACCGCCAGATTTCCTATTGAATTGTGGCACTGCCCACAAGCTACTCCATTCACCTCGGCTTTTGTTCTCGACCAAAAATTATTAGAACCTCAATCTTGTCTTGTTGGTGGCATTTTCCTTCTACAACTCGCGACAACAAAAGCCAAGACAAAAAATTATTCATTTTTTATTTTCTTTTTCTCCAGCTACATCTTCCCTGTGGCTTCTTGTCTGAGTCAATTCCAACTATTCATTCTCTTGTCTTGTCTTGTTATTCTCTTCTCCCTCCCTTCTCTCCTCACTTCTCTTCTTCTTCATCTTTTCTTTTTTCTCATTCTTGACCTATTACGTTTTCGTTTTTCCTTTGTATTCAAGAAGATTCATATTTTATTCCTGGAAGCATATCAACTTTTAACTGATCGCAGTATGTATTCTATATTGTTATTATATTGTATCTTGATGCTATTCAAAAGTAATGTTGAAAATTTACATCTCATGCGTTTCATATGTTTCTTAATCATTTTTTGTGTAAGCCAATATAATTAACAAATAACGAAATAACTATAAATGTTGAATTCTTCAATCCAACAGTTTTGGGCGAATTTATGTTGTTCAACTACTTAATTTTAACTTTATTGTGATATACATTAAAATAGTTATATTTATGATTAGTCACTGTTATTCACTTGATGATATGTACTATTTATTTTTCCACAATTACTGCACTCACTGATCTTTCTCTTTGACTCCTATCCATTCTTCTATAATTTCTGATTCTTCATTCTCTTAACATTCTCAGCCAAAATACTTCTAATCAATTGAGTATATTATCACGCTATTATAGAAGTTAATGGGCCCCATATCACTTCTAGCTAAGCCCTCACTCTGACACTCAATCTTGCCTTCCTCTCTCTTGTTAGTCCATTTCCACTCCTTTAGAAATCCCAAAAAGTATTTTCTTTCTGATGTCTCTCGACTGAACATGTCCAGCTCCTTTCCTTCTTTTACCCTTCATCTTATTTTTTCCTATTTTTTCTTCTTCTTCTTCTTCTTCTTCTTCTTCTTCTTCTTTGTTTGCTTCTCCTTCATATTTCACCTTCTTTTCCTCTTATTATCCTTCTTCTTTACCTTCGTCCTCTTCCTCCGTTCCTCCCAAGTCGTGCTCCAGCCTCTCCATCTCTCTCGCTTTATCTCTCTCTCCACATCATTTTCTTACTAATAATCCTCAACAAAGAATAAAATTCGATATCCCTTTATCTCGTCTTTGGTCCTAATCCTATCTATCTGTCCATTCATACAGAAGAATAGCCAGCCAGTGTGGCAATGGTCCCATCTATCCTTTCATTCCCAACTTCATTTCGAACTCCTTGTAAAGTCTGTCCAAGCAAAGAAGACATTCTGTCAAGATGGTGAAATGACTCCAGCTCGCTCAATATTGGTTCAAAAATTATAGATTTGTTCTCATATTGTAAATCAGGATGTTTCCTTCTATTTGAGACAAAATTGATAATTTTTCATTCAATATTGACTAAGCTGGATCATTTTCCCATCTTGCCAAAATGCCTTCTCCGCTTAAACAGCAAAATATAGATTGTTATGTTGCTACAGATATATTAGATTTTGCGCCTCCAGTGAGGACCTAGGACCCGGACATTGTCTAGCCCAAAGTATTGAAATAACTACTCTTTTTCTTTTCATATGTGCTACTCTTTGTTTCTTGGCTTTTGTAGAGCAAAATTAATGTTGGCGTCAATGGCCTTTCAATGCTTTTTGTTTTCGGCAACCTGTGAGTGACCTGCCTAGAATGCAGCTGTCAAGTGATGGTCTAATTCATGAGGTTTAAGGCTCAAGTAGTTTACAGTAATATTAGGTAAGCTGTGGTTGAGTTGTAAGCCTCAGACTTGAAAAAATAGTATGATTAATTAATCAAATATACCACGGAAAAACCAAGGAAATCTGTTCCGTGAGAAATACGAGTAATCTACTGTTAATCAAAAATATTGTCACTGAGTTTAATAAAAATTGTTTTGAAAATGTTCAAGGTACTGGCATTGTGCTACTAGAATAGGGGTGATAAGTAGAAGAAAGTGTAAGGTGGAGTGTATTCATGTTCACCAAAAATATTTATTTTTAACTGAAATCCATTCCAGTAAGAATATTCTGGAATAGATAACCTTAAAAAGTTTTATGATAGAATCTTCAAATTCAGTGATTTTGATAGACAAACATAAGATTTTGGTCAAAATGATGAAGCATCAAGGATTATCTTCAAATGAAGACAATTTTGGAACAAACCTCTAAAAGTTTTATTGGGTGTTAAGGTATAGAGACTATAATTATAAGAGTCACTCTAGTTTAGGAGATTTTCGAATCATATTATAGAAAACAAATATCGCTTGTTTTCAATTTTCTCTCACGGTCTCATCTAGTTATGAAATGTGTTGAACATTGTGATAGTTGTGTTTACTTATTTGGATGACGGCAGGATTAAATAAATCCATTAAAACAAGGGGAGATGTCAAGAATATCCTGAGAAAATCGATAAATACCATAAGAATTCAAACATTTGAAAAGTCAATAAATTTGAACTACTGAATCAAGGTACAGGATCCTGAAGTTTCAAAGTTTATGAATGTAACGGTATCAATATTAATCTTCTTCAAAATCAACTAGAAAACAAGTTTCTGGCTTGATTACATCCGAATATACATGGCAGACACGATTGAGTAAACAACCGAGGTACATGTATGGTATTGAGCCAATTTTTTTAATTAACGTATCGTCAGTGCGTGTGTGTGGGCGTTGTGTGCTTGTGTGTGTGCGTTTTATTTTCAGTGTGTGAAAACTTTAATTGCAAGTTGAGGTAACCCAAGAGAGCGACGAGGTAGCCTGTCCGAGCAGAGAAGACATTCTGGCAAGATGGGAAAATGACTCCAGCGCGGTTAATGTTGGTTCATAAATTATGAATTTTGTCTCAAATTGTAGGAAACATTCTGTTCTACAATTCAAGACCAAATTTATAATCAGTGAAACAATATTGACGAGCTGGAGTCATTTTCCCATCATGCCAGAATGTCTTATTTGCTTAGACGGACTGTAGCTACTGATCAGACGGTAGCCATTTTCAAAGTTAATTATAATTCTGTGAGCGGTAAAAATGACTGGAGATTCATTTGAATATCGATTAGGAGATGCTGCAAGGTCGATGACCTTTAACTATCTATCGAACGGAGAGTCATCTTCCGTCCCATCCTCAGCTGATCTCTTCTTTGACATTTCAGAGACCTTTAATTTTCAAACCTCATCCATTCATAGTAATAATTTCAATCTTCATTTATTTCATACACTGTCGTCAACTTATTACTGATTCATAAAAATACAGGCTCAAAGATAGGAAACTATCGTCAAAGTGTCTTAAAAGTTCACAGTCTATAATGTATAGGCCTACACAATTCAAAACCATTTAATTTGAAATGCTGCTATATCCATCCGCTACCTGACTTCCGTCTATTGAACATTTTTTGTCCGCCTTATTGAATTCGAGAATAAATCTATTTTATTATTGATTTATTAATAAATGTTGTTGTGGATGACTCATGTAATTATTGTCCCAACTAATTACTGTTTAACCAATAACTGATGTCTAACCATATTCGTAAATGTATGTATGCCTACAATGGAAAATGTAAAGAATAATGACAATTCCTGGAGAGTCAACATAATTGATATTTTGGTCACTCCAGAGAGGAAAGAATTTAAATAGCTAGCAATAGGTATTTTCGTCTCTCCTTTTATTGATCTCATTTATCTCGTTTTTTACACCATCCAAGTAAACACTGGATTCGAAAATACGCATTGAAAACCCAGTTTTTGGAATCCATTAACCAGGTACTACATAAGTTACCAACTGCTTAGTACACTCAAGCTCAGTTGAAAAGAAGTCTCTACTTTTCACTCAATGAAACAAAGAGGTTTCATAAAATACCGACAGCTACAGAAACATAGAAAAGTCTAGACTTTGATACCGTAGTACCAGCAGTAATAAAGTGGATAGCAATGACCAGAAAGTATAGGATGAGAGTTTAGTTTCATTCTCTCTGCCATTGTCAATAGCGGCTTATCACTTATATAGCGCGAAGCACTCAGAAGATAGTTCAGTTGATGGGTCCTTTCGTTTTGTTGGAGATTCCTTACCCTAATTATTGATCAAGAAGCCTAAGTGAAAGTAGAAAAAACGGGAGTGTTATCCCAACCATTAATTATTATTACAATGCATGGTACGGTAGATGTGAATGTAGGCTACAGTACAGATGTATAGATTCAGGTTCCATCCCCCAAAGTGTCTGAGATTTTTTCAATTAACAAAATAGTCTTGACGTGTGTCTGGTAGTGATAGATTACTTTTCTTAATGCACTAATGACTATATTATTATTTTCTCATCAAAAGGCCCTTTTCATCCCTCAGCTACCTCAGAAAAGCCTTTTAAACGAAACTAGTTACAAATTTTGTACTCCAGTAATAGTTACAAGCCAAAGGCTACTGCCCATGATTTTCCGGCTACCTTTAAATAGTTACCATGTTCATTGAACCCAAAAACGTACTAAAAGACTTGAATCGTTTATACAGTATGTTATTATACCATGATACAATCTTCAGAGTTCTAGCTACTCAACTATACACACCTGTCCTACTCATATCTTATTATGAATAGTTTAATTGGGCTCAAATTTAATTCCAATTTGCCTAGTAAGAGAAATATAGGTGATGTATATCAGTTGAATCAGTAATATGGTTTTTATTTTTATTTTTTTAGTATTAATCTAGGCTATATCAGTTGAATCAGTATTATTGTTTATCAGTTGTAGGCTAAATCAGTATTATTGTATATCAGTTGAATTATAAAGTTGCACTGATACTTGAACATGACCATTATGATAATTACGAGAATAATTTGGAAATATTATTTCTTTTCTTATTTTTTCAACCTATGTGATGCATTTTCTTAGATTTTCGGCATGTTCATTTTCAAGTAATTTGTTATCTTGGTTTTTAATTGACCTTGGGTGATCCACTTTATTTTATATTTCGTATTCTATTTATTATATTTTTGTATTGTGAATTGAAATTTCGTGATTGAAGTTGGGATTATATTTGTTCGCCTCCAAATACTCGCATTCGAATGAAAAAATAAATAAATATGTTAAATGATTGTGTAGCCTACAATATATTTCAATTATACTTTCCCTGTGAAAACTCTCTCACCAATCATCAAGTAAAATGAACTCAATACGATTGCAATGACTTGATTAGTATTTGATCTGATTCAAGTCCTAACCAACTTTCTTTTCAGAGCCCAGGTTCGAGCTCCCTATTCAAATAAGAGCAACCTTGAACATCACCAATTACGAATGACAGCGAGGGGTAAAGGAAAATTAGAAGGAAAAGTATAGAAAATGAAGGTGAATACCAGCAAACAATCATTATTTCCTGTGGCAATTATTTTTCTTCTTTTTGCAATTGATTTCCTTCCGTTCTCTGTTTACACCCTCCCCGAGTCATTTCCAGGTTCACTATAAATAGCTGGTAATTGATAAATTACGCTCAATGGAATCCGGCTGCCAATCACGGATTTCTTTTGTTGTTGTTCTCCTCTTTTTATGTACTTCTCTGTTGCACTTCCCTATTATTCCAAAAGGAAAGAAAGTTGACTAGAATCGTTCTAATTTCTTATCGATACAACTTCCACTTTCTGTCCGTTTTGTTGTGCGGAAAGACTTCCATCCAATCAATTATTGCTTGTCAATTGATTTCACCTGGGCTTGGGTAATCAGAAATTCCTGATAAATCTTCATTCGATTTTTCTTCTTGGATTTTTTTGAAATCCACCAGTAAATGCTTACTGAATTCAAAGACTCAAAGCTGATATGCTTTCTAAGAACAGCTCACCAAAAATAGTTTATTTGAAGTCGATTTTCCATTTATTCACAATTTCTAAGATTGTTGATTCTGACCTCTATCCACGATTGCTTCGAAATATCAGGGCAGCAATAATAATATAGACAAAAGGATAGATTTTGACATTAGATTGAATATTTGGAAATCATTATATTATAAAAAACATCAAAGAGTAAAGGATATTTACAGTATCGATCCCAACATCAAACAGTAGGCTGAAAGCCAGGTGTTTTCTGAAAAAGGAATAAGAAAAGGGAAGGGAATCACAAAGTTTATGTTTGATAGACAAAAATTAAAAACTGAGTAAATAATATTGTGAGCTGAGGATCCAAAATTGTAAACATTGTAGGATAAACAATAATGTAGGATAAACAAATCCTATGCATTAGTGAACAAATGTTATTTTGATGAACGAACTTCTCTTCAGGATGTTATTACAATAGTCTATACATTGTTCTCTGAACAAGAGCACAAGCAAGACGAAATTAAATGGATTATTATTTATGTTCCGCTAAAAAGCAGATTACTTTGCCTGTTTCAATCACATTTTTAAGTAATGCAGTTTTGCTCCTTATCAAAAATGTAGATTATAGTTTATTGTAAAAGATACTACATATAAATGTAGTAAAAGATAGTATTATTTTCTCTCACTAACTATTTATTGGATCAAATAATGTTACCATGTTACAACCAAGTAATAAAACGTTTCTGTTTTTTAATGAGAAAATTTTATTATAATCTTTATTTTACTCTGCTGTGAAGTTTTCAAGCTATTTTTCTTATGACATGGTTCGAGTCTCACAATTGAATATATCATCAACGTTTTCGTTGTCTTTTGTGAAGTTTCTTATACCTACTCCCACCCCACCTTTCCTTTTTGTAGCAGGAAATAAAAGCAGAAATCTGGAATGAATGCTTTTCAACGTCTAGTTACAGAAATTCACACAACGTATAGAGTTACCAAAAAGCATGAAACAGGTTTCAGGCAATGAATTCCGTCCGACTCTTCAGACATTTTTGATGATGAATGAGGTGATTAAAAGTTCATTTCACCTATTTAGAGAAATCTGCTGACCTACTAACTTTCTGTTGAACCGAGCCTGACTGCTGAGAGAAGTCGGCTTTCAAACAGTTTAAAAATCGTCGGATCCTTTGAGTTGAGTATAGATCGTTCCAGGTTCCAGCCATGAATATGGTAATCGATTTCGACGTTCTCGATGTTATTAACAGCTCGATGGATCATTCTGTCTCTGGCCTCTGCTTTTCTCTCTCTCACTCATTTTTCTCTGTAGCTCCATCCTTGTCTTTTCTCTTCAACACTCCATCAAGCCAGTTGGAAGTCCCGTCAGTGATCACCCATACTCCCGAAGCTATTATAGAAACTTTCCAAGGGCATTAATTAGTTATACCGCTAGGAATCGAAAAGTTACGATGATGCATCGTAATTCTCCTGGGGAAAGAGCTGCGTACGAAATTTAATATAGAAAAAACTTGATACCTTAATTAAGAATATTGAATCAGGTAGAATGTCATTCACTCCCTATCATCATCAACATGACATGAGCTCTTGTCATGTGTTGAAATTATTATGTGGGCTAGATCAAGTCATCTTTTGGAATTCGAATTAATAACCTAGTAATCGCCCAATCAAGCGTTCTCTAATCATTGAAATGTAGGATGGCCGTTCATTTTCTTCAAACTATAACGTTTATGTTTTAAAGGACGGGATAACCTTTCAACTTCATATTGACTGTAGATAGGCCAGTAAACACAACACATCCATATTATGAGATTTCCAATTTTTGTCTAGGTTGATTAAAGAAGATTAAACATTCACCCAGGCTAAAACCCTAGAACAAGATTTTATTTATTCCTTGAAACTGGAATTTGTGGAGGAAAAAATCAGTACTCTTCAACAATCATTATTAATATTGTAAAGAATTTTAGATTTTTCTTTGAGCAGGTGTATACTGTAAAACTGTAATGCACGTTAAAAGAGAGAATATTAACTGGATATCAATATAACGTCATAATTGAGAAGTAGCGAGATGTTACTTGATATTTTTTTCAACAACCAAAGAGCCTATTTAAAAAATATTTTATTTTCATTCCCAGTAAACGATCAAGACCCCTCTAATTATAGCCACAATAACCCCTTGTACTAATATTACTAGTGGTAGTAGTAGATTCTTAATCAATATCAGAGATAATTACGTTCAGATAGTTCAGTGCGATTATTGAATTCCAAATAATGTCGACAATTGTGCTATTCTTGTCTTGAGGTCATCAGCCATTTTATTTCTCTCGTCCCTCAGGAAATTACCAATGTTTGTTTTGCAATGACGTGGTTCTGTTGTACCTTATTGATCAGTTTCGAACATGGCGTGACATTGTGAAGAATGGGCCGCTGCTCTGTGAAAAGCTACTGTGCAAAACCAATAATTTGATTACCTCTGTAAACAACATAACAACTGTAACATGCTTCACTTCCATTTCAATGACTTGGGATACCTCAACCAGTGAAGGCTATCTAATATGTGGACTAGGGATGCCTAAAGTACGGCCTCAGATGAAGTAGATATACTAAGTCTATGCAACGGCTTAATAATATAGCTCGACAAGAGAAAATTATATTTTTGCCAAATTATATTAATGACAAAACTAATGAGAATTGACAACTATTCAGATTATTTCTATTCAAGAAACTGAAACATTTGATAAAATTGAATTTATTTCACTATAACATTGATAGCGTGTATAGTGGGTTCTATAGAGACTGTATAAACAGTCTCTGATTATATAGAGTCTAGAGTCAGATAAGACTGATTGTACAGATTATATGACTGATTATGGTCTCATACTCTATAGTGGGTTCTATCTACAGTGGTCAAATCCCATTGGCTGTTTGCTCTCAAAGAGATAGTGATGTTCTCAAGTAGTGAGAGCATATTTAAATAGAGAGAGTGAGCGTCTCGCCCAATCACAGAGCTTTATTAATTTCCGACATAACAAGTACTGTAGATTTGAAAACGGATAGAGTTTAGATTCAGTTTTCATTTAGATTCGAATGCATTCAGTTTAGAAAAGGAAGTTATTAAAAGTACACATATTATTTGTAGAAATGGTCACAATAACAATGGAAATATTTGTAGAGTGTTCTTCATTCGTAGTGGAATTTAGAATAAAAATGAAAATTGGAAAGAGTTGAACAATATTGAACAGTGAACATTGTTCAGAATGATGGAAGCTGCCTCTATTTGCGAATAGAGTCTACGCTTCCGTTCGAATAAATAGATAAATTGTGAAGAAAGGCGGGCAGACAAGAAGGTATAGTCTGTCCTAGCAAAGAAGACATCCTGGCAAGATGGGAAAATGACTCCATCTTGGTCAATATTGGTTTGAAAATCATAAATTGGTCTCAAATTGTAGGAAACATTCTGATGTACAGTATGTAAACAATTTTATGATTTTTGAACCAATATTGACTAAGCTGAAGTCATTTCCCCTCTTGCCTGAATGGCTTCTTTGCTTGTACAGACAATATCTCATGAATGAAGCCGAAATGAACGTCTGTTGCATCGATTGCAGGCACAATTTATTGCAAGCCGCGTTCCACACTCCACGCTGGATATTGCCCGCGAAATTTATTCAATATCGGCTGCTAGTGTGCGATATTTATGCCTCTAAACAACCTGCAGGTGTATGCATTGCATGTCGGTGTGAACTGCTGTATTTGTTCCTGTGTTTCACTTTTTAATAGAGCAACGGATCTGTAAATTTATTAACAGAAGAACGGATGTGTAAATAGAGCAAAAACGATTCAGTGATTGATAGATTAAGATGGGCTATAATTTCAAATGATCGTTTTATAATATCAGTAATCACAATATAACATTAGAAATATTGAAAAAAATGAGATTGAATTTGTACTTGTACTATACTCTTAGGCTAATGGTATATATTAGGCTATACAGTACTCTTGTACTATACTCTTAACAGTAGTATTCATATCATACAACAAGAGATATATGTGAGGGAATTTAGTATTGTTGAATGCGTGTATGAATGAGAATGAGGATTTTTAGACTTAAAGAAGCTTCGAAATCATTGATTAAATGTGTTCTATCATATTAATTTGTATTCTCATCCTTATTGAATAAATTTTATTTGTTTGTTTCAGGATCCATCGCATGTACTATATCGCAGATCATCCAGCTTGCAGTTCCATAGCTATGTTTCAATGTATTCAATCCAATTTGTAATGCATAACAAAATTTTTTAGTAAATTTACTGTATAAGTTTTAATAAATCATTATATTTTGTTTGATTCGCCTAAGAAATTTAGTCAGTAGCTCTTATAAACAAACTGTTAAATCAAGGGATTCTTGCAACTATAAAGAACGATACCTGTGTTATAAATTATGCACAGTATGTAATCCTATAATGTTCAGTTCTCAGCCAGCCGTTCTAAATTTAGCCCATTGCGCTCTTATGGCATTGTGATTGCTCCTTCTATTCAAGAGAATGTCAATTACCTTATGTTCTGTAATAGGGACTGCAAAATTGGTAAGGTAAAATAAATGAAAGGCAGTTAGAAATGTATGGAAGGAGAGTAAGTGAAGGGGAAGGAATGACATAGAGGAGGGAGTAAGAGTGAAGAAAATAGATAAAGAGACGACCGCTAATGATTCCACTTTATATGTTGTTGTTATGAGGGTGAAGCCCACATGAGCTCATAGGCTTGTGCGTGGGTAATGATATGGATGATAGATGACGACTACTTTGAGGTAGTCGGGACCGACGGCTTATCGTCTCCTCCGAAAGATATGTGATTTATGAATCTGGGATTGCCATGTACTTATTGGTCGTACTGAATTGTGTGTATCCTTAATATAGACTTACATTATTAGAATATATTTTTTAGTCTTTGATAAAAACCAATATTGTCTGGAATAATGCATGAAGTAGGCTACACTGTTTCATGTTTTGCGCCCAAATAATAAAAATGAACAATCAATCACCTGTAGAACAAAAACTGACAAATATAAAACAACATTTATTTAAATGAGCATCAACGATTCAAAATTAGCTTTAAAAACCGTGGCTTGATTGCTCCTTAGTCTGTCAATGACATTTAAATCTTCATCTCACCTTCATAAAGAGAATTCAGTATATTCATTTGAAGATGGATGAAATAACTTTAATCTTTAAATTTAGATATCTCGATAATCTACCGCAGTTTCAGAATTTATTAAATGCAACTTTCAATATTAGTATATGATCTATCTGTCTGATAATTGATCAGTTATTCACCGAGAATTATAATAATGTTTTATTTTTGAAAACCTCAATCAATTTTATTTGATTGGTTGATTAAAATATCATATTATTTGATTGTGGATTATGATCTATATTAAGTAATTAAATATTCTCCATATGCAATATAAGCAAAAATTCATGTGTCAAGTCCCATTGAATTTATATATTAAATCACAATCTAGCTAGCCAATACAGTAGTAAGGAGAGAGTAGATGTCCTCAAAACTTCCACAAAATTCTTACCAATATTATTCTGAGTACATCAAACGAGAACATGGATATTAGAAAATTATAATCTCAAGTTATTTTCAATTACCATTAGCCATAACCACGTATTTACTGAGAGTAGGCCACCATCTGCTTATCAAAGTACTGTTCGCTAGATTCCCATGCGACGTCCCACTCACAAATCCCAAAGAAAACCTACAGAAGCCTCGATGCAACTTAAATTGCCACTTTCCTAGGTTAATTACTTCGTTACATGCACACAATCAACCGCGCGGTAGCTCAACTAGTTGTCGCGGTTTTCTGTAATTTCACAAGTAAACAGCAAAACTCCTTTTAAGCTGCGAGGTCAAATCGTCCCCGCTTCATCTTACTGCAAAGTACTTTTACCTACAATTTCCTTCCCTCTTCCCCCTGTATTAGACCCCCTTCAGCCGACATCTTGGCTCTACGTTTTAAATTATTCGATTGCGGTTGTAACGCTCGTGTGGCCATCCTCTGCAAAATTATTGTGTTGGTACTGCTGCTGAAATTTATTAGTTTACAGGAGTCCAACTGTCAACGAACTTACATTATTCAGCAAGCACAATTCATGTTGAAGTGGATTAGTATTATTATGAGTAAGCAAATACTGATATTTTTACATTATGGAAATGAAAGTGAATAACAAAGAATATTTTCTTTAAAAAGCTGTAGTGAACGAGAAATAGACAATCATTATTATTATTATTAAAAATTACATTATTAGCATTGAAATTAGAGAAATTCATCAAATAACCATAAAAATAAATGTAGACAATAGCTTTCAATTATCTATTGTAAAAATATAATATTTCATTGTTGTCTCAGTAATTTACCCCAGTAATATTTTATTGTTAATCATTATCTGATGAGCCTAATTTCTCTATTTCAAATTATAATTTATTTTAATTTCTGTAATTATATCAATTAACTATGAGTCTGGCATATTATCAACCAAATAAAAAAACTATGAGTCATAACACATACAAACATTCAATTCCTGTATTATTGAAATACAGTATAAGAATCACCTTCATCACAGTATTACATTTCGAACTCAAAAATTACTCGAATATTATGAAGTACACTGGCGGCTCGTGCCCACGAAACAGGTGAAGTACTGTACAGTAAAAGATACGAGCACATCACCTGTTCCGAGGGCACGAGCCGCCAGTGATACTTTATTTAAGTATTGTGCTTTTAATGGAATAGGAATGAAATGAGTGAGAAACAAAAATTGAAATGGACAAAAGTGAATAAATTCATGACTAATAAAGAGAACTAGTGGATTCGTTAAGTGCGTTCAGGGATGGAGGAGAGAAACCATTTCTAATTTTCCGTTTTGGCGAACTTTTCAATTGAGTGCCTATGAGTGATTCAGTTATCTGCCGGGTGTTGGTGAGCGCACAAGAGGAAATGATCACCATCAACTTCAGCCACATAAAGTGTGCGGCGACAAAACCAGCGATTGCAAAAGTTATTGGAGCATTAACGAATCTATCTCTGACACCGTCTATTCATTTTGTCGCGCGTTTTCCCTGCGAAAAATGAATGGATCGAATGAAAAATGAACGCTGGAAAAGCGGTTAGTGTGTTCTGTGCAGTGCAGCTATGAATATAACCCGTGATTTATACGACGTATTGGAGTCTGCGCATGCGTAGTACGCCAATAGTGGACTAGGCCAACTACACACGTGCAAAACGCCACTGCTGAACTAAGTTTATTAATTTATTGCCTCGCACGCTAACCAAAGCGATCGGAAAAGCGAGAGAGGAAATGGCCACACAAAGAAGGGAGATGCTGTGGTGGTGGAGGGGTTTCCACTGAGGCCGTAATTTATGGGTCGACCTTCGTAAGTTTTCACAGACGGAAAACCGATGTAGGAACACGTGCGGTGTGGCTGAGCCTGGGAAAAGCCGGCTTAAAAATTTGACAGCTCTACTACAAAACATTCGGACTTGGGCGATGCGTTTACATTCGGGATTATTTATCTTACCTTGTTAAGTGTTGGTGATCAACTGTTTTATTTCAATATGTATTAGTTCAACTGAACTTTAGTAATTTAAACTCGACTTTATGTGTAGCAGGCTACCCTTGCTTAAGACGAATATAAATTCTGGATCTATCTACAGTTTGAGTCACATTAATAAACTTGAAACTATAGTTTCATCCTGATTTCAACTGTAGTGTCCAATGAATTGACGGCTCGTGCCCACGAAACAGGTGAAGTGTTGTACAGTAAATGATACAAGCTCTTCACCTATTTCATGGGTACGAGCCGCCAGTGGTGTCCATGATATATAGAATGTGGATGTACAGCTTTAAGGAACTATTGTTTTGTTAAACGAAGGTTACGCTAATGTTGGCACTAGAAATGTTGGTTCTTTGCAAGTCCATATTCAAACATCCAAAAAATGAAACTGTATATTCCAGGTTAACTAGATATAATAGTTAGCTCAAGTTGATCACAAATCAAGATGGCAATCTATCAACGTCTAGAAAATGGGCTCTGAAAGAAAGTAAGATAGCAAATAAATAATATTGGAAGTGAAAGGTTGAATTATGGAGTTATGGAGCAAGATAGAAAGGTCATGACAGATAGGTAAAAACGTTGTGAGAAACCCCGATAAAGAAATGCGATAAATTTTCTGAACTTTTAAACAAAAATCCTTCGCCTATCTCCGAATTCAACGCTAAAGAATTCAGCCCGAGTTGTGGGTATCAAATCTCCATCTAAACATTCCCAACAAAGTTTTACAAAGTTGTTGAACTCTTTATACACATATTTTGCGATTCAACCCCCGCCTCCTCCTCACTTTGCGAGAATTTAACATTTTATTCGCCCCGTAAAGAGTTTGGTGTTGAAGTGGTGCTGAGATTTTCGTGAATTTCAAAAACGTAAATCCTGAGAAAACGATCAAATTTAACTTTAAAATTACACTTGACTGTCAGTATTGAATTAGATTTAGAGGATGACTGCTTACAATATCCAGCTATTTCTGTAAATTGTTTATTCCTAGTATTTTGATTCAGTTACCTACAATAAGTACAATAAGTTACCACAGTGGTCACCAATTAAGTTCCAAAGTCTTGGCGAGCTTCCGCGGTCCATTCAGGGGAAAGGATTTTTTTAAATTGATACTGTAGTTTTGCTACATTAATTTTAATGATTATTCAATCATTTGGAATAGTTATTACCCTGTATGTATTTTGATTTTAATGTTCTTTAAATATATTGAAGTTTTATATCATATGCCATTGATATATTAAAATTAAAAATAAAGGCCATTATTCCAATCGGATTTGACAAAAAAATCACTCTATGGTTTATTCTATTTATATAAAGAATATTTACTTATTAAATTGTCAAAACTATTCTCGAATTTAGTCCTCGACTATATCTCTTTAGCTATTGAAATACCATGATAAATTGAAACGATTAACTTGGTATAGAATAATTGGATAAAATAATGCAACAATATTAAATAAATAGCCAACTTTTTATTGAGAGTTGTATGATAAGAAGAGTTTATTATATTATGTGGTTCTTTTTTATAATTCAATTTTATTCAGACTTTACAGGGTTTCTTCTATGGATTTTTTGTTTTAGGATTTATTTTAAGTTTTTTCGTTGAGATCGGTATGACACAAAACTAGCTGGCGGTCCGGATCCGGACCGCAGTCCGCCATTTGGTGACCACTGCAATAACAGACTATAAACAGTAGGTAGGATGGTGTATGAATGACAACAAAATAATATCTATTTGATTTTAAATCAAAATCAAATCAAATAGTGATATATTTTGTCACTTGAACAATAGCCTACCATATTTATCAAATGTAAAAAGTTTTATGAGAAAATGTATACATAATAAAAAAAGGTTTATCGATAGAATTTCATACACAGAACTGATGCTAAAAACTTGTCAAAATTAAAATACTACTTGCTAAATTATAAAATTTGCTCGCAAGTAGGAGAAATTAATTTTGAATATTTCAATGATAAGCTTCGTTATTCGATAATTTTTTAGTTAGTACCAAATATACTTCACATTACTAAATACTGTATAAATTTGAATAAAAGTCGACATCCTTATTTTTCAAATTAATTGAAGTTTATTATGTGACGATTATGAGATTGGATTATGAGAGTAAGTTATATACAGTAGCAATCAATGGGCTTAAATTGAAGCTTCGAGTTCATTGAACTCAAAGGCCGCGATACTGCTTGATGGCGAATTTGTACATCTGCATGTATAACCCTTAACCAATCTACCCCTTTGTAGCTCAGTGGGGTTTAACCTCCGTCTAATCCAAAAACATGGCACTCGTGGGAGGGTTAGCGCTCACCTCCTGGAAGTCTACCAAAACATTTATTTTTCTTTCCTCTGAAATTGCCTATCATTACGGACAGAATATTCTTGGCAAGCGACTTAACGTTACCATGGCAACAACTGTAATCTGTAAATTAATGTGTGTGAGTTTCTTAAAAGTAGACGATTCGCTAATTCAGATTACGCTAATTCACTAGTATTACGGTCCTGTGCTACATAGCGGAGACGTGTTAGCTGCGAGCTAAATTCAAAACATAGAAATTACCGGCATCAAGGCCTACCATACTCTAATAGATGTAACTTAGGATTTGAAATGCATTGAATTCCCTGTATTATACGTGCTAAACCAATACAGAAATTACATCATCTTAATTATAAGCATATGCAGCCAACCGGCTTTCGGTGAGGAAACTGGCAGGAAATGGCAAAAATAGAGAAAAGTTTGATCAGAAAGGTTGAGGATGAAAGAAAAATAGCACATGAAGGATGTGAGAAGTGGAAAAGGGGAAGAGCGAATAGAGATCAGAAGAGAAGGAAATTAGCTTACTGTAGGAGCTGAAAGTTTTTTTTGACATATTTGAGATTTGTTCCATTAGTTACAAGTAGTAGTGGTGACTAGTAAATCTGAATAGGCAATTAAGTAAGAAATATATTTATTTATTTATTCATTTTACAGAAACGAATAACTTATTAATTGAAAACACAGAGACTAATGTCCAAAACGTCTTCATACCAAATTTTGATGAATAATAAAGTTCGAAACTAGTTTATATTTTCGTAGCACTTCAATTGAGAATAAATTTATCGTCCAGGAGAAATATCGAATTGTAAAAATTTTCCATAATAAAAAAATATTAATTTGATATACTACAAAGGAAATTTTTGCATGAATATATGAATTATTAATGAAGATTTTAAGGGGACATGAAAGTGTAATAAGATTCCAGAGAATGTAGAATATCAAAATTTCTTGTTTTTAGTATTTCTGATGAATGGAAGATTCGCTACTAAAATGGAAAAGTGATCATATTGAAGTGATAAAAGATAGGATAAGACTTAAAGATAAATTCTTTACAAGTGTTTGATGAGCTGTAATAATATAGAAAGACTCAAATATGATCGTGAAGCATTGCATAGTACTCTATAAGGAAATAAGTGAAAAAAGTTGAAGTAAAAGTATATGATGTAGGAGTTGTGTGATAGAGAGGGATCAAAAAGGATGAGAAAGAGGTGAAGGAGTTGGCCATGAAGGAGGTTGAAGAGAGAATAAAACGAGGTAGCTTCTTATTATATTTTATTACGGTTGAAAAGTCTCCTCGGGGCAAATTAAAATTACGTCTCAGAGCTTGAGAGGGATTAAGGTGGGGAGTAATCGAGCATTAGTAGGAGAGGGGAAAGGGGGACATTTACAAACCTTTCATTGCTATGGAGTCTAGCTAGAGTGGGCCATGAACTTGAACAGAGATGAGAGCGTAGACTCTCCAGCTTACTCCTCGTCTGGGTAGACTAATTTACATTTTCTGAGCATGTTGTCGCTCCACACTCACGCACGCACGCACACACACAAACACATTATGCATATTCGGTGATGCCTACGACGGGCATCCATGACGATGAACACATTATTATTAGTATTATTATAATAATAACAATAATAAAAATACATCGATCATTTATTGTAACCTGTCTGTCCCCACTCCCTCCGAAATTCAGTCCCCCCTCAAGCTATATCCTCGGTTAATAACTATTTAAAATGTAAACTCCACATTCTCCATGATCTGGACATTAAAAATGCAATTAAAATTTTCCCCTCTGCTCCTCCACCACGCAGCAAACATTCCAAGTCGCCAAACAAATCCTCTCACCCTCACTCTCTCTTTCTCTCGATTTATTGTTTTATTTCAAAGTTCATCATAAGCTCGGTTATTTGCATAAATTAAACGCGACTGATTTCATTCCGAACGCTATTTTGTATAGATTGTATACACCACCGACCACTGACCATAAAAATGTGAGTGGGGCCAGATTTTTATGAGTTTTTAAACAGCATAAAATCTGTTGCGTTGAAATTTATTCAGGCCATAAAACTCGATAGTCCGGGCTTTCGTTACAGGCACCCCTTAAATAAATAGATCGAACGTTAAAACGCTGGAATGCACGTATAAATTTTCAAAATCGCTCGGTTTCCTTCCCGTTTGATACAAATATAAATTTTTCCATTGATTTTAATAGCTTCTAGGTATCTGTTCCAACGCCTATTCTATATTTTATACATTATGACTTCTGTTTTATGTTTTAATGTGCTGGTTTCATCGTTCCTCTTATACAATAAACCTGTTTACATTACGTTTTTGATATGTTTTATGTTGGTTCAGTGTGGTGCTAATAGAACAAAGTGAATTCCACAAAAGGGAAAAATACTATAAAACCAACCAATGATTCGCGTTCATTTGTTAGTCTCCATTCATCTTTTTTAAAATTTGAATATATATGAGTGTTTTGTTTGTGGATGGCAAAAAACAACATAATGTATTATAGTATGAATGTTCCAAGGCTGTAACGAAATATTCGAGAAAAAACATCGAAGTTTGTTGAATAGTGGTTGATTGTATATTTTGAAAAAAAACAAGGTCCACTCACTAGCATCTCAACTTCAATTCAAACTAGTATAGGGCTCTATAACAAGACAAAACTATACAAACTATGGGGCTCTTCACACTTTTTCCCCGCAATAAATGGAAATTAAAAATTTGCGAAGTATGAAAAACGTTTATACACGATAATTTATTTAGAATTGATTCTACAAAGACAGCAGTTGGAATACAAAATCCCATTCACTTTGAGATTACCGTAGTTCATAATTGATTAAAGAGCGAGTTACTCACTTGATTTTTTTTATTTAGAACTTCAACTCCTTGTTTAATAATAACGTTTTTGTTCCTTCTTGACTTGAATAAGTATATATTGTACTACAATTGATTGAATCAATTGATATGATTCTCTTTTTTAAAATCCTCGAACGTGAAAAGCATATATTTGAGCAAGTCAATTCTGAAATGTAATAAATCGAAATTTGAGAAAACCAAGTTTCAAGCCTATTATTGAGACATTGCCAATGTGTTAAGGCCTACAATGTAGATTGAGTGTAGAAATAGGGCAGGCTATTGACGAGTCTGCTAAGAAGTGGCGACGAGGCAAAAGTAATGGTCATTCTGTTTGACTTCCGGTAAAAACTTGAGCCTCAACTAGTTGCATGCTGAATCTGTTTACGGTACACTTGAGGTGCTTCCCTCGACACGACAACTGCAGACAGCCCTTCACCTATTTACGTGGTCGCCTTAGAAAGAGAGAGAAAGATAGATTAGGAAAGAAAATTTGACAGGAAGAAAATGAGAGAGGGAGAGAGAAAGATTGAGACATAGTGATCGAGTATTAGAGTGAGAGAAATTGTGGTAAATTGTTGAATAGTTAAAAGAGAGTAGGATAGTAAAGAGCTTAATCTCTAATAAGAGATTAAGAGATTAAGAGATTGATTGAGTAAATTATTTATTCGTTGTTCTACTTGGTTTGGAAAGATCCATTTCACAAATAACATACATAGTGGAAGAGAGAGAGGAAAAAGAGTGATATAGCAAGATATATGGTGGAGAGTGAGAATGTGTGATTGAGGAAGCAAAGAGAGAGAGAGAGAAAGTAACATATTCAAGAGAGAGATAGTCAGTAAAAGACAAGGGAAAGAAGATAACAAAAATTAAATCATTCACTTATTTACTCTTGTATTGATTACAAAATGTATTACCTTCAATCCTAGATTGTGTTAGTTTAAAAAGAAATTAATTACTCTACCTGATTGATTAAAAAAAAAGTATAGACTGTATAAACCTAATGCCGTAAGTGAAACAGAAATGGGATTTGATATGTTTGCCATATGTGTATGCCAACTGCGATATGATTGTCCTGAATAGAACGGCGCAGTTTGGACATGCAGATGTCAAAACTACGCCGTTTCAAGCAGAGTAACAGTAAGAGAACTCTCATTTAGATAGTGAGTTTGAAATAGGGTAACACATAGAGTAAGAGAGGGAGAGAGAGAGAAAGTTAGAGAGGAGAGAGAACGAGTGAGAGAGAAACAAAGTAAAGAGATTAGATTAGATTATTCACTTTATTCTAGTAAATTACAGATACTCAAATCCTGATCTCAAATCCTAGATGGCTTAGAATAAAATTATTTTCTCGATTGGATTGAGAAAAAAAGGTAGAGTGAACTTATTAAATTACACAGGTATAGGATTCAATATTCTGACTGTTATAGAGAGTGAGACCAAAGACTTAGTACTTAGTACTAATAGAGTAGATATTCAATGGTGAGACAGAAGAAGAGAAATGGGGTAAAGAAAGAGAGAAAGAGTGTGTGTGAGAGAGAGAGACAGAGAGAGAGAGAAAAGAGAGAGAAAAGGATTAGGAGACTACACCCAGATTAGCCTGAAATCTGTGCCAGTATTGTTTACCCACTAACCCAGTGGCAGGAGTTACATACACCGTTCAATTAATGCAAATTAAAGGTCACTGGATAATCAATCAGTAGGTGGCAGTAAGGCACGCCATTGAAAAGCCATCACCATTCTTTCTATGTCCTCACTGAGCAACCCGATCCCCACAAACAGATATCGTGCCAAGCATCGATATCTCCCGTCTCATTTGCTATGCGGTGTGTGCTTCTTTGTAATAATTAATTTCAAACCAAACTGAGATCATGCACGGAACAACATTTCCTCTGTTCAATCTTGTAACGTATTTCGTCAATGAATTGAATATTCAGTAAGCTGGTGCATTAAGATAATTGAGTTAGAGAGTAAAGAGTCGTGTTAAATTGGCTATTGGATATTCTTTTGGACATCGTTGTATTATTTTCTGTACAGATGGAATAGTAACGTGAGTAAAAGCACTAAAATTCCCACTCCGTTTCAATCAATGTTGAGAATTAATATGGTTGAAAGAATTCCCTCCAATAGATGGATTCAATAGATCTAGTATCATATTAACGCGATATTGTTAAGAAAAATTAGTCAATTTCTTAAAAAAAGTTATTTTACTTCATTAAATTTTTTAATATTGTACAATGTACATCGATTACTTGGAACTGAATATGACAGTACATTAATTTATACCGTATTAATGGCCTATTTTTTATAAATTTCATTTGATACTCTACGGTAGTCAAAATATAAAAATTGTTAATTTCCCGCTTGATACAAGATTTTTAATACCGTGAGTTAAAAATGAATACATGATATGGACATTAATACTCCTCATTCTGAACCTATTCAATATTCATAATTTTCATTCAATTAATTTATTACTCTCCGAACGAATGACCACTGAAACGCTTCACGACTAGATAATAAAAAGTACAATCGGAATCGGTGCCGAATTTATGTGTGGACTAGCCGGCGGTGATACACGTGTTTTAATTGCAAGTTTAATGAGGCGAGATTATTGAGTAGGAAGTATTAGCGGCCATGACTGTCTAGGCGCGTCATTTTAGATAAATGAATATTTAATTGTCGGTTTGATTTGAAGTGTGAGTTACAACTTGAAGGAAGGTATAATCTATCCAAGCAAAGAAGACATTCTGGCAAGATGAGAAAATGACTCAAGCTCGTTCAATATTACTTCAAAAATTTTTAATTTGGTCCCAAATTGTAGATCAGTTAGTTTGCTACAATTTTAAACAAAATGTTTCATCCTTTAACCTCTATTTACCGAGCTGTAGTAATTTTCCCATCTTGCGAGAATGTCTTCTTTGCTTAGACAGACTATAACAGTCCTTCGGTAGTATCCCATACATCCCACGTAAACTCCGGTAGATGCTACATAGATATGCAAGATATAGAATAGTATAGGATACATGGATGACATAGATATAGTGTTCTGATCATTCGCGAATACATTTGAGTATTTTACACTAATCGTTTTCTAATTTCTTTCGCTCTGACAGTGGCCACGATGGATACGTTACACTTTTAATTTGGAAATCTTCAGACGCCTGGTGTAAGAGGAACCACTGATTAAAACTAATAACTCACTTGGCGGCGCGGCATCGTCGATATTTATTAATGGCGCACCATAAAACTGTGACCGGCGTGTATTTTATGGATGAAAATTGGACCGAACTCCTCCTCCCTCCCGCCAATGGCGATAAATCTTTTGGCGCGCGATAATTATCCGGTGACTCCACGGCTTCAAATTACTCCTACAGTACAACGTGGTTTCCGTCCGGCTCATAGCATAGAAGCATAAGTGCATTAAAGCATATGGAAGCTGGTGAGGGGTCGGTCATGAATCTAGCACCTTCAATATGAAAGGCATTGTGGTTTGTATGATACTGTAGTAAGAAATAGGTATGTTGTGGTGGTATGTCCAGCAATAAACGTACAATGGGTCGGGTCGTTCTACACATGGGATGGAAAACAGTTATGCTATGGATGTTACTCTTACCCCTCTACCCACTTACCCCCAACTTATGATAGACATAGAATGTATTATGGTAAAAAATGTAGTAAATTATTACTTTTTTAGTGAATTGGTGGTATTAATTATTCACTGGAATATTTATAGCAGAGACAATCCATTTGGAAAGTCTATACATCTGGGCTACTGAAACATATTGGAAGGATAAGCAAAAATATTATTTTAAAAAATCACTATAATCATATAATCTAAGGAATACTTGAGTGATCTGTAGGTACAATTGTGAATGTCTGGAGGCAGTAAGCGAACTTCTAATTATTTTGAGCTTCAACCATTTTAGTTAATAATGTTCGTATAGGTAATGTTAAGCAGCGTATCGACAGTCCGAGGCATGTGCCACGAATGCCTCGCGGTACAGTCTGTTGATGCAAAAAAGTATGAACTCATGGCTGAGGCATATGTGTGATCTGCAATTTTTGTAAGGCCGTTATTACACGATAATAGTTCTATGAGCATATCTGATCATATGGAAAGAGATGAAAATACCAAATCATATTTTCATCTTTTTCCATATGATCAGGTATGATCATATCATAGAACTATTATCGTGTAATACCGGCCTAACCAAAAATGCGAGTACGCGAACAGATTGAATTGACTAGCGCCATCAAGCGGGAGACAAAGCAACTAAGCTCTGACAATTGATAATTTGGACTTTGGAGGTTAGTTTGTGCTCAATTAGTAGATCAAAATTTAAGTCAATCTTTATTATTGCCTATTACAACCTTCTGCACCCAAATAGAATTCTCAATCACAAAAATGCATAGGAATGGGGTACAATTTTGAGGTTAGTTTGTAGAATTGTTCGTTGTGCGTTGCGAGGCAACAGGCACTGCTCGCTGCGAATTGTGTGCCGCGTTTGCCTAGCTGCTAGCAAACCCGGTATCGACAGTCCGAGGCATGTGAGGCACAGCACATTCCTCGGACTGTCGATACGCGTCTTTTCTCCAGTCTCCAGCTCGGTCAATATTGGTTCAAAAATTATTGATTTGGTCTTGAATTGAAGATCGAAATGTTAATTAAGACCAGATCAATAATGTTTGAACCAATATTGACCGAGCTGGAGACTTGAGTAGATAGTAGACTAGTAGTAGTAGCAGCAAGACTCTTCTTTGCGTGAACATTCGCGGCACATGCCTCGGACTGTCGATACGCGGCTTAAAAGTAATGGGTAATAGGTAATATTAGTATAGATAATGTTATGTAGGTTATGTAGGTGATGAGGTAGAAGGAAGGTGGGAATAAAGAATTTTCCATCAGTTTGATGTGAAATAACAAATGGAGCTCAGCTTAAAAAATAGAAGAATTGATTAACATTTCAATGTTATTTCTACTGTTTGAAACATTCTAATATTCAACACAAGTATCAACATCTACGTCATTTTAAGCAGTTTTCTTTTTTTATTCACGTAAAAAATAATCCTCTTCTTATTTAAAAATGAAAGCCACCAGGTCCGCGTATTATGCAGCTCGACTCAGGGATTTGGAGCTAGAAAAACAGCTATTTGTTATGATTACGTTATAAGGAGACTTAGTTTAATATGATAATGAATCATTTGGATACGTTTCTGATGTGGAGAAAATAGCTCGGTTGATCGGATCATAATAGATCAGTTTCCATGCGAGTGTCACCTGATCTCGACTCAAAGGATAATGCCCTAAGTGGATGAGATATTGTATAGAATATAGGCATGTGGAATTAATAAAGATGAATAGGATTTTTTAAAAGTTTGTTGCATTATAAATTTATTCAACCCTTCTACACAAAAAGTCAGACGATGAAAATAAAGGATCTGTATAAAGAAATAACCGCTTTTTTCGCCGTTCTTCGTTTATTTAAGGCTGTTGCCTGTTTTCAAATTTATGGAGAAGGAATAATCTTTTTTCTCGGATGATACAACGAGGTTTGGTATTTAGGAAGGAATTCTTGTCCGTCGACTGGGAAGGAAAGAGTGTCGACTATAATTCGAACTTGTTTTTAATAATACATTAGATAAAGGATACAAGCCAGTTAGATAAGAAGGATCCAGCCCTCGCTGATAAACACACTCGGCATGCCGTTTCCACAATCTAAATAATTGGAAAGAGAGAAAACAATGTGAAAGAGAGGTCAGAGACTTCTTCAGTAAAATGCTACACAACATTCTCTGTGCCCAAAGCATTTGAGCAAGTTACAAACGTTTCATTACGATAGTAATTTTGACAAAGAATATCTTTTCGAGCGTAAATTTCTACTGTAATTATAGTGATCACTTCCCCACGTAACACGCATGTGTCATTTGATTCAACTACTCTTGTGATCGGTTCAAGGGAAACTGTGGCTAAGCTTAGTAGGGTTAATTGCTCTGGGAATTGGGTGCATTTCGAGTTACTTATTCATCATAGTAGCCCGTGCTGTGGCTTTGTCTCGCAGTTGAGAGATGGAAAAGTGACAATTCTTTTAAATAACTCAACTATTGCAAAAACAGTATCACTTTCAAAATAAAATGAAGTGTCACGATTTGATATCTTCTATACGTTTGTAGGCTCCTTGTGCGTTTTTTGATGACTTTATCATTCTCCAAAATTCAAAAGTTGGCTTGTATTTGAACAAAAGGGTGGATATTATTGGTGTTTTTGTAAATTATCCTACCAAAATATTGACTACTTTTGTAAACGCATAGTCAAGAACTTGATAAAAAGCTTGTCCTACCAATAACTTTCAAGATAAATAGAATTAAAAAGATTATTATATGGTGGTTCATTCATTTATTTGTGTAAGAATAATGAGTTTGATTTTTTTAGACTTGAATTTTAATATCAAGTCCCATCAACTATACATCAAAGAGTCTTATAAACACATATATTAAGAAAAACTCAAATGACGAAATCTTAGTTCACTCTTATTATTAATTTTATTACAAATATTGAACATTGGAGCAAAGCATTTTGAACAATAGAGCAATTTTGTAAAGATATATTTTTACAGTGTTCGATGCTGTTTTATGAGAGCTTTTTCATAGTTAAGTGAGTCTGTAGTAGGTAACCGAACATTCTCCATAATACTGTATTCGGAACACTACTCACTACTACATTCTACGATCTCTGGTTTCTGGCTATTCTTCACAAATACCCACTAACCTACCCCATACCCCCTCAAAACCCTTCAATCTTTTGGGTAATCCAGAAATCACTAAACGGTCTCAAATGCCCTACAAACGTCCAGATCGTTTCTATTCTTCTGATCAACATACTCAGCTCGAAACTATTCAACTATAAATACGCAGATATGCCACTTTTTTCAGTCGGTTCCTTACCTTGGCAAATCCTCACTCCCTCTCCGCCTGCTATGAGCGTTCCTTTATACCTTTTCCTTTCGTTAACCTTTCTTCAACATGGCATAATTTAGCAGTAATCTTCCTTGAGCTTTCTTCAGCTTCCTAGTGCAAGCTACCTGCCATTACACACAACATTAGTCCCATTCTCTTCTTTCACTTTGAATCGTTTTCTTTTTTCTTCTTCTTCTTCTTCTTCTTCTTCTTCTTCTTCTTCTTCTTCTTCTTCTTCTTCTTCTTCTTCTTCTTCTTCTCTCCTATAAAATATTGTCTTCATATTATACTATACTCTATTTTCCACCTTACACTTTTCCTCTTTTACACTTTGAATTTTATTTCAACTGTCAATCCTCATTCTCCTTTCACATAATTTCTCTCCCACCTTGAAGCATTCTTTCCACTGTAATCAAACAGAAACGACTCAGAAACAAATCAATTATAAAAATAGCGTGATCCAAGAAAAGAAGAGAGATAAAATTCCAAGTTTTTACATTATTTTGTTTCACTTTTCCTCTTTCCCTATTCTGTCTTTTTCCAACCTTTCTATTCTTCCTCTTTTTATCCTTTTTTATCTCTTCTACTTTCTCCTCTACTATACTCCTTTCCACTTCCTCCTCCTGCGTTTCTTCTTATAATGCTATTAGCTATTCTTCCTTGCCCACGCATCTTCATAATAATGAACATCTCGTGCATTTCCACTCTGTTTATTATTCTCCTTTTTCGTAATCTACATACCATCCCACTCTTCAGCACGTAATTCGAACATGAACTACTTATCTGTTCTGCTTTCTCTTAGTCTTTTTTACATTTTGCAACAAAAAGCATGATCTGGTTAAATTAGCAAGATGTCTCACTCCTCAGTTTGAGATTATTTCATTAATTCTATTTCCACTTCTTTATTCCAGTGGTTCCGTTGTCCTTTTTACATAGAATTTAACTAATTATTAATACTTTTTTACTGTTAACTTTTATTTGTCAAATTGATTATGTTAGACAGGTCTTCTTGTCTCAGATTTAACATAAAATCTTCGCATAATAATTAAATTTTCAAATCAAATCATGAGAAACCCCAATTCATCGTTCATAATAAATCATAAACAAATTTGGTCCATTGAATATTGGAATAACAACTCAATGAACCAAATTGAACTTATCAAAATAGAAAAAAGGAGAGTTCGTTAATTTAAATCAAGAAGAAGAAATTGAGGATGAGTACAATCTAATTAGTAAAATCTAATCTTATCTAGTTCTCGTTGACTCTTTCTCGTTGATTATTTTCAATGTATGAACATACTAAAATTTAGTATGTGAAATAGAGTAGGCTTGTCTGAAGTACTTTATAAAGAGGATAATTTCTAACATAAGTGTGCTAGATTCAAATTGCTAGTCTTCCAAGAGTGGGATGCAGAATGTATTATCAAAGACTAATCTCACGAGTAGAATTGTCTTTAGTATTAAGTTGCTAGCTATAACTCCCATCTTTTCAGAATTTTAATTCTCATGACATTTCGTTAGTCAGATTACTGTCATCTTTCAAAGGAACCTCGTTTCTTTCCGCTATTTTAGCGTAGCTCGTTAGTTTTGTAGCAGAATGCTACATGCAGATACAGTTTTCTATTACTTGATAGCTTGTAGACATACGCCTAAAGCTTAAAACACAGTCTGAGGGTTTGCAGTATAAGTGTACTCGAGTCCAGGAGAGCATAGACAATAGACAGAAGATACATACATATATACAGGGTAAGATACAAAGGGGGACTCTTTGCATTCAAACGCGGGGTTTAGGACTAACATTTATATAGTCTGTTTAAGCAAAGAAGACCCTCTGGCAAAATGAGAGAATGTCTCCAGCTCGGTCAATATTGGTTCAAAAATTATCAATTTGGTCTCAAATTGTAGGAAAAAATTTGATCTACTATTACGACCACATTTATAATTCTTGAACAAATATTGACCAAGCTGGAGTCATTTTCCCATCTTGCCAGAGAGTCTTCTTTGCTTGGATAGACTATACTGTCCTGTTTCCACCGAGAACATATTTACTCTGCTTTTTACTTCAACATTTGCCTAGTCATTCCCGAATGAGCCTGTAATACTAGCAATCCTCTCCTCTCTCTGTCTCTCTTCCACCCTTGTTCCTTGTCCTCTCTTCTTCTTCTTCTTTCTCTCTCTTCATCTGAATGTAAATGCAGCCTCCACTACTCCAGGTATGATAATGCAGATCTGTAGAATGCGTCGAGTTTTGTTTTGTTCGGGATAATAGCTATGCTAGAGCACCTTCAGGCTTCTGGACGAAAGTAGAATGTTTTGCAGCTATTGTCTTTGAAATTTGCATTAAGTTATTTAGTAACAGGGTCTTCACATATTTACCAGTTGTTAAATTCTTTAGGAATTCAATTCGGTTGAACATCAATGTGATTACTTTACCAACAATTGCTAGTATTTTAATTTCTTTTACAGTTTAACAGAGTGATTGTTTTGTAAGCTATGTAAGTTACCTCCTGTAATATCGGCAGAAATTTGGGTCCTGATAAAATGTGGCAATATAATTATTATAACCTTCAGAACGACTCAAATTACAACAAAACATTATTACAAATTGAAATTTCTCTATGTGCGATAATCTGTGATGTCATTCTTTATTGCCTCGAATGATAATAATAGGAATACTTTCAGTAGAAATGCTTGAAATGAAATAAAAATTATAGTACTGTAATAGCACAGAGGACTTTAAATCCAGATTTACGTCCTCTGTGATTATAGAAATTACAATGGTGTGAGTATTAGAATACAAAATGAATTTTTAGAACAAACATCTTCAATACAATCAATTGAATAAGCTCAAATTTACTAATTTATAGTTTATAAGAATGATTGGTTATTCAATATTTTCTATCAATTCAAAAGTAAATTTATAAAATTCCATGCAAAAATGTTGAAAATTTTTCTACAATCCTGTATGAATTGCATTCTCATGTGATAAGTTTCACTAACTACGTGATTTTAGTTTTTTTCATCAATGTATGGATCACATGAATATTTGTTATTACTGCCTCAATAATTATTGTAATAAAAAAATTCAAATAAAAAACGTTTTCTACAGTCAGTCATATCAATTTTTCGCCACACTGGTATGAAATGGACTGTTTTACATGCTTTATACGGAGGCCGAAAACGCTCGTTTTCAGGCGAGGTCGCCAGCAACTCGCCGGGAAAATGCGTTTTTCGGCCCTAGGGCGGTAAAATAACCTTGAATGTCAGCTGACTGAAGGTTGTTGTCGATTTAAGGGTTAGTCGATCAATAGGTAGCATTCCGGTTTGATTGCATTAAATGTCAGCTGTTTTGGGAGTCAATGTCGACTTATTGGTATTTCGAAGTAAAGGTAGTCTCTCATCTGTTATTTTGATTGTCAAGATCCCATGTCAAGAGAACTGAACGTTGAAAGTTTTCAAATTAATCAGTAGTTGAATAATAAAGGAAAACTGCTTCAATAACTAATACTTCAACTTTGATAAGATTAAAAATGTTTGTATTGATTAACTGTTGAATAATGATGAACGTGAAATCCATGTTTGAACAAAATTATTGTTGTCAGACTCTGTGTTACTTCGTCTAGCAGGTAAGCCAGCGCCATCTAGCAGCTGATAATGCAACTAGACAAAGCTTCTCTGTTAGCCAATATCTGTCGAAAATCAACAACTTTGAATTGATATTGTACAATTTAGGATGATCGTACAAAAATTATCTTGGGCTTAAACGTTTCTGAACTAATAAAATCGAATACACTGATAGTTATAAAGTAATATTCAGTCACTAAATCAATAAACTTTTGACGCGAAGTTCCAATAGCAAGCAGATGGCACCTACTCCAAATTCAGCATAGAGGAAGATAGCATAATAAGGCTACTGGTCTAGCTGTTCATGGAAATGATTAACTGATAATTTTGTTTTGTTTTCATTGATGTTGTGTGCCGAAAAATAAAGTTCGACACCACGGGTCGAAAATGTAATATTCCGTCTCTCAATCTTTTCTAGTCCTCGGCCTACGGCCTCGGACTTGAAAACCGATTTCGAGCCGGAAAACGCACATTTTCGGCCCTAGGTACGAAATATACTATTTCAACCTAGTTACAAAGTATATAACCTGTCCTCCACATATACAATACAATTATTGCTCCAGGGCCAAGGCCTGTCTGAAGAAGAGATTAGGATGTAAAGTTCCAACCTTGGAGACTACTTTCTCGATAATCAAGCGTGCCAAGACTCTCTCAGTGTTGGTACCGAACTCGGTACACAATGAAGGAATCAGATATAATACTTATCTTAATTCCTTTTCTCACTCCTCATTTCCGTTCATCTTCTTCTTCTTCTTCTTCTTCTTCTTCTTCTTCTTCTTCTTCTTCTTCTTCTTCTTCTTCTTCTTCTTCTTCTTTTTCTTCTCTTATTTTCTTCTTGTCATCTCAAAAGGTGAAAACTTGTCGAATTCGTTTCGGCTTCGTTTTGTGTTCTGAAAGAAGGAAATCCACACGCTGCAAACATGTTTCAAAGAAAGAAGACATGCCGAATGCGGAGAAATGTTTAAAGCACATTGGGGAGGTGAGATCAGACTGAGGAATGAAGGAAGAGAAGGAGGATCGGGACTGGAAAAGGATGGGAAATTCGAGAAAGAAAGAGAAATTGAGAAAGAGGGAATATATGAGAGGGAGAGAGAGAGAGAGA
The DNA here is from genome assembly GCA_017141385.1 of Sogatella furcifera. Taxonomy (NCBI): domain Eukaryota; kingdom Metazoa; phylum Arthropoda; class Insecta; order Hemiptera; family Delphacidae; genus Sogatella; species Sogatella furcifera. The sequence continues at coordinate 24,237,318 of CM029552.1, read as the reverse complement.
GAGAAGAAATCCATCACCACTGACCGAGCACTTTGACCTAGATCTGGAAAATCAGACCGCTGAGACGAACGACTGAGATAGAAAAAACGTTTCTCTCTTTTCACTTGATTGTCGCCTGTCGCCTCAAGACGCTGCCGCTCTTCATTTCTTACCGCGAGCAAAAGAGACAGACCGCCCCGCTTTTGAGGTTTCTATCTCTTTTCCTTAATTGGCATTGGAACGTAACATCGAGAATAATTCATTCTGCGAATCGCAAGCCGGTTGTATTTCTTTCAACTGGCGACAGGGTCGAAAATGTTACTGCTACTCGAAAATGTGACTGACTTTCGTCTCATCTCTTTCCTCTTAGGATATATGAAGGTAGAAAATTGAAATGAAGAGAGATACACTAAGAGTATACTGCAGACTGATAAGAAGAAAGAAGATTGAGGTACAGGTGAGAAGACAAAAACAGAAGAATGAAAAGAGACATGGAGAGATTATTATTTTAGCCTAATTATGATAAAAAAGAAAAATGTTGATTATCTTATTTTAGATAGAAAGTGTGGATTCAATATGATAATTGGAATTGCATGATATGAATTGAAGCCAAATGAGGAGCACGAACAGAAGTGAGGAGATTTTATGAATGGATTCATTTTCAAATCTCATTGTAGTGAGCAGACTGTGATAATAAAAGGGAATATGATAACAAGAAATGGATAAGGTAAAGGAACAGAAACCTACATATACATACTACATAGTGATAAGAGAAAAACAATCATGAGGAGCCAATGAATGAGAATGATGATATCAAGAGAAGCAATAAGTAAGGTGGAGAAAGAAATCCTACAGAATGATATTAGGAAGAGGAGAATGAGGACTGAGTAGGAGGCAGATGAGTAGAAAAAGGAAATATTGAAATTTAAGATCTGATAAGAGGGAGGATTATGACAATCTGAAGACGAAGAGAACTCCTATTCTTCTTTTCTATCCAACCCATTAAGGCGTTGGGTGTTAAAGAGAACACAGAGAATAAATGTGAGCGTAGAAGTAATATGAGAATAAAGAGAATACTACAAATACATTAGAAATTATAAGAGAAGCTGAACTGCTGAAGAAAACCCAATGAGAAGAAAAACAGACTGGAAATATCAGAGTAGTACAGAGTAGTATTAGAGAAGTACTGAGAAGAAGTTTGATGACAATCTGAAGAAGAGGTTAACGACAAGAAAAAAGAAAATATGAGAGAAGCAGAATGAGAAGAAAGCGGACGATCTGAGAAGTTCTTCTCAGCCTGTCACGAGTCAAACGTTTCTGGTGCATTTATAAACCGGATCTGCTCAGATGTAACTGTCTCTTGAGGACAGTTGCACTTGCCTTGCCCATCCCACTTTATCATTACAAAAACGTCATGTACTTTATTTACAGTTAAGAAGTTTTTCTTCAATAGCTTGCTCTGGAATGAGGAGAGAAGTTTTGATAAGGAAAATTTCAAAATTCCAAATTTCAGATGTTGTATTGTAATGTATTATGATGATGATAAATAATGTAGATAAACTGAAGAGATATGTAGAAAGTCATAAAAAGAATAATATGAAGGTGAAGAAAATTTTATCAGGAATTCCTGGAATATGCGAAAACACCACAGGTTCAGTTTCTAAAAATTCTATTGAAATGGAATAAAAAAATTAACTGTACCATTAGCATTTGGTAGTTTATTGCAATTTAAGAAATCTCCACAGCAAGACTGGAATAATTCTATTGAAATGTGATTGAAAAAATCAACTATAATACCATTTACATTCAGTAGTTCTCAACCCAAGTGAAACTTTCAATGAACCCTGTCGCTTAGAATATTACAGTTTGACTGTCGAAAATTTTCTAGAAGCTAAGCTCTTAAAAGGCGTTGCAACAACAGAATCTCAAAGTCGAAACTTCGCACAAAGAAAAGCAACGCTACTTTCAAGTCAAGATTTCCATCTGGTGAATTTTCGTCACATAATCGACGACTCCATACTCGAGTTTTCGCGCTGACTTTTGAATTACGCTGATGGCAATTCCACAACTTCGATAGCTAAGTATATACTGCGGCAATTTGTAAATATACGTATATACTATTGAATACTAGAGCGGCGGAATCGGTATTATTCAAAGCCCGTCTGAGCTTTGACTTGGCTCGACAAAGTTTTAAGTAAGTTGTCTCGCGTAGCGTCAACTTTGTTTCTCGCTAATATCTTTCAACTCCTATTACGTAATAAGTGCTGTCATTGAGGATCAGGCTACTACTTGGAGCAGCTTGTTATGAAGCAAATTTCGGTTCAGCAAATTCCTGGAACCAAGATTTTCATATAATGGCAGCTGACGACAATGTTTTACCTTAATTGAAATGATTGAGCACTGTCAAAGTATTCATCATTATAAGAGGGTTCTACAGGGTATTCATGATAAGAGGGCGCAAAATACGTCATGAAATTATGTGTTTGAAAATACTGCTAGATCATTTTGCTTAGGCTCCTAATGAATGACCTCATTTGAAGTTCTTACTATGATTGAAGTGCACAAGAGCCACAGCCGGCTCGTGCCCACGAAAGAGATGAAGTGCTGTACAGTGAAAGATACGGGCACTTCACCTGTTTTTTTGGGGACGAGCCGCCAGCGACAAGAGCCAGCTCACCATGATGAATCAACATTTTAATTTTGAAATGTATCTTTTTTCTATGTTCAAAGTGTACAAGCTGAAGCCATAGATAGCTTCACACCCTAAGTGAATGGGGCTCCACAAGTGAATGAGTCACTTTTCATCTAGAAGGAGTCATATTGTAAAATTCTGGAATTCCAGATGTATGCAGTATATTTAAAAGTAACATTTTCAATTGAGGTCCTCAAAAAAGATGAAAAACATGAAAAAATTCATAATGGTTTGATAATCAACATCTAGTCATAGATAGATCGAATATATTAATAACAAGTAGATGATTACTGCAAGAGCGAAAATGAACAACTTGGGTTTTTTTCTAATTCTATCACATTAAAACTGAAGTTGTGACAATTTTTTCGAATTTTATTTCTCTAATTCATCATACTGTATAAAAATGAATCACTTCTGTTCATATCTTCTTGAATATAGAAGTCTCGGTTTAAATTGAAGAATTAAATGTAAAGACAAGATGTTCACAAACCACTGATATATTAAAAAATTCTGGTAAATGGTGTAACAACCGAAACCGGTAACTCGATTATTTTAATAAATCAGTTGTTTGACATCTTGTCTTTTCATTTAATATTGATACCACAATATTACCTTCACAACTATTAAAAAATTGTTAATGAAATGCTAATATTATAATACCGTAAAGATTTCATTGGATTAGGAATGTTTCATTCATTTTTATCAGTCTTTCAGCACCTAATTAGTCTGTTCAAAACCGGCTTCAGACGCATGTATGTATCCTTGTTATGTAGGTTTCAGCGATGCTGTACTGAATTTAGTTGATAGTGCAGCAATAGGCTACCAACTTGATATCTTGACATTTCCACCAGCAGAATTCACCCAAGAGCGAATGCCATAACACTATTCCTAACAAGGAATGAATTGAAAATTATTTAATGTCCGCAATAATAAATCACGCTTGACGGTCAAGCCAGCATGAATTTCAGTTTCCTGCTTTCTACAGGGAAAATTTCCTCTGAACTGCAGCACTGCATTATTGATGCAGTAGTATAACAACAATAAAGAATAATACAGTTTGTGCAACAAGACACGCAATTACAATACACTTTACATTGTAATGGGGTGTCTTCTCAGTTTACGCAAACTTTACCTGAGTCCGATGTCATTGACCTAGGCTGTTGTTAACCTGTGGCCCAACCATTTCAAAATAGGTATTTCTACGTATTGTTTCGTCAGCTACACCGTTATTCTTCACTATTGTTCAAGTGGCATTTTGTGTTTTTGGATTTTTTGCAATAATTTCATGACAAAGCAGGTAGCAGAATACAGTAGATCACAAAGGAGGAGTAGTCCGTATTTAATTTGTACAGAATACTGTTATCCACCCCTCGTAACTGCAAAATGATCGAACATCGTTCCTGAATTTATGTTATCTGTTTTATTAGATTCAGTTTACTGGCATATGGAAGAATTAGATTTGATTTGTTATACTGTAGCTGTATTAGTAGTAGTATAGAACAGTATTTACAGTTAAGTTTTTTTATTTGACTAATGACTATGAACTCATCAGGATCTGTTCTGTTCATGGCACATTTAGGATAGAAACATTGACTAAGAAAGAGATCATGAAAATAGTCATCTCATTTTACTTTTCTGCGATTTTGATGAACATAAAATTGATCTTTATCATGATTTATCTGGTATTGTACAAGTGAAACGTCTTTTTATGAAGTAACTTCTATCCACTACTCATTTCTAGATAAAACTAACCTCTTCTCCTTTCCACTCTGACTTAAAATTGCTATCATGGCAATCCTTCAAATCATCACAAGATTCATTTTTCCAATGTTCGATGATAACCTATCTGATTTCCCGTTCCGCTCATCATTGACTGAATAACTATTTAAAAAACCTAAACATGAGACAATAAATTTTCTCACTAGGTACGTCTTTTTCAATTTAAAATCATCAATGATATAACAGGCGGAACTCTTCTCATGTCTCATGCTAATGAGCTCCATGAGACTCTTCTATTTGAACAGCGTGAGCATATACTTCAAAATAATTGTAATTTGAATATTTTTTCCTTAATCATAGACGTTAGGATCCACATAGACTAGATAAAAAGGTTCTGCTATTTCAAAGTGATAGGCTGTCGCTGTTTAAATAAATGAACTTCACAAAGGCTCGATAAAATTATTATTTTTGATCAAAGGAACCATGATAATTGATTTCCTTTCTCATAAAATATTCAAATCCAACTTAGAGTGATCTATGTCCATTGCTAACTGGTATCAAATCCTTCTTGCACCAAACAAGATGAAAAATGTTACTATGAGATCAACTTTATGTTTTTTACAACACCTTCCTAAAATATTATTCCAACGCTTTTTTCTTGTTCATCTTGAAAGTTGACAAATAGAAAATTGATCTCAAAAAAATTCATAAAACATCTTGGTTGATGCAATACGTTTCAGGCGTATAGTTGTAATTGAATATTTATTCAAATTGCCTTATTTTCCACCAATTACTTTCAGATTCAGCTATTACTTACTACAAGCCAGTGACTTAGAAGTAACATTGCTTATTTGTATGAGCAAGTAGGTTTGGTTATTCCTGATTTATGACAACTGATAGAATACAGTGAAGACTACAGGTACTTTAAAACATCTTTATTGGAATATTTATTTGGAAAATTGTGAAGAATTGATTACATTAAATCAGCAACCACTTCTGAACAACTTTTATCATATTTATCGATGGCACCACCGTTAGGCGGGATTTGAAATAAGTAATCATTGCATCCCATAAGTTGTCGTGTGAAATGAAAAGTCTTGTTGATTTGTATTATTGTTCTTATTTTTCACTTTGTGAAACAATTCAATTCATTAATAAAAAATATACAATCAGCTAATTACGTACAAATTATACATTATTCACATCATTTACAGTCGAAAATAATTTACAAAAAACCGTTACATATTCTTTAAATGTTTCGTTTGTTTCTAAGCATATTTACGATTCGAAGTTCGATTTACAAAATAGGAAAAATTTACAGATTATTTACAATGCTATATATTTATATCCATAATTATGTATAAATTATTATTATTATTAATAAGTTATAAGTCTTGTTTGGAGGAGAACGAGCTAGGCGGTGGGTCTTTGGTCGCCATCTTGTCACGTGATTAGAGAGATGACGTCACAGGAGGAGGATTGTGTCAGTGCGTGAACCTCCTCTGGTTCAGTGCATGACTACCGACACTACCGACGCAAAAACTCGAAGAGGAGGAAACTGAGAACAGAAAAAAAGAAAAGCAAAATAAATAAAAATGAAACCAAATCGAATAATAAAATATAGAAAAACATAAAAATATGCAAACAAGAAAGCCTATCAAATTCCCGATCGCGCAAAAAATAACTCAATTCAATGAGATACCTGAAGCTGTCTGTTATGGATAGAAAGTATAGTGAGTATTCTCTCTCGTTCTAGCACTAACACTCATTGCGTTGAGAAAATGAACAATAAACAAAACTGGGGAATATTTTTTGTATAGTAAAGTAATAGGTGATCATCATAATTGAGAAATGCCTACATTGGCAACAGTAATGAGGGTGAGTTTAATAGATATGGGGATGATGTGTAAGAAGTGATCAGAATTAGTAACTAATGATCAGAATTCAATTAATAGATTAATTTAACCTACTCATAGTAGTTGGCGTTCAGTTGAATAAATAGACTAAATGGCTGTTGTACGATTTCTGAAATACACATCAAACATTGAAATTGCTTTATTAGACAATAGGGTAAAATGTTTTAATTCCATGAGTATGACAGATACATTAGACGTTTTTAACACTCCTGTCTAAAACTTTTTTGAAAAGTAAAAATGCGTTAGTCCTAGAATTTTTGAAAATGTATTACCTGGCCCTTGAATTGGAAACGAATACCACTCTATGAATTTATTGGAGGGAAATGCAATTCAAGGCAGAGAATACATTATATCCATAAAATGATGAAATATTTCAGTACAGGGCCACCGTTCTCGTTTTAAAAACAACAGAAAATCCCATTTACCATTCGCGATGAATGTATATCGGAAAATACGTGAATAAATTGCAATTTGTTTAGGTGTTCCACTGAAACGATACATCTGTTCCACACAGAATCCAAGCGCAGCAATTTATTATTGCTATTTCATATGAGATCCCATTTCATTCCTGTTTTTGTTCGGATATTGAAACAAACTGCATTTTAAGGTGGAATAATAACTCTACATGATTTATCCTTCCTCTATATGGAGGAATAATGGACTGAATTAATAAACTTTTACCACTAACAACCGTTCATTATCATTTATACAGAATATGTAATTAGGGAATCAATCATTTATTATCTCATCATGGCAATTTAAATTATGGAATATCACATAATATGAGTTGGGTTCAATTTATTCCAGCTCCTCGACATTTAGTTTCCCAAGCTATTTGAATTCAGTTATTCAAGTCAATTTTATTAATGAAAATATCCTTTATTAGGCGGAGTTAGGACTAGGAAGTCCTTTCTACCACTCAACCACTGAAACTACTTTCTTATTTTAGAACTAGGCAAATGATTTTTTTACTATACATCATATTATATAATTTGATTATAAATCCCAAATCTGGAATAGTGAATTAGTTTTACAGGAAATAGTTCATGTTGATACTACTTGGACTATTCATTGACTTTTTACATTAAAGCTTATGGAAAAAACTTATTTAAATATAATGAAGCAAACAAGAAAATTATGATATAAAATAATGGTAGATAATGATTGAAAGCGGATTGGAAAGAGGTAATTCAAGACTTTATTAAAAGCCAATAATCTAATATTATATGTAATATAATAATCTAATTTAAGAATTAAAATAGGAGAGGAAACTAAACGCAAAAGAAACAAACTGCTAGGTTAAGTGATCAACAGATTAGAAAATACTTCACAAACACTGTTATTCTTGGGTTAAAGGAGCATAAACCACACCAATAATCTAGTTATGAAGCAATGTTGATCCAGTTATTCCTGAACACCCTTCAACCCAGTTATGAGTGATACGTTATAATTCGAACCTTGCCTGACTGACTTCCAATAGAGGGACGGTTTACCCACTTTACCGTATATTTTAATGATAGGTTTTGCGTGTTCACACTGCGCGGTTTTGCAGCAAAACTTATAATGCTTGTCCGTTGTCCGGACTCAAATACATATATGCAATAAATGCAAGTGGAGTAAGCTGTTTGCATATATTGGGTGCATGCAGGTGAATGTGGTTTAAATCGGCATGCAAATCCATTTTATAACGGTGACTGGCGCTTTATACAGGAATAATGGAACAATGCCGCCATTATTATGCACAAGATGAATTCAAGTTGGTGCTCAACTGGGGTTTGAATAAATTTCCGATTTCAAAGTTTCAATGCATGACCAGAAGTAGGAGAATATGAAGAGGAAGTGGACGAAAGATAAATAAAATTGTAGGTAAAAGGTCTGGAGTGAGAGGTAGGTAGAGGAAGGGGAGTAATAAAGATTAATTTTTATTCCATCACATTATTGGGGGATAGAATTTACTAGTATTTTTCAGATTGGTGATGCAATGAGATTATCGTTACAATTATTTTAGATTCTCAAAAATAGCGCAGCTCAATTCAAATCACTAAATTTCTGTGAGAGAACTTTAAAAGACGCATATGCTAAATCCTCTCCCCTATAATTCTACATCTCAACAACAATAAGGTTCTTAACCGGGGTAAGAACTCTCAATGAGTCAGTATTTTGTGATGAGCTTGTACTGAATTCAAGAGAAATACAGATAATACAGAATGTTATTCAGTGCTTATAAAATTTTGACGATCAACTATTTTGACAATGGGATTTCGGATTTTATTGAAATCGCCAAATACTGTATATAAGTGAAATTTGTATGATGCATTCTGGAGTTCAGTTAATAACATATTATCTTTAATTTTTCCATGTATTTTTGTATTTGAAAAGTGGCAATTGGGAAGATTCTCTCTTGAAAGATTCTTCAAACTTATTATGCTCATCAAAAAATGTTTCAAGGACGTTTCTTTGATCTTTGGTAAGTGGAAAAGTGGTCCAACATATCTTACATTCTCACGATAACTTTAATTCTAAAATACATGAATTATCGTTATCAATCTGCGATATTCGAACCCTATCCTTTCCAATAGCACTCCAAGGATTCTGATTATTATAATATCCCATAAATTGAAGAATGTGTGATTCATTATTGATGAAATAAATGTGAGTCCATGACATTCATAAAACGTCAGTATAGTCATACATAAAAGCCATCATGCACAGATCAAACCACGATAGTTGGGTTATTTTCCTATTATGATAATCGAACAGCATTACAAATGACCTTTACCATGGGTTACATGATTAAGGCTATTAGTGCCCGTAATAGAAAACAGATACAAAGTAGTTATTGAGTGATAGATAGGTTATAAGCCATGAATCCACTGCACAAAATGCAGTAATAACAAAGGTTAAATGCATTGGTATAATGCAGTCACGGCAAGACGGCATCCCGTGGTACTAAAATAGCGAATTTAGCTTCATATACAACAGCCTTTACAACACGTCGTCATGTTAGCTTATGTTATAGTTATCAACTTGGCTTACGTTATTATAGTTATTGGCTTCTATAGATTTTCATGTGCAGTGTGAACCGGCTCATTACCTAACCCGTGCTACTAAATTGCAACCATGATAGTCTGTCGGTTTTCAAATTACGCCGGGCCCTTGTAATTTTCAACATTACACAAACTACTCGCTTTGTTCGGTTCACAGATTGGGCACAAATGTGTGTAACTAATATCATTAGTAGTTTATGATTGTGATAGTAGCAACATGTTCATCAAGAGTTGACGGTTTTGGTTTTGGATTCCTAGAAATTTTCTCGTACGATAAATAAATTTCATTCAATAGTGAAATCATGTAGTTTTTCAAGTAATTATTACATTTATTCTGATAGATATTATATATTTTTTAATTAACAAAAGATACATAGAAGAATATAAAAATTACAACATTATTAACTAATATTTGATATTAACATTAATGAAAATATTCGACCATAACTAATTGATTATTCAGTATTGAACTAGTCATAGTCATTTGTTATTATCTATTTTTGATGATAATAATGAAAAAATTCTACCGTAATTAAAACTTTTACTACCGTAAATTTAAACTTTTCCCATTATAAGGGAGATAGGATTGAACAGTGAACTGGATTGAAAGTAATGATGGTATCAAGATTGAAATATATGAACACACTAAGAAAGTTGTAATTTGGGAACCATTAAATCAAATCAGGAAGTGTGATGAGAGTAATACAAATATTTCATATCTCTCCAACATGGCCTTCCTAGAGGAAGATAGTACTGTACGTTTGTACTTCATATTAATTTCCAGCAATATGTAGCTCATTAAAATAAGCTATGGATGGAGCGCAGGCTGAATTGAAAATTGATTTACAAAACAGTTACCAGATATCTGAATTCACATTTCAAATGCTTTAGAAAGCATGTGGGAGTTCATTATTTGAAATACATCAACTGGACTCATTCATTCGTTAGCAATTAACAACCGATAGAGCCGAACTCAATAATAAATATTGAAAATTGAAGCGAAAGTTCACGCTCCAAATACTTGATCCGAAAGCTGATGGATGAATTGATGGATGTATAGAGCATTATTGGTAACGATAAAATTGAGAAGATTAGTCCCTCATTCATTCTGCTGCATCAAGCATAAATTTTTTAATGGAAAATTCAGTGGATTTTCCAACCTGAATAGCAGTAGTGGGTTGGAGTGGAAAAGGATTCAACTTTTTTATAACTCACCACTGGCATGGAAAAGCTTGTTATTAACTTGTACTGAACATACCTGCAACAAACAAAAACAGGATTATTAATGATTGTAATACTTTAATTACCATTTACAAATCAATAAAATCTAATAGATAACACTCAAATTCCAAACGTGATTTGTTATAAATATCAATTCAACTTGAACTATTTCAAAAAAATATATAGATGCATTTCTAAATAATACTTCTTCGTAATACAAATTGAACTTCTTCATTTTGGATCAGACAAATCGAACAAATAACAATTAACTTCAATTATTCTTCCTAGCTACAGGAAATCCTCAAATAATCAATGTATAATAACCAAATAAAATCCAATTTGATAACTGTGTAAAAATCTTGAAATGAAATCTAAAAAATCATGGATATAAAATCAAATTCGAAATTGTCCTTTTAGTTTCACTTTCAGTCGTTCATAATCTATGCAGTATCTTGAAGTCATGAATATCAAGTCAAAAACGGAATTGTCTTTCTCGTTTCACTTTCAATCGTTTATAATCTTTTTATAAGGTATTCACATTCATCTGTATCACGTCCACAAACTCCCACAGTCGGATCTCATTTGATAGAGCGACCAGAGGAATCAATACACGATTTTTTAATTGGCCATAAACTCAATGCCATTACCTGGACGATCCATTTTCAATCACCCGGTCAGGAAGAGAAAGTCATGACATTCACATCCCGGTTCATTTAGGTCGTGATGCCGTCTCTAAACAGACCTGGACCTAGACAGCCTTCCACTAGTAGTCTGTCCAAGCAAAGAAAACATTCTGGCAAGATGGGATAATGATTCCTACTCGGTCCATATTAGTTAAAAAATTATAAATTTGTTTTCAAATTGGAGGAAACATTCTGATTTAAAATTGTAGACCAAATTCATAAGTTTTAAACCAATATTGATCGAGCTGTAGTTAATTACGCATCTTGCCTGAATGTCTTCTTTGCTTGGACAGACTATACCATGGACCATTGACCGATGGGATAATAAAAGTGTATCACATCCAGTCCACGAATCCCAGCCCGGAAACTTTGTGAGCCCTAATCATACCGCGAGGGAATAATAGTTGGTCCAGCGAAATAGTGGATCAATGCAGCTTCATTGTTTGTATGCTTTGGTGCGGCTCGACTGTCTGCGCGAGTAAATAACAATGGCCTTTGTGTGAAGGCTGTTTTGAGCTATGACCCTTTCCCCCACCGTTTAGTATCATTGCACGTTATTGCTTTGTAAGTGTGTGATTAGGTACCAAATTTGAAACAGACTCTGTTACATGGCGCATCCATGGAATTTGATTTCAGTTAGATTGCCTGCTGCTAACAATTCAACAGTTCATATCAAAATTACAGGACAACGGAAGGATAAGCTGGAACTAGTTATATTGTTACTATCACTCTCCTATTCCATTACTTATTGATGTACGTAATTTCACAGAAGGCGTACTAAAATACTCAAAATAAATTGTACTTCATTCATGTCTTCATATAAATTTGAAAATCACTACTCACTACTTGAGATAAAATTAAATTTGATAATATTCTGTTTACTTAAAAAATACTGTATAGTAGCCTATTATTTATGAGTTGACAATATATCTAAACTAAAATTAAATTACCTTTGAGCTCAAAACTACAGGGATTTTTTCTCAAATAGATTGACATAAAAGACTTCATGAAATCATTTTGATCAATAAAATCAAGTTGATTGATCTCTTCGAGATCACAAAAACATTTCAGAAATAACATGATAATAATATTATTCATCACGTTCCACAGACTTGTGTCTAATTTGGTTTTCTCACTAGAGAAGATAGCATCATATCAATATTTCCTTTATCACTGTTTTTTAATTCAAATAAAAATCGCAGTACCCTTTGAAAATTATTTCTTATTCATACATAACATGTTTCGACTACTCAGATTCATTTTCAAATGCAAAATTGAGTTATGCATAAATAAAAAATAGTATCATATCAATATAAGCTAATATCATGTCTAGCTAAATAATGAAGAGCCGTATCCCAAGCTCTGCGGTGTATTACCTGATTCACTTCCATTAGAGCAAAAATTGAAATTGACTATCTGTGTATACTGTAACTTTTCTCTTATTATAAATGATATATAAATATTATGTACTAGTGCATGAGACCTACAACTTGACAGAAAAATTAGTTCAATCATAATCTGGGACAACGAAAACAACGCTTTCAGTAACTCAAGGATTAGATAGAGCTTTTCATATCGCTTTAGCAGGACAATTTCATTACAGGAAAGGATGAGAATTATTTATTAAAGCACTACTTGTTTATCTACTACATGAAATCTCGATTAAATTTGCAGGTGATAGACCAGAAGTCAGTGACATCAGTAGAAGTCTAGACCAGTCACAAACTAGACTAGTGCTAAAATAGCCTATACAAATTAGTTTCAACTAAACAGTATGTGGATCCACGATCAAATATATTCATTTCTGTATGTTGCAAGAGGATTATAGTTTGATAGCAATCCAAATTCGCGTTCCTTTCCTAATAACTAAAGCTATAACTCACAAGAAATAAACTTTGAATGTGTAGCTGAATATAACGGTATAGTCCACGGCTCACAAATTTTTGGAAGCAACTTCAAACGCATCTAAAACGAAGGAGAATTTTTCAGATCTAGTCTAATTAGAAACTGATTTTATCAAACACGTTGTGTAGTCAGCCATATTTAGAGATGCTATCCCATATAATAATTATAATTTGTCACCTTTACAGCCTTTATAGATATCAATCCTATAAATTTGCTTTCCTTTTTTCTTTGTTTATTCATCATCTATCGTGTAGATCAAAATAGCAATTGCAAATGTTATCGCTTGTGAATCTGATAGTAGCCTATAAGCCTATACTAGAGCTGAACCTGAAGGGAGAGCTTTTCATATCCTAGTCATGAGATTCAAGATGTATCTAATTTTCCAGTATTCAATTTTTCCTAAAGACCTTGCTAAAATCCATAATCTATGCCAAGATATGCACTATCGAATTTCAACTAAACTGAACCGTTTGAAAACAAAATTAGTTCAAAATGAGCAATTTTCAGTCCGGCTAAAAGTGTATCAAGCAGTACATGAACATGTGCAGGCTATAATAAATAGTACCTGCTGGAAAATGAATATTATTTTCTGAAATTAGGAATGATCTTAGAAAATGACAGGAAATGTGAGAGCAGGTTATGAATGATTCGCGTCAGAATGATTTCAATTCTGTGTAACAGGTAAGGATGGATGTTTCTTGCCATTAGAGAACAGAGTCATAGCTCCGACAAGGAATTAGATCTCTCTCAAAAAGGAGGAAACCTGTTATCTAGCAATTTCAATTATCCGTACCCTGGAATTACGTATTCTCCGACGATCACTAGTCTCTGATCCAGCCTGTTGTTCTCCTAAAGGCGGAATAAATTGGAGCACGTACGAACTCCTTGCGTCTTTTCTTCAAACCTCTTTTCTTGTAGCCCTGAAGTCTTCGGGAACAGAGCTCCTCTGGGCATTTTACATTCGAAACAAGAGCTAGGAATACCATCCCCTTGGAAAGGGATGTCAATTTACATGCAACTATAAGTGGCTCAACTCTTGGCACTGTATTTCAATTATGTTTTTGTTCCAAAACGTACATCTTACCATGACCTTCACCTATAATACAGAACATTCTCTACAATTATTAAAAAATTCAGTTCAAGGGTACTTTAGGATTAAATTACAGTCCTCGGTGATATTCAGAGTACATTCTTGGGCAGTTTTCTATAGTTGAAGTTCGTTTTTACGTGATTTATGTGGAAATGGAGAAGAATTCACTTCAATCTGCTTTCAAGTTGTAATGAAGCAGTAGATGAAACTAATTTTCAAAATTACAGTATTTTATTTCCATAGTGAAGTTGATTACTTGTTCAAGGGGGTGGAATAGAATATAAAATTATTTTTTATCGCTGAAATGAGGAAGTTTGGACAATGGACATGTTCATTCTGCATGTGGAAGAGTGTCCACTGCAACACGAAATCGTCAATATAACCTAGCAGAACATTTTGAATAATTTATTGCATCAGACAGTTGGAGTTTGATTCGAAGTAGTTGGCAAATAGCAGACAGCTTTCTTTCTACTAACAGCAAAGTTGAGTTCGTGTGAAATATGAAATATGCATTTTCATTATTACAGTGTTTCTAGCAACAAAGTCGAGGTCGTGTAAAAAGTGAGTCAAAATTCAATTTTTCCAGGAAAGAAACTCCGTTGCAGGACAGAGAGAAAAAAGATGAATGAAAACGAAGAAATTGGGATCCGACAGATGACATAAGGACGGGAGAATAATAAAGGAACTTTTCTCTCGTTAAGAGGCCCGCCCAAACCATTTCGATAAGTCCCCAGTAACAACTTTTTGATTTATTTCCTTCTCTTTCTCATCTCTGCTGGTTTATTTATTCTCTCTCTATTATTTTCATAATCCGCTTCTGGGTCCTCCCGCACGCTATTCAAAGTCGAAAAAGATAATAACTTTTTTATAGGCTTAGGCAGCAACTGTAGGTGAGAGTTGGGTTATCTAAGACGGAGAAAGACGTTAACAGTTGGATTTTCTTTTATTTTTTAGTAATTTTCTACAGTTCTCATTTTTGAGCCGGCATCAAAAGAGCCAGATTTCAGTACAGAGTCTGTCAGGGCTGAGATTGTAATAAAACATACCGTTAGCATTGCCTTGCTTTTCTGTTCACAGAGCAAGGCTGAGCCAGCCAGCAGCGTCTGAAACGAATCCATATCTCTTGATTTATATCTGAGCCGTGAGATTCTAGGCGACTGACTAGGACGATAAAGAAGCGTGGAAAATTTGTCGGCTATAGCAGTGAACGAAGCGAGGTTATGAATAGGATTCCCAGTAACTAAACTTGGAGTTTTTTCGGGTTGAAAGGAAATCGAATCGCGTTATTTTGATTTATTTCTCTTTGTCAATGATTGAAAATGCTTTTGAATTTGTTCAACCGGAAGATGCACCCTTTACTTTAAAATTAATTCTCAGTTTTTCCAAGAATAGTAGCCTATCAAAACCATTGATACAAGAAATAAATAGAAGAATAATTCAAAGATTGAATTCTGGAGTTGATGTAGCTTTATTTTATTATTCTCCAATAAAATGTCAAGATTCATAGTTCTTCTTCTTGAAGTAAGAATAATTTCTTCTTCAAAAGTTAAGAGGAGAATTTGATAGGTTCTCAGCAAGGGAATCAATATGGAATAGAATCTCAGTCTATTCAGTTGTATTTTGGCAGGGAAAGATATTTTCCAAGCTGTTGAAATCTAGATCATTGTTCCAAAAACATGTACCCATAATGAAACAGTTTCCAAGCTACTCTGGAATAAAATTTCATTTTCTTTAGGATAGGTTCGCTTCAAATACTTGATAATATACAATTTGATATTCTCCTCCGATCAATTATCGGCGAGTGCTGAATAGAATTTCTAGTAATCAACTAAAAAATGTAGTAATCCAATTAAACCCTCTGCACATACTTCTTCATTACACATAGAAAATTTTAATGAAAGACGTTGCTCGGGAAAGAAACGATGATTAAATGTCTGCCCGTCAAATGTGAGATGCAATTTCGAGATCTGGTCATTTTCTGCTATTGGTCATGAAACGCCAAGCCCCGTAAAACTTCTCATGGCTGTATTGTGATTCCAGACACGTCCCCGGGATCTTTTCTGTTGCTGAGAACGAGTCTGGATATATGACTTACCGGAAGACTGGACATGTCTGGAAAATCTATTACATTTATTATACAACAGTGAATATAGCGCGCTATATGTCTTGCAGGCGAGTTTTGAGCTTATGGCTCTCCACTTGAACTTGGCTATTGTCACGTTTTTCAACAAAAATGTAATAATAATGCATACTAAATTTCGTTCTCTCTACTTGAAATCGGCTAGAATGAGATAATCGACCATGATCAGATATTGATTTCAATTTAAATGACAAAGATTATGATAAAAAATATCATGATTATTCCTTTCATAATATTTTCACCATTTCAATTACTTGAAACCCCAATTATTAATTTAAAAAAATATATAATACATATTCATTCACGACTTAGTTACAGAATACTATAGTTTCAGTTAAATTCAGTTTACTTTCAGTTGAAATAGTTGATAGATTCAAATTGATATAATTTTGTATTATATGACTGGTGCAGGCGTGCAACAGAATTCACGTGTTGCAAACAAGTGAATTGATTTAGCCAGTGATGACAAGTAGCATCGCGAAACGATCGTCAAAACTGTCAAAAAGCCACCGCGAAATGGTTATGGAAGGGAGGGTTGTATTTATGGTAGCGGCAGATCATTGCCACTGATAACAATGATGCTCGGCGGGCGACCCAATTTCGGCTTGTGCCGACCGAGCTTTCCGCTCACGTGATATTATTGACACATAGATTTAATAGTAATTCAATTTAAACCTGTTGTGGTGCAAAATTTCATTCAAAGGACACAGTTAGATTAGTGATATTACTGCATTCATGAAATAACCCTGATCAACATATTCATATATAATATTGAACTGTTACAAAATTACATTAGATTGTGCAGTTTTCCCGATTTACCGGTGCGGACAGAAATATTCAATATAATTTAATACAAATTTTGGTAAGTACTGAGATGGAATATCACGGAGTGACAGGAGCTTAATGTTCATTCTACTAAGGGGAAAAGTTGCAATGCAACTAAATTCGGATTAGAATGGCACAAACAGACTACAGTAGAAGCACATATTGCTATGGATGAACTTTGTGAATTGAAAACATTGGATTAGAAATGATAAGTAAGTATGATTTTCGCGAATTGCAAATACGTACGTTTCAAGCTTTATTCTTGTAGTGTTCTTGTATTAGACTAAGATTTGTCAAATATTCGTGCTAAATATGGGACATTCTGTGTAGTAGCTGAATTCAATCAATACTTGGCCGTAAACCTGCTGTAAATTTGGAATGAAATTAATAAATTAGTTGATTTTGAGTAATGACTAATGAGTGATGAGGATGATATTTCCAACAATAATCACGATAGATTTAAAAGCGTTCCAGAATGTGAAGTAAGTGAAGCGTTCCATAAATCCTTGAAGACTGCTCTCAATTATTATGAATTTTGGTGAATGACGGTGCTTCATTCAGCAATTTCGGTTGCAAACAGGACTTGGGTGGAAATCGTTAGGCCATGGACCAAAGCCGCATCAATCTTTTTGAGCTAAGAAGTCGGGATAAGTAAGTAGTTTATTGATTTTTAAAGGGATAAGATTGTTTTTTACGTTTATTTGATGGCGCTGGATGCAGAATGAGAAGATAGAACAGATCCCAAAAAAGTGGCGGATGGTGAATGACTGTGATTAACGTTGAACTCTGTCAGGACAGTCGGCGAGCGATCAACGAGAGCATAGATAAGTGGAGAGAAATCCCATTAAAGAGATTTACCATCGCAGACCTCTCTCAGACTTTCCTGATAAAGCTGAACTTTGATAACAGTCATTCGCCAACCGCCAGTTCTGATGTCACCTGCTATACCTGGTAGTGGATGAAATAGGATGTAGCCCATCACGAGAGTTGAGCAACATTAAAACCGGTTACCAATAACCAAATAGGCCCTACGCATGCTCAGAAATGCGTGCAAATGTGCGTGCGTATGAGTTTAATATGTATTCTCAAGGATAAATATACATATATGAGATATTCTTATCAACTAGTGGCTAATGAAGCAGGTGCACTGGCCTTTGCACTTATTTGTTTATATTCACACGCGTATAGAGACATGAAAATGGTGACGGTACCTTGGAAGGATGTTGAAAGAAGAAAAAGGAGGAGATACATCATTTATATTTTTAATTTGACATAACCATTCTTTTTCTACCAAGTAGAGAAAAAGATCTCCCAGCCGACGACTTCCAAGTTTCAGCACTCCACTTTTTATAACCTATTAAAAAAGATTACAGCTTTTCGGTCATCGTTCGAAGAAGCTTGTTTCTTTCCCCTTCATCGAAACTTGAAAATATAAAAGGTCAAAGTTACCAAAACTGGACGGTCATGTTTCTCACGACGATTTTATATTTTTAAATAATTAACTAGATTTCTCATCGTTTGTGAAGTGGCCCCTAGGCGGCCAGGAAATGCAAGATTAGTGTATTAAACGGGATAGAATTGGGCAAGATTTTTTGTCAATCATCTTACATTTGAGTTAACACAATATTTATTATGATTCTATTTAATAACTTGATTGATCGCCCATAAGATATAACAAAACTGCAATGAATATCAAGAGAAACAAATTACCCAATAAATTGTAAAATTGACCAGGGAAGAGAGACTGCAGTTCTTCAAACAGATTATAGAGTTTTAAAAAAGATTAAAGGGACTACTCCAAATGAAATATTTATTAGGAGATTTATACACTCTGGCCATTCTACCAACTATGAAAATAGTATGTACTACAGCAAAATACTATACTGTATAAAGTAGGCTACATACTATGCTGTAAAATAAAAATTCTATGCAAAATAAAAAAACATTGGGTCACTCACATCAATCAATCATCAATGAACATTGGTAGTGCAACACTGAAAAACGTTGGAACTTACAACTTTGGAAATTACTTGCAATATGGCCCGGAAAGTATTGAGGAGAGATCCATCTAAAATGTGTACAATTTCCATATGTATCAAAGTAGCACAATTCAACGATCCATATTCAAAAAGTTCTACTCCTGTCACTTTGTTGTTTAGTTTGACGCCCACTTAAAATCAATAAAACAGAAATAAATTGCAACTTCCACACTAGTAGATCCTACTTTGTATTTGAGCGGAATGCACGGTTATTATATCGGTTTATTATTGTATCGGTTCACAGTGCGATATTTATTGTTAGTGTCAACCTTACATCACACAAAAGTACCGTACGTAAATCATTCCAGAAATTAATACCCTTTTTCCATTCTCTCCACGTCACGCCAATGAATAAATTTTACCCTAACTGTATTTGTACACGTCACGGCAAAAACGTCTGTCCACATTTTCGAGCGTGAAACTTTGATATGATACGTGTGACGGGGTCGAGGGACCCCGTTACCATGACAACTTGATCATCCATTTTGAGTTTTGTATCATTTATACCCTATCACCAATCTCATTGTGTATCATAAACGCTCCTGATGTCATTATTGTAGTTGCTGACTTGTGAAGTCAAAACAGAATTTATTCATCGTATCATCAAACTCGATTAATACACGGAAAATAGGGTATCCACTTCAACTTCTGAATCATTCATACCGTATCACCAATCTCATTATGTTCACTAACGCTCCTGATTGCATTATTATAGTTGCTGATTTGTGATATCATAACAAAATTTAATTATCAAAATGTCCACACATTTCGAAATTGATTGAAACAAAACACTCAATAAATGAGTAGTGTATCACAAGGGATACGAGAGGAGGATACAAATCTTCCAATAGCTCGTTATCAAATGAGAATACATGATTAGTATGATTGATTCAGGTAGACCAAGTTTAATGAGAACCACATTCATCTATTTGATTGAAATATTACATTACAAATCGATGTATTCATATTTTTGTGCTCAAATCTAGGATATTGAAGAAGTTATGGGCGTTTGCCTGTTCTTCTTTTCTAAACAACGTACTTGTATTAGTTCAGATGGATGAATATACTGTGGATAGGTTGAGGAATTAGATTCTAGGTTGAATTGAAGGTAGTTTTTAAGAATCTAATTTTTTTTCATTCATGAGGTTGAATAACTAAGGCATGCACCTGAAGGAAGACAACACAATTCCTATATTTAGAATGTTTTGTATTGGTAAGTTATGTAGTATAATTTAATGAATAAAGTTCAGTCCAAGTAGATAAATGAACGGATGACTATAAAGTCATCTTATACATTTATAAATGAACTACACAGATTCCGGCATCCATCTTGATAGCCATTCAGTAAATAGTTCAATGGCATTGTTGCCATTACACAGATTACATTCTGCTGTGCACAAAGGAACTGTAGGAAGCTGCTGGAAAATACTTTGATCCTCTAAACAAGGGTATCGCTGCAAC
Organism: Sogatella furcifera; assembly: GCA_017141385.1. Taxonomy (NCBI): domain Eukaryota; kingdom Metazoa; phylum Arthropoda; class Insecta; order Hemiptera; family Delphacidae; genus Sogatella; species Sogatella furcifera. Next base: position 24,216,601 of record CM029552.1, on the reverse strand, counting down.
CTACTGCTGCATAAGCTGGCGACACTACACTCCCTGCAAGCTATTTAACCACCGAAGTATTGTTTTTAATAAATAAATTCATTCCAGCCAAACTAATTTAAATTGCAAATTCGTGCCGTTTCCTGTTTTAAGTCGAAGCTGGACACAGGAAAGAAGGATGGCGTCCGAGAGGAAACTGGGTAAAGAAGAAGAGGAGGAGGAGAGAGATAAATATTCCTGTTGCGATGCCAACGAATAATAATAAAGAAGAGAGACAAAGAGAGGATGAAATTTTAAAAAATGCATACGGCGTAGATGTATGCATAGGTAGGTAGGTTTCTCGTTGAATGTCTTACGCTAGAGAATACAAAGGTTATAAGTTATAACTTATATGGTTCCTTCTTAATTATTAAGCAATTATCAGGAGGGGAAAAGATAAAAGAATTCGCCTAATTTACATCCGCGAACATCTTGTGAGCATTAGAATCGGGTAGATGTAAATATTTTCGAAGGGTAATATTTTCTCTGCCATTCTTTAATACAACTCCTTTTCCTTTGTGGCTAACATACGTGCTGTGCATAGTGGAAGGCTGCCTATGAATTCCTACTCTCCTGGATAGCTACATAAATTCCCCCGCATAAATTTTCCCCCTCACTCCCTCATAAGGCTGACAAGCGTTGCCTAGCATCACGTGACCCTGACAATTCGAGATATCATCTACCATACGTAAGGAAGTGTTCGATATTTCGTGAACCAGATAGTCTAGTAATGAAATTGTCGTGTGGATTATCTTGATCAGTGAATCAGATTATAGCTGGAAATTTTCAATTGCTATATCGATTTAGAATCGATTCACCTCGAAATAACAAACATAGCCTATTTATTAATACTGGTGTTGGATTAAAAAACAGAAGTGGATTTAATTGAAAAATGAAAATAAAGTAGATTCTTACTTAAACGTACCTGATCTACCTATTCAAGGTTCAATAATGATTTATCAATGTGTTGTTAACATTAATAATAATAAAAATTATTCTTAAAAATCTAGTCCTGTTGCCAGGTATTCGAGGAGAGATATTTTTTGTCAAAAATAATTCAATTTTGTTAGTTGGATAAAGATTATCAACAATATTTTTGTAATAATATTCAAGGCGAATACTTTATTGGGATTAGAAGAAATCAGGAGTTAAAATGAATATTAGTAGCCGGGAGGAAATCATTTATGTGGAATACTCGTAGAAAGGATTTATAAGGTTTTCTATTCTGATTATTGGTAGAGGAGACAGCTTCATTGCTTATCACTAAATCATCAGGATAATTGGTCCCAGACTCAACTAAAAGAGAAGATTAGTGGAGATAAAGATTGGAAGAAGTAGAAATAACTAGAAGTAGCTTTGGAGTAATGGCTGGATTGAAATGGTGTTAAGATATAAAAAGCAAACGAGCTAGTGAGAAAGAGAGACAAAAAAACGATTGGAAGAGATAAAAACTGGATAGGAAACGAGAGAGTAGATGATGGGAAAAAGGATAGAAATCGAAGATGATAAAAAAGAAGTCACTAACCTCTTATATCATCGAGGCATTTCAATGGCATCGATTACACCGCCATTCTAGAATAGAAGAAAAGGGTGAGAATGGCAGTGTGAGGAAAGGAGAAGGATAAAAGAGAAAAGAGGAGAGGATTAAGATGAAGAAGAACCGGGATCTCATTTGCACTCAGCATAACCAGATATCCCGCCTACCATTTTCACAAAAGATCATTCAAGTGTTTATGCTTATCTAGGATGTGAGAAGAACTTCCATGTTCCAAATACCCCATATCTATTCAGCCGGTTGAAGTTACATCTGGCCAATATAAACTACTCGAAATTCATCCAGACCATATTTGGAAAATATCGACAAATCAAAAATCGATTTGCCATAATTTCATGGTGCAAACCGCAACACGATGCTCATACACGTTTAGTGTATCATGGTAGTTTCCCACAAACATTAGGTGTTCCCTATTTGGTATAGTGGTCAGATCGAAACTACTGTGCCGATTACGGTCACCCAGTGTCAAATTACTAGGATTGGTATTGATTCCAGCTAATATTATCGCGAAAGAATGTGGAAGGCTCTCTTTGTTGTAGATTTGGTCAGAATCGAATAACAGTAGGCTAAAATATCCCAAATAGGTAAAACTATTTCTATATTGGTTTTCACATTATTATTGTGAAATTATACTAAAGCGAAATAACAACAGAAATCAATTATTTGACAAAAAAAATCAATTGTTTAAATAGAACACAGAAATGAATTTAGTAATTTGGTAACTTCCCATTTAAGAGAAATATCGGATACATGCCAATTTTTATTATTATTGAGAAAAATTTCTAAAGTGGGCAGGTAGATTGCGAAAGAGAGTGAAGGTAAATAAAACCTTGCATAAAAATGTAAATAAAAAAATATTTACAAGTATTATTTGCACTACATTGTTTTTGGTGTATCATCATTCGAATAAAATCTAGTTTTCTTGGAGGTCGAAAGATATTCAATGAATATTGGGAAGAAGAGATGTTTTGGACTTGGTCTGTGTTTCAATCCTATTGTATTTCAATCTCGTAAATGAATGATAATTTGAATACATTTGAACTTCTATGAGAGAGGACAGAAAAAATCGCATACACACAATTTTTTATCGTTTATTGTGTTATAAGAGTTGTAACCGGATAAATGATTAGATAGAAAAGCGTAATGTGTTGTAGAATAATTATATTGATACTGGATTCTTGTTCGATTCAAGGTGAATAAGAACTCCCAACAAAAACACAAAATTTGGCAACATGCAAATTTTCATGAATCACATTATTTCCAAATGTGATTTCAGTATCCCTCCACACTTCCAACAATAAACCCAAATGGAATCTGAATGGTGCGTGACAGTGGTTGAACCATAAAATGATCAAATAAATCATATTTAACTTTCGTCACATTCGCTCACACTACAGATGTCAGCAAGTGGGCTAATTTATAGCTCAAGTTATCGCTTTGTCACACCATTCTATAATAATACACGCACGCGCACTCTCACACAACACACCCACATACACGAAAACACTCACTGCTGAAAAACGAATCTGCAGTATCTATCAACACACACACACTCTCACAAGGAGGAACACAGCGAGTGACTTAACTTGACACACCAAGAGTGGCATTTCGTGTCCAACAATTTTCTTATAACTGCCTTTTAATCTGGTCCTTGCCCCCCTAAGAGAGTTGTGGGGGTGAGGAGGGAGAGAGGGAGCAAGACTTCTCTCCCAGCTTGCTTGGAGGAGATTTTTTCCACTCCACGTCACAAACTCAACTCCTAGACGACTTCGGTATATTTTCAAACCTCCTCTCATTCTCCTTGCTCCTCAGTTTCTTCATTCTATCTTTCCAACTTCTCAGTCGCTTAGTATATTAATATTCCTACTTCCTAATCTAATCCAAAAAGTCCCCATCCTTCTGTCTCTGAATAATAGTATCTAGCATTCCTTTTCTTTTTAACCATCTGTGTTTCATTGACTTTTTCATTTCTTCAAGATCTTTCTTCATCGACATCTCTACGAATGAATCTATACCACCTTCTCACCCCATGAACTCCCTATTTTCCAGCTCTTTCCTCAGTTCATTAATGTTTCTTTTTCAAATCAGTTGAACCAAGAAGTAAGTTTTTATACTTATCATGGCGACGTTGTAGTTCATCTCTGATATTTTTTTGAATAAATGATGTTGAACTACGAACTTGTAATCTCTCAATCACAGTTTCCTCTTGACTACTCTGTTCTTAAATCACTTTAATTTTGATTTACTAGTGAGTGATTTAATCCTTCATTCGGCCTATATTCCTTAGATATATTATTCATTACATTCCTCCATTATATTCCCTAGATATCGTTTCCTGTGAAATTCTAAGCATCCCACTACATTTCTCTACCATCTGTGCTCCTCCATTGCTTTTTCCCCTTAATTTTTCCTGACTATCCTCCAACATTTTCCAACTGTAATTCTCCGTAGTCTAAATAACATCATATGTTTCTCTATATAAAATTCCCTCTCTCCAACATTGTCCTTTCATATCTGTACGATTACTTCTCCACAAATTGTCTCACTCTATCTCATCGTATACTGAAGTTATCTCCTTCCCTGTCGCACCAACTATTTCTCTTGCTCACTTCTGTCAGGAAACAACGGATATTAATAAAGAGTGCCTCCCGCTGACTGTCACTCTCCTACCTCCCCTCACTCCCACACCACCCATCCCACAGTATGACCTCCGCTCGGCGTGGGAGGTTCGGTCTCTTCTTCCCCTAGGTCCACCCCTGAATTTCAAGTTCCTTAACCGAAACACATCGTGAATGTCTCTCACCGAGGCGCCCCGTCTGCATAGAAACTACCACTTTATTATGACTCGATTCTCACTGTAAGCACACTTCACTTCAAGTTCAACTCGAGAGCGGTGTTCAGAATTTATACAGTATTGTTTTGACTGCTGTCTAAACATTACCTAAACAAAGTGATGTGGCATGCCACATAACTATTAGTTGTTTGTTTTGATTTTGGATGAGGATGATTACGGAAATTGATACTGGTATACATGGGGAAATCAAAGAACAGTGATTTGGGATGATAAACAATTAATAAAGACAAAAAATTGAAATGTTTCTTTAAATATTAAATGAAGAGGATGATAGAGATTAATGAATGATTTTATCTACTAGTTTCTTTTCAGAGGAGTAATTTTCAGATAATATGATAACCGTAGATCATGGTTTTCGAACCAACTAATTGATTTTTATTCGAATGTAATAAGGAAAATTGAATACCAATAATATTATTCTAAGATAAAAATGTTCATATAATAAGCATTGGGCTAACTGAGCTTCATCAATAAATTATAACTTCAATCGAAAATAGTAGTACAATAAATTTGTTCAAGTCCTAATAAGGAGTGAAGAACCTTATTATTCATGCTATATATGGTGCAAAACACCATAGATTCTATAGATAAATGTTCAATTCAACAGCAAATGACGCTGGACTACAACAGTACATACTTCTACTGAAGATAGACAATTTTTTGTTACAAATAAATTCGAGAAGCTGTTCTAGAACCACCAACTGCCACTGGAAAGTTTCAAATAGCCGAAAGCAATGCCAACTAAATCTATTCTGATAGTGATTAACACGTGTCTGTTCAAAACACTGTTATCAGAGGGCTATTTTTGAAATGGCATGCTCTAATGGAATGTTTGAGTCAACATAAACATGAATTACAACGAAGGGATGAGGATGGATTACAGTGATGACCTGATTAATAGAAACATGTACCAGAGACCAGGCCACTTGAACCTCGATCAAATGTCATGGAAGGCCATGCACATGAAAAGTGACACTACACCTACATTAGCAAGATGAGAATATCAACTGTGTAATGTAAGTTATGATGAGAGCAAGGCAGAATAACTGAGATCATACTGTACCGAGAAAGGCGAAGCAGTTGGTTATAAAAAGTTTATTTAATCAATGATAGGCTACTCTTAAGCTTATTATTGCTTAAAAGGTTATAAGCTTATAAGGAAAAAATAGTAGATGGAATACGGTTCTATTAGGCACGAAAATGAAATGCCATGTTGAGCGAATTGTGAAATTTTCCAAGATAAAACTAGATAAAAAGAAATGTCATGGGTTTATTGAATACAAAAAAAAAATAATAAAGGAACAACACGATTCGCTTTAAAATGTCGTTACAGTAAATGTTTGAGGGTCCTCTCTTTAACGATGAAAGCGAAGATTATCCAAAGTAAACATTTTCCAACTTAATCTACAATCACAAGAAAAATTGAAATTAGAATAAGGACAAGTAAATTGTCTTGAGTAAAATTGTGTTATTAGAGGCTACTGCTTGTCAGACTTTCCTCGAACTTTGATATTAAATTGGTTTTGGGTTTCTACTGAAGCCTTTGGGTAGTTTTGTTTCAGTATCAATTGCTGTAAGTAATGTCAACTAGTGATTGATTTACGTTCTATGCCAAGTTTCTACTTTGATATGGCAACACGCACCGTGCCAGAAACAATAAGCTAGTCTATTCTTCATTGGATCACCTTTTACAAATTCAGGAACAAGTTCCATTACCTTAATTGAGAAGAAATGCTATTGGCAGCATAATCAGATAATGCACAAACCTTTTTATGCGTTATACGATTTAAACTATATCTTCTAATGTTTGATATCATAATCTAGTTTTTGTTTGGTAATAAAATAAAATCTATATGTTATTTTAATTAACAAAGGCTCATTTCATGTAAATACAATGCTCGATTATCTTGCATTACTTTGTGGACACAATAATAATTTATTGTATAATTTTTTTTAATGGCGAATAAATCTGAAGATTGTCCTAATTGGAGGGTTTTTAAGAAATAATTCCAATCATGACACATAGTGTCTTCCAATATGAATCCCCTTTTTTCTGTACGAAAGCTAAATTTATGTTTTTACGGTTATGGACTGTTGTTTGATCAGACTACTTGATAGTAATCAATAGGATGAATAAATAGAAATTAGAATAAATATGAAATGGAACTCAGTTCCACCGAGATACAGAAAAACTGTAAAAGGACTTCATTGACTGTTATTAGGAATTGGCTCGTTCAAAATAACAGGAGAGCCGTGGACCAGTGGACTGGGGCAAGAGATCAAAAGGTTCCACGAATATTTATGAGATGACCTTTAGCGATATTTATTATTTATTGTTATATTAATGGCAACAATTTATAGCTGGTTGGTGGTGATTGTACGAAACCTGTCTGCCGAATGAATGCAAATAAATCTGTTCCCCAAACCACTTCTCTTGGATCTGATGAAAGCCAATAGCCAATAGAATCGCAGGTTTGAATAACAACAACAAAAAATGAGTGATATTTCGGCCTAGAAAAAAGTATTTTTACATGAATAACATTAGAGGAATAGTAGAGCATTGAGTATCGTGCTATTAGGAACCAAATTATGAAATAGAAAATATAATCCCTTTGTTGAAACTGCTGTCACCATTTTCATCTTTTTTCCAGAGATGATTCTCAGTTTGTTGGACTAAAATGAATTGATAAGAAGAGAGAAGAATGATAGTGGAAGAGTGGAAGCCAACTAATAACGGATGAGTGAAAATATATAAAGAAAGAGAGAGAGAGAGAGATTTTATCTCATAAATCACAACACTGGACTGGATAATCATTAAATTAGAACTCATTGCTCGTCACACTGGATGGTTCAATGTAGTTTTTCTCAACTCATCGTCATGAAGCATAAAAATCAAACATCTTTTTAATATAAATCAAACATCTGAGATATAACAGCGAATTCTGATGCAAGCACACATAGAAAACATCAACTATTTCATTGAAAAACAAGCCTTTTCAATTTGAAGTCTTACATTTTGTTATTGTGAAGATGGTTGCACTTTTGCATTAATGAAGCAGTGTATGTATCTTCAATGAGTACAGATTTTGAATAAAGAATAATGAAAACTGGCGTTGAACATGTGTCACTACTTTAAAATCACACAGCCATAAATCATCATAGCTGGCCATATTAACTGGGTGAAAATTAATAAGTAATGAAAATACTGCAAGAGGAATGAGACGTGACATATATTGAATAGTGACTGACTGCTGCACAGTCCATCGCTGCACTGGCAGCTCGTGCCCACCAAACAGGTGAAGTGCCCGTATATTTTACTGTTCAGCACTTCACCTGTTTTGTGGTCACGAGCCGCCAATGCTAGTGCCGCCGGATCCCTAGTGCTCATAGTGCGATCTCATAGTGCATATGAAACAGATCATAACAGCATTATTCTAGATACTAATAATGTAGAATATGAGATTAAGTACTGTTAAACTCAATTCTAAGATCGGAATGAATAATGAGGGTTCTATGAAGCTAATAGTTCGATTCCGAACTTCGTAGATGAAAAATTATTTTAAATGATGTAAGTTCAATTAAGTTAAATTGAGGTTGGCTTGCATTGGACAGGGAGCGTTCGCAGTTAATAAACTGTTGGAGTTTTAGGAACAAAGTTCAAGTTTGTTCAGCAATCTATTGCACGCTATAACTGAATTTCAAACCACTATCCATAGCAGTCGGGCTCCTACAGTAATTTTTCATGCGTAAAAAACAGACCAGGAATTTTTCGAATTAAACTTTTTCCAACACTGAGAGCTGAAACTTCTTTTTTCTTATTCCTGCTTTCCCTACTTTCTACGTTCGTCATATTCTTCTGATTTAATTGAGCATGAATCAGGAACCTTACGCAGTTGGAGAGAAAAGTTGAAAGGAAATTAAGTATTTTCTCAGACGTTATAGGACTTCAGAGCAATAACCCTACCGTATTTACAAAAGCAGCTCTAAATTGAAAAATGTTGCGCAATTAGGGTTATTTTGTATGTAAGGTGCTCCATTCATTTCCAGATAGGCCTATTTCACAAAAAGTTGAACTATTAACTACAATAGAGGAAAAAATGACGGTATTTATTACGACAATGTAACAGTATGAAATAAGAGAGTTCATTGAAGGATTAGGCTATAAACCTTCACCAAGAAGCTATAAAATGGAAACAACAATTTTTTCTGTGCAAACTTAATCATTCTATATTATTTTTATGGTCTTACCAAACATAAAATCTACACAGTATCAAGTAAGAAATGTCGGTAATTAGGCCTACTGTTGGTGAAAATTGAATGGAAAACATATCCGATACTGTTAGTGTAATTTTCAATAAGTTTCAAATCTTATTTCAAGTAAATCAGGAATTAATATTGATTACTAGAACAATGGAATCACGAATTCAATTGATTCAACTATGATAAATATTATCGAGTTTTGAAGGATATTGAAATCCTAGATAGTATTTAGAATCCCATAACGGACCACTTGGACAGAAAATAAGTCAATCCGACATAATGTAATCTAATTTCTATTATTTAAGAAAGTAATAAATTAAAAAAAATAAGAGATATTATATTATATTTCCAGGACAAAAGGTTTAGCTTATTGTGAGTGATCTATAACATTGATTGCTCATCCGGTGATTTTCATAAAAAGCTGGTGATTTAGAAAAATGGATTGACCTCCAGAGTAGAACTACTTGAAATTTTTGGTAAGTTGGACGGGGAAACATTAAAAAAAAATTCTTTTAATCATTTTTGCAACGTTCACATACAGGTGCACTCTCAAGTCTGGACGAAATGGGTAGTCGTAAAAGATATTCGTTACTCTGAAAGGGCCATTTCATTCAGTAGGATACTGGTCGTTTAGGAATCATTACCAACTGAAAGCAATTTAGGCAAAGGTAGCCAACTGAAATTAGTGAAAATTACGAGGGTTATTATAAATTGAAAGATTTGGCGAATCTCATCAATTGGCATGCTATTATAAGAATCCATTCAGTCGCTGCCGGTAACGTTTAAAAAATAAAAAACAACGGAACAACGAAACTAATTTAGAGGCAGATTTTTATGCAAACGAAACTCGTTCTTTTTGTTAAGTTGTTTACTGATGAGATTCAATTTTCAAATAATATATTAGAAACATTTTATTCAATTTTTTCAGGTAACATAATTATTATTGTATTTCGTGGAAAACATTTATCATCAAAATCATTCTTACATCACTATACTGTACTGAGTTTTTGACTTCACAACCATCATCGGCTTTTAGAAAATTTTGTGGTTTTATCTATTCAATAGAGATCAATACGCTTTTTTAAATCTTATTGTTCATCCTGATCATGTTCAAACCCAATTATGTCAACTGATAAAAAACGTAGGCTGAAAGTATAATTATTAATGTCGTAAATGACTTTGAGACACACGTTACTGACTAACATAACAACAAAAAATATAGGTTAGGCTGAAAAAAAAAATGAGCAAAACTTGATAAGAATTCCCGTTATAATTTTCCTAGAAGTTAATCAATTCGGATTCGCTCATTTTAATACAGATAAAATGTTTGCAATTGAAATTGAGGCCCAATAATAATCATTTTCTGATTAGCTACATCCGAAATAATATAGATAAAAATTCGTTGTCTAGCCAACAAAGATGTAGCCTAGAATCTCATAAAAAATCGAGAAGTCTTTAAATTTCGTTTTCTAATTCAATCTTTCTACTCTATATAATTAAAGAGCCCTCTGAATACTATGTCGGTAATTTCATCCATTTTCCTAGATACACAACAAATTATTACAGGGAATGATAGTAATATCATCTTGATTCTCAAGTATCATTCTACTCTATTACAGGGAGGGATTATAATAAATGAGTGTAGGCTACTACTAATGAGCGAACATCAGGAATTATTTCTTATCAGTATAACTCGATTTTAAGGTTTAATTGTTCTTCTCGCACATAATTGTCTTCAAGACAAAAACGTGAGAAGTCTCAAAGCCCGGAAAATTCATTATTTTTTTCTTTTTGAAATTCTATGAATAATAAATATAATATAGGTCTTTCTGATTATCATCCAATACTATATCAAGTGAAAATATATTGTAGTATATTGTAGTTTACCTTGAGTAAGGATGACGTGCATCAGACTAGGTAGGCCTGGACGCCTCCGTTGTTGACGACAGCCGCCCCGGCCGTCCGCCATCCGATGGGAGGGTGCGGGTGCGGCGGCTGGTGGTTGTTGAGTGCCGGCGACCTCTGCTGCGTCCTCGACTCACTCCTCTCGAAGCCCGTGTAGTCAGGCGAGTCTATCGACGAGTAGATGTGCTCCGAAGAGGGTCTCTCGGGGTTGGCGTAGCCGTGGTGTCGGTGCACGGGTCGCGGTGACGGCGTCGCAGTCGTCGCCGACGAGTAGTTGGCGTCCTCCTTGTACGCCGGCGGCAGGTTCTCGGCCGGGTACGGCGTCTGCAGCGTCTTCTCCTGCAGATAAGCGTGATTGTGCCCTGGCCCACTGCCGTCCAGACTGTAGTTGTTGATATTTCTCCTGTAATTGCACGACTTCCTCTTATTATCACTAGCTGCACTGGGCATCACATAGCGCAGCCGCTCCCAGAACCGTTTCTCGCCCCACCTTATCCTAGTGCCCGTTTTCAAATAGGGCCTCAGATCAGGGTCGAGTTCGGCCTCGGGCAGTATACTACCCTCCTCGACCAGCACCAACTTGAACACTCGGCCCTTCAACGCTTCGTGCAGCGCTGAACGGAACTCGAACCTCGACCATTCGGTCTGTAAAAAGTTTCTTGAAAGCACAAGTATCACACGCCGACTGGCCTCGGCCGCCTCCACCACCACGGGCGAAGTGTGCTGCAGGTAGGGAGCTGCCGAGTGAGGCAAGTCCCTGTAATGCAGGCACAAGTGGAACGACGGACTGCCGTGCTCCAGCTCAGCCACAATGCTTTGCAGCACAAACTCCTCGTCCTTAGGACTATACACAACATACCCATCGTACAGTTTCTCTCTATCCTCACCGTAATGCTTGGCTGACGGCGCTTTGAATTGGAACAATCTGACGCCATAAGTCGAGAACAACCACACCCTCACTGAATCGCGGAAAATGAACATTACCACACTCAAAACAACAACTATTACAAGTGCTGATAGTGTAACGATCACCATCGGCAAGTAATCGGAAACGATCAGACTCTGAATCACCGAACTGTCCGAGTAGTAATCACTGCAGGCGGTGTTATTCAGGTCGACCTCGCGTCGGTACGGTGTTCTCGTTTCGTTCGCGTAGCACCAGATGTCTCCGCTATCAGCCACTTTCTGAGAGTTATCTGACACCCATAATCGCAGCTCTTTCAGGAACTTACAACGGCAACTCCATCGGTTGTTGCCTAACGTTACTTCGACTAGATAAGAGTTCAAGGTTAACTGCCATACGGGGAAGCTCACGAGACGGTTGCCATCCAAACGCAGAATTTCCAAAGATTTCAATGGGAAAAGTGTAGAGTTACCGATGTGAGCGATCAAATTATTTTGCAAGTACAACTCACGTAATTGAGAAAGGTGATCAAATTCATAACCCTTAAGTTCTTTTATCAAATTGTCTTCCAAATGTAAAACACGTAGAGCATTCAGTCCATTAAAAGTTCTATTTTGTATAGTTTGAATTCTACTAGCATTTACAAAAAGTGTGCGCATATTTTTTCTCCCAATAAATACATGATTTTGTAGTTCTTTCAAATTATTTCCATCTAAATATACATGAGTGGCATCCATGGGAATTCGTCTTGGAATCTGATCATTGTTTTGTCTTGAACAGTCGACAACATTAGTGCTCCACGTCTGATCATGATAGCAGGAACAGTTAGTAGGACAAGTCATCTCACAGTCACAAGCATCGAAGTCGCAACAATGGCACAGCGCAAAGCAATGAGTTTCATAGTTGCAAAGGAACTCTGAAGGACGGGAATCAACGGCTGACATGTGAACCAATCCTCTTGAGTAGCTCATTTTACACATAACATTTTCCAAGTCCATAACTCGGGGATGCTGTCTCAGACTCATGTTGTTGATAACCGGCAACCAATCCATGGAACAGTCACAGTGGAATGGGTTGCCACCCAAGTAAAATTCAGGCAAAGTCCTATTTTCAGGTACAGGGACCAATCGAAGAGCATTCAAATCCAATCTAGTCAACTCATTAGCATACATATCAACTCGTGCCAAATTTCTCTTCTCCAAAAATGTATTGACTTTCACCTGAGAAATAAAATTATTATTTATGAAAACAACTTCAACACTGTTCGGTATGGACAATTCATTCAGTTCAGTTATTCGGTTATGACTAGCATCAAGGGTTTTAATGTGCAACTCATCCTGTAATTTATAGTAGTTGGCCAGTTTCTCTATGTAATTTCCATGAACATCTAACCACTTCAAATTTGTTGGAACGAAGGCGTAATCAAACCAAACTAGATGATTTTCGGAGAGATTCAGCCACAATAAACTAGCCAATGCTGAGAACACACCATTTATATCCGATAGAAAATTTGCATCCAATCTGATCGCTTCTAATTGGGTATTTCTGTCAAATGTACCTCTTTCAATTTGTTGCACTTTATTTTTGGCTAGATTCAAAACTTGAAGCCCTGTCAAATCCCAAAACATATCTTTTGTAAGGTTACCGATGTCATTGTCGATCAAACGTAATCCAGTCAACTGTTGTAAATTTTTGAAACTACCATTACGGAAAGTACTGATTTGATTTTCACCCAAGTCCAATGTTTTGAGGAAGTTAAGTTCACTTAGGGCTTCAGGTACTTCTTGGATTGCGTTCGAGCTGAGATCAAGATCTTTCAAATCTGAACAGTTACGAAATGCTTGAGGGTCGATGTTGACAATCAAATTATTACTCAGAGTTAATTTAGTTAGCACAAATAAACCGTTGAAGAGAGTAGCAGTAATATGATGGAGACGATTCTCGGCAAGATTGAGTGTGTGCAAATTATAGAGCGGTAAAAATGCATTGTTTTCGATGAAACCTATTGAATTATTCCTGAGGTCTAGAATCTGCAGAAAGAATAAGTCTTTAAATGTTTTTGCATCTATACGAGTAAGGGCGTTGTGCGATAAATTCAAAACGATCAGTCTTATCAGTCCTACAAAAGTGCCTTCATCTACCTGATTGCTAGACAACTGATTGTTGGACAAGTCTAGGACAAGGAGCTGCTCTAACCTGTGAAAAAGTCCGCGAGCCAGCTCGTAAAGTGAATTATTTTGCAAATAGATCTCCTGTAAATCACGACAACCAACTAGAAGACCCTCGGGAAGAGTTTCTAATTTGTTATTAGAGGCATTGAAAACTTTAAGTGAGGTTAGGCCGGATAGAGAGTCTGGTCCTAGTTTTGAGATGTAGTTGTCTTGGATATGGAGTTCGTGGAGACGACGTAATCGTCCCAGGGCTGAATTATCGGGAAGTGTTCGGAGGTCGTTACGTGAAAGATCTAGGGAACGTAAGTCCATACCGCCACCACACTCAACCCGCGATGACGAGAAACCCAGGGCGTCGACTAGACGGATGCTGTTTCTGGTTAGATTCAACACCTGCAAATTTCCCAGGGTACAGAATACGTCCTCAGGTATGGCACGAACATTACTGGAGCCGAGATCTAGGGTTTGAAGCTCCTTTAGACCGTCAAAACAACCGGGTATCAGTTCGAGAGTTTTGCCCGGGCCCCACTGCATGTTGTTTGTGGAAAATGTAAGACGTTTCAAATCGCGTAATCCATCGAAAGCGTCTACAGGGAGTTCAAGCACTTTACAATCGACGATCGTTAGTTCTTCGAGGATGTGGAACTTGTGGAAGGTCTTGGGAGGAAGGAGACTTTCGTAGAGGTGGGAATCAATGCAGGCTACACGCAACTTGAGAGTTGAGTCTGGTTGTAGGCCAGAGGTGATATTGGCCAGGGCACGCACATTGCACGACGCACTAACCCGCGACAGCGTCTCGTTGTTCTCGGACGTCCATTGGCACTCGTCGATGGCCGTCGCCGTCACGACACCGCCGCACACCACCGACACCACCATCAACACCCGCAGAAGAGCCATTCTGCCAGGTCACTTCATCACCACAAATACCGACAGATGATAATCGGCTTCATTTCATCACTTAACCCATCTAAATACCAACAGACGGGTCTACACTTTATCCTAACGACTCGCTTAGAAAAACACAACTGCAGAAATCCAAATCGAAAAATATAACTTTCACTGTTTATCCATCAAGGGCAACAAACTACAACACTGTTAGCATCTACTGGTAATATAATTCGAATTAATCACGCACTTCAACATTTTCAAGTATTCAAATACGGTGTATACTGAAAGACCGTTAGTACAATTCGCTTAGCGCCCGGCGTGGGTTCGTAACTGCACGAGAGCAACGCAAAGACTGAATGCTACCGATAAACTAAACAGACTTTTACTCGACGAATGATTAGTTGGCTGGATGGCCGCAAGAGGCCAGTAGCGTACAGAGCGCATGCTTCTTCCCCCACCACAGCTACCGGCAGCCGACTCGTGGGTCCCACTGTTCTGAGTTCCTTCCTTTCTTTCTGCTTCTATTCTACAACAGAGCCACAGCACTGCCAAAATCAAATCTTGCACGATTCTCTTCCTTCTAGGGTGAAACGAAATTTCGACACGCTAAAAAAATTACCACAATCCTTTTTCTGGCCTTTGTTCACTTTGTTACTCACTCACTTTATTCTGAACGACCGAACTGAACATCTCATAGTAGGATGAGACTACTGAATTGAAGGGCTGTTCAATGCCCTCTAGTTCTTGGGAAATTATTGATTTAGAATCAGCCTATCGCGAGCACATGCATGAATGAATGATTACGTTTCCTTGATACCGGAAGAGTAAACTTATCTCATCAGCATCAGTTAATTCCCAAAAATTACCTGAGAAGTGATATTCATGCATGCATAACTATTGTCTTCGAGTGTCGACGCATGAGACTAGGATGAGGATCACTAAAATAATCAGATACACAGAATAGATAGAGTAACAATATTATTCCAGAAGCAAAACTGGAACACTCAAAAATCAGATCTATAGATGAAATAATAATCATTATTAGGCTATTCCAGTTTGTCAGAAAACTAAAAAAAGCTTTGATAAACAATATTCACAATAATAATTCATTATCAAGAGTGCTTGAACAGAGGGGGAGAGAGCTTGAACAATTGAACATAATTTTATTATTTCACTTGAATATAAAATAACGAACCTCAGATTTTATAACTAAAATGATAACTACCCGGTCTGGTAACGTGAGCCTCCGGCAACGTGATCCGTGAAAGGTTCGATCCTTAGCTTCAGGTTAAAAAATAATCAATTCCTAAGCAGAAATTCAGAAGTCTGTAGCTTGAACAGTTTTTGAGATACGGGAAAATGCTTTAAAAATAAATTATTAAGGGTTTCAACTGGATATTAAATCATAAATTGGTATTTTTCACTGATGGAAGAAAGTTGTAGAGGGAAACTATCTGGATGAAAAGTTAAGTGACGGTGAGTGTGTAAATCTCACAAAAATATCGGCAACGGCAAACAACGGCACAAAAAAATGTCACTCTATTTTTAAATGTTTAATAAAAGAAAGTGGAAATTTTATTCCTATTCAGGCGCGACGCCATCGCGCGATCGCCACAATGGTGTCAATTTGTTGATGAATTAAAAAAATTTCACCAGATAGGAAATGTTATTCTGATATTTGTACGGCGCCACCTACAACGGGACAAAAAATTGTCACTCCATCTCAAAATTCCCCAGGAATTGGAAATTTGATTCTTATTCTGGCACGACGCCGCATTCCAGTGGCGCCAAATTGTTGATGAATTGAAAAATTTCCACCAGATAGAAATTTTATTCTTACATTTGTACACTGTACATCGCTACCTACCACATCACAAAAAATGCCACCTTATTTCAAAATTTGCTAGGAATTGGAAATTTGATTCTTATCCTGGCACGACGCCGCATTCCAGTGGCGCCAAATTGTAGTTTAATCAAGAAATTTCGACAAATTCGAACACAAAAAGTCAAGGAATTCGAAAGATCAGTAATTCAATTGTTGAAACCTGAACTTTAAAACTTGGGGGTTTAAAATAATTGAAAAATAAATGGAAATCAAACACCCTTTTAAAAAACTAAACTAATTTTAAACACACCCTTTGTGATTTAATAATAATTATTTTAAAGTTTTTTAAAAGGGTGTTTGATTTTCATTTATTTTTCAATTCAATTGTTGTATGTTCAAGAAATTTATATTTTCGTGCACAGTAGAGACAATGAAACAACAAAGAAAAATCCCTTTTGATCTTGCACATGGATAAGAACAGTCAAAATCAAATGATAAACTACCTGTACATGTGTACAAAATTAATATAGTGGCAGAATAGCTAGTGAGCTATATTATCAACTAGAAAGAGTTCACAAAAAAGTGAAACGTAGTCCAATACTTTACTTCAAAAGTTTGTGAATTAGTCCAGTCAATAAAGCCTGTCCACACAGGTATAGAGTGCATGAAATATGCCCCAAATTTTGACCTCGGGGATTTATTTACACTAGTTGGGAGGTTAACATACTAAAAGTCCCCGGACCTGGGGGGTGAGCATAGGGCGGGAGGGGGGTTAGAAGGTACAATTTTATAGTTTTTCGCATAAAACCCGAAAACGGTTGATCCTAGAGAAAAGTGTTCTGAATAGAAATTAAAGAGGACTAAAATCTGCGTCGATTGAAAAAAAAACTGAAATCGGCCGAATATAAAATTTTATACATTCGATCAAAACTCCCATTTTTTGAAAAAAATCCCAAAAAATTGTCCCAAGTGCTTTTAAATGTGACGTAACTCATAAACTAACAATAAATCCACTACCCCCTTGCCCTAAAAGTTGTCGAGCATGAGAAGTAGAGTCCAAATAACATATCAATATTGATATTTGACCTATTTTTGGAAGTTTAACAATCACTTTTTCAAAAATGGAATTCCTCCAAATTCAGATACAGGTGGTTTTTGACAATATTTTGATGCTAAAATATACATACCAAGTAATAACTATATTCAAGATAGTGTATGGTAGTCTATATGGATCATTCTTCATCAGAATACTTATTCTACTGCTCAAAATCTAGACCATTTGCAGTAGAAAGAACCCTTCAAGGATAATAGTTCAAGGACACCCCTAACTTTCGTGAAAGTAAACGGATCTCAACAAACTATAGCTCATTGTTTTCAGCTTCAAACGGCGGTTCTATTTCATATATTATATGTTCAATTTGGACAAAATTGAAGAATTTCATAAACTTAAGTACTTTGAGCTTATTCCTATATTCCAGGAAAACACCAATTTTTTGAGTTAAAATGCGTCTATCTTGAAAATTATTGGAGATAGAAAGTTGCATTTGGGCTCAAATTGTAAAACATAATCTACTCTATCATTTGCATCTAATAAAATTATGAAATACTACATTCTAAAAGAAAGTATTTTTGATTTTGCAAATTCAAATTGAAATAAATCCCCGAGGTCAAAATTTGGGGCATATTTCATGCACTCTATAATGCTTTATTGACTGGACTAAATAATAGATCTTTCTTGTTGGTTTCTACTCTCGTAGGCCTATGATATATGATTGCAGTTGAACGTAAATATTATTGCGCGCCTGTTCAATATTATTGTTATCAATAGCCTTTACAAATTCAATTATTTAAAGAAGATAAACTATTCCAAACTGCCTTTTCACAACAGAAGAAGAATCGGTTATTATAATTATTTTTTGTCTTTGCAGGCAGATCACTATAATTATTATTGGAAAAAGTGATCAGTCAATTTCCAATTTTTGTACTTTTGTTTCTTATAAGGGTTTTTTGACAAATGAAACGAAATTAATTGATCCATAATATTTTCTTATATTTCTGGGCGTCTGTCAGCAAGCTACAAAATTAATATCATCACTTCAACTGAAAAAATATATATTTTCATTCCAATTGATAATAATTATTTTGGAGAATAACCAAAAATGAAGATTTGGGAATCTAATAACCAAAATGTTAGAGTAATTTCCTTCAAAGCATTGTATTCTTATTAAATTAAAGTCTCCTTTAGTTTAAAACATTATGTATCTACAGTATTTGAAAGATATTTATAAATTTATTCATCTACTTGACTACTGGACATGTTTGATATGGAAACATCAAATTAATGCATTTCATGCACCGTGGTTCAGATGTCCAGACCGGATAGAATGGCTTCAGAAGAGCGATTCATTCAGTTGGGAAAACGAATTATAAGAATAGTACAATTTTCGAACACTAGACAGCAGCACATACTGGGTTCAGTTGTGCTGGTCCGGTTTCTTGGTTGTAGGAGGAGGTGGAGTCTAGCCGGCTGTTGAACGGCAAGTTCCTAGTTCAACTTTTGCACTGAAGGTGGCAGCACACTCCGGGTTGATTTTCATCAGGCCAACAGTCGCCAATTCGCCCCTTAAAAACGGCAACCAGCACAGCTTTGATGTATCACTTATCACATAGCCTAAATTATGAAGAATCTCCATTTGCATTAGCATTATCCTCACTTCTGAGCTGTATCCTGACGACTTGTAGGAGCTTAAATGAATTTTGAGTAACTAAACTTGTCAAACTAATCTTGTGAATGCGCAATTTTGGAAATGTTAAGATTGTTTCAGTTTTGATGATTATAAGTGAAAAAAATATGTTTTATGGAAGTCTTTCTAAAATCATTATTATAATTTATCTAACATTTAAATGAAAATTTTTGCAACGGAAATCTCTATGGATTGATTATTACCATTTATTTTTTTTCTTTTAATGGTAGTTTGTTCTTTAATGATATATATCTATACTTGAAGACGTTGTCTATACATTATTTATCTATACATTGTCAGGTGTGATGTTGTGATATTTGTACATAATTAAAGAGCACAAGTTTGTCAGTATCATAAAGATACTTACAAACTTGTGCTCCCTAATCATTTATCTATAAATTTCTATGGAAATTTTTGCAATACAACAATTTTTATTACTTGACCATTTAAAATTTATCCAATATAGTATTCTATAAAAGAATAAAAATACTTCTTGATATTTGTAACTTGGTGAAGTTGGGGCAGTTATGTATGTCTACCTTTTATTTACAAAATTCTTATTCTTCTAAGCGATGATATCGTGATGGAATAGATAAGGTGACCAGATTTTGAGGTACTGAAAACGGGACGTCCACAAAACAGGCTGGGGGGGGGGGGGGAGGGGTGTTGTTTTGCTCATTTATACTGAATTTTTCCAAAACAGACCAACAAACTTCGTGATGTGATAACTTGCCATAAAATTATAATAATGAAAATTTGAAGAATAATGTAAAATCCTCTACCATTATTATCTCAGTAATAAAGCATTTTGTCAACTACTACTCCATTCCCCCATTCCGCTCTTTGTTCCATCTTGTTTCAATACGATTTGTTGTCATTTATACAGGGTGCGGCAACATACCTTCCTTTTTTCAAAACTTAATAAAACGCATTGTATGAATCAGAAAAATTTTATTAGTTTTTTATAATATAGGACATACTGTACATAAAGTTTTGTTTCACCCAGTTTTGAAGATCGAATCAGGTAGGTGACGTCCCTCATCTCGCTTGATGGCGACTGAACTGTGTCGGACCAAAACTTTATGGTCCCACCTCTCGAATAAGACCACTAGCACTCCGCTCCAACATCAACAGACTAAATGGCGCAAATTTTAAAAAGGAAGTTATGCTGCCGCACCTTGTAGTTAAACAATACGAAAACTTCGGAGTTAAAGGTTGAAATCATAACTGAGTCTTCAAAATATAAAACTTGAAAGAGCGAAAAATCTCTAACATGCTAAAACGGGACAAATGAGCGTCCCGAGAGGTTCGGTGGGGACAACGGGACAAGTCTCCAGAAAACGGGACTGTCCCGGCGAAAACGGGACGTCTGATCACCTTAGGAATAGGGCTTCCTATTGTTCCAAAGAGAGATTACTCAGATAACTATGAGGAGATAAACAAAATTGAGATGATAAATATATAAACTCATCGAAGATTTATATAAAATTCAGTGAAAACGTGTGGTAATTGTTCGAGATAAATTCCCTTCAATATTACAATGAAAGTTGTATTAGACCATCAAGTAAAATTCTCGGTACAAGGATTATTATCCTTAAAGTTCTGTCGAGAGTTTCAAGGATAACAATCGAAGCCCGCAGTGTACACATTCATCCGATTCATTATTTAACAACTCTATAAACTTACTGTTTACCCTGGTTAGAAGTGGATCAGAGCTTAACTGACTTATTCAACTCCTCGAACACGATGAATATAGATATATAAAGAGGGAGAATGGCTAAAGATATAAATGAGTGATACAGATATATGCTCTTATTCCGCTAATTGAAGCCAAAGTCAAATAGGCTCACTAACAATACTACCACCCCTTACACAAACTCGAAGCAAACATAAGTTGGTTATAGTACAAGTGAATATTTAACTTTTGACATATTAGACGTAAGTGAAATTAAGGGGTCGCAATAATTAATTTAACTTGACAGTTAGACTCGCTTGTGGGGTTTGTTCTTGGTAGGGCAAATCATTTCCAGACAAAATTAAATACATTTTCAATTGCAGAACAAAATTAATACAATTTTATTGAAAGTATATTATTATTGTAAAAATCCATAGATTCTTTATTCAAAATAATGTTTATTCTTTATTCATACATCTATACAACTATTTTAATTGGGAGGGAAAAATAGGCATAGCCTGTGCTATTCCTCTCCCAAAAATTTTATAATAGAGCCAATATTCTCCAAAATGAGGTTATATGATATAATAGCACTGAGTAAACACATAATTTTCAATCCAGGAATAACACTGAAATTTTGAATATGGAATGTTGATGGCCGGAATTAAATAAATATCATGCACCAAAGAAAACAATATTGAAAATTAGAAAAATATTGCAATCAAAGAATGTTCCAATCGAAGAAGTTTTCAGTTTTATACTTCAGGTCTTCCTTGTACAGTCAGTACGTTCCAACCAATAGGCGATAATCTTTGGTACAAATAAATAATATATGAGATAGAAGCACTTTGGTACTTTTGAAATCGGTACCTAGTTACTTTATAGGTGATATTTAAAACTAGGAGAAAGTAAAGATAAAAGCTCATATGAAAATGGAGAATAGAACCTCATTTTTACGCAAATCTCTAACAAGGATTATGTTCATTTCAAATTTTACTAACAAATCTGTTCTCTTGACTTTATTTAATAACTTCTTGATTTTCCATTAGTGCAACTTCTGAAATTAGCAGACTCTTACCATTCATAATGAGCAATATCTGAATAATAGGCTACCATTCATTCTCCTTCTGACAAGAAAACGCTTCTTAGGTAGTCAAAATATTGTTTTCAGTATTTAGTAATTTTTTTACTTACAATAATCACAATTTGAAAAATATATATTTTTATCTTTCAATATTCTAAAAATTTGTCACGTTTGAACAACAGCAATTGACAGTAAATATAAAAAAATGTTATAGACACTTCAAACGAAGAAAAAGACTTAAAAATTGTCTCTTCAAACAATTTCTGACGTACAAAAACTTTATTACTCAGGAAATCATAATGGCCATATTAGAACTGCACATGCGGTTCCATAAGATGGATATCATCTTTCCAAAGTGCACTTAAACTGTGGTAATGCACACCCGCTGAATTCAAAAGTATGGAAGGATATGTCTGTACACTATCTTAAGAACAAGAGTGAAGTTATATCTGTAATTATGAAGAATATGTCTATATTCTATCGTTGTATGAATGTGGAGTTATATCTGTATTTATGAATTTTATTGTGTTATAAAAGTTGAAAGAATGAAGTGTAATCCAGATCATGCTTCACTGAAGAGCGCTTCATTCAACTGTGCGGGAGTTTCGTATACTGCAGGAGTGGGATACAAGAACGTGCATTGAGTTTATATGGCGGACTTTTCACTTATTCACCCAGCAACTAGCTCGGCCGTTTTCAGTTCTCCAGAGAAGAACAGTGTAATAAAGCCGCTCCAACTTATTCATTCTTGGTTAAACACACCACGGTTTATGGGTGTTGTATCTCTTTGCTTTATTACGGGAGATTTATTCTAGAAATGTTCCACAAATATGGAAATTTGAGTTTGAAATCTATTATGTGGTGGAGCGATCAATAAGCAAAGTCAGTTTTTTGTTGAATATCTGAATACATTAATAATAATGTATCCTGGACTGATACAATCATTTAAGAAAATTGAATTAATAGAATTGAGGTGAATGATAGAATATTTAAGTGATATTATGAATAATTGTAGTTGTAACATTACTATATTATTTTGAAAAATTACTACAATAGACAATTTAATTTGTACGAGTGTATTATACTGATAGATGTTTTCCTCAAGTAGCGGGATTGAGTTCAACTGATTATCTATTTCATTTCATTCATAACAATATTGATGATCTCTTTCCGGTATCCAATTGATAAGAAATTCGGTAAGTTCAACATACTCTACTGACAAGTACCTACTTGGAAAAGTTTCTTACCAAATAAAAGTATCAAGATGAACATTTCATTAGACTACTGAAATAGTTATTTGTGTAACTAGTGCCTAAAGTGGTAGATTGCTGCACTCGAGAAACTTTTTTCTCCCGCCTTTGGCTCGTGAAAAAACTGTTTCACTCGATGCAGCAAGTACACTTCAAGCTCGAGTTACACATTACATTTTTCCTACAGTTACCATCAAATGTAAAAAAAAAATAAAGGGATGTTGATTTAGAGACCTATACATATAAATTGGGGGTTGTAGGGTCGTCAAGAAGGGTAATTATATTATATGATCTCACTCAACTGATTGTAATACACTATGTACAAATGGACTAATAAAATGGATTGAAAGAATGGACTGATAGAATAAACTGACAGAATGGACTGATGAGATGAACTGTAAAAATAAACTGATGGAATGGACTGACAGAATAGACTGATGAAATGAGCTAAGAGAAAGGAATGATGAAATGAACTGATACAATATGGAATGATGGAATTAACTGACAGGATAGACTGATGAAATGGACTGACAGAATGGACTGATGAGATGAAATGAAAAAAAAAAATGAAATGGACTGATGGATTGGTCTTACAGAATGGACTGAAAAAATGGACTGACAGAATGGAATGATGGAATGAACTGACACAATGGAATGATGAAATGGACTGACAGAATGGACTGATGAAATGAACTGACAGAATGGACTGATAAGATGGACTGAAAAAATGAACTGATAAGATGGACTGAAAAAACGAACTGATGAAATGGACTGAAAGAATGGACTGATGAAATGGACTGATGAGATGGAATGAAAAAATTAATTTATGAAATGGACTGATGGATTGGTCTCACAAAATGGACTGACAGAAATGGAACGATGAAATGAACTGATGCAATGGAATGATGAAATGGACTGACAGAATAGACTGATGGAATGGACTGACAGAATGAACTGATGAAATGAACTGACAGAATGGACTGATGGAATAGACTGGCAGAATAGACTGATGAAACGTAGTTACAAAATGAATGGACTCATAAAATGGACTGACAGAATGGGCTGATGAAATAGACTGACAAAATGGACTGGTAGAGTTAACTGACAGAATGGACTGAAAAAATGGTCAGATAAAATGGTTTAAAAGAATGGACTGATTGATAATGGACTGATGAAATGTAAAATTGAAGAGACAGAATAGACTTATAACATGGACTGAGAAACTCACTGAAAAAATTGACTGATTGAATGGACTGATGACAATGAACTGACAGAATGTACTGAAACAATTGAATGATGAACTGAACTGATGGATTAAAAGAGTGGACTGATAGGATGCACTGAATGAATGGACTGATAAAAAATACTGAAAGAATTGACTGATACATTGAATGTACACAATCCACCAGTTTTGGAAACATATTTTCAAAAACTTCCTCTTCTGTGATTGGTAGAAAATCTGGAAAAACCAGATTACTTTACGAACTAGTACGTAAAGTATTTTAGACACTCGTGTGAGAATGGCCCATTTTAGAAACTCTATTCAGTGTGTAAAGATGCACTTTTTTTGCTATCTGTAGGAAAAAACTATTATGAATATTACAACTAGACTATATTACACACTACAACTGCCGATGTCTATAATACACATACTTGTACATTTTTTTGTGATCCAATAAACTTACTGGTAAATATTACAGTGAGTATGTATGTATGTCTGGCTCAACAGCCCATGAAGGGCCTAGGCCTACCAGCTGGTTGCAAATTTCAAATTCACTCTACTATACAGCCCATCCAAGCCAAGAAGACACCCCGGCATGACGGGAAAATGGCCCCAGCCCGTCCAATACCGGCCCAAAAGCCATTAAGTACAGTGAGTACAATAATTTATTATTCTATAGTCACTGTGATACATAGAATAGATGAAATGTTTGAATTATATTACTTCATATTACTCAAATAAAAGTAATTATTTGATAATAGATGACATTGGACATTGTAGGCTTCTAAAATTGAAAGTTCCAACTCAAGATTTCCGCCATCTTGGATTTGTAAAAATTGTGAGATGATGGTACTCTACATGATTCTTATATTGATTTCAAAGGCAAAATAAATTGAGGAGATTGCAATAAAAAATACTTGAAATTACACTAAAAAACACATTTGAAACTTTTTCCTACTTTTCACACAGGCCCAATGGTAACTGTAGGAAAAATTTAATGTGTAACTCGAGCATAAAGTGTTATTGCTGCACTCAAGAAACGTTTTTCACTCGCCTTTGGCTCGTGAAAAAAACTGTTTCACTCGTGCAGCAATCCTTCACTTTACGCACTAGTTACACAAATAACTATTTGGACAACACCACTCACCGCTACATAGTGACGGATAGGAGCAGACGCCAAAAAAACTAGCGGTTAATAAATGTCTGTTGTACTATTTATTAAATTATGAATTATATTATATTTTATTATGAATGTCTGCTCAGTATTAATTTATAATAGAATAGTTCAATGCTCAATATTCAGTTATAATATAGACGGTCAGCGAGTGGATAGAGCATAATATCGAGTCGTGAACGACCTCAGAGAAATGTTTCGCTCTTGCAGACAGTGTGTCCTGACAGAGCTGAGCATCAACAATAGTAATTCTCCAACCGCCAATTCCGTTGGCGTCTACTCTAACTCTATCTAAACTCTGACTGCACTCACACGCACATTTTAGTCTGGCGGAGCTGAAATAATATTGCCACCACATTCTGAATGCAGACATACATTATTCAGTGGAAGTAAAAGTAGAATTTCTACAGGGAGAAAGAAATCAGTAAGAAAACAAACGTTGCGAATGGAAAGACTAGCTTTCTCTTTCTCTATGCTCGCATGGTGCTCTGTGGAATTATTTTTCTCGTTCCAGCGCATTTATTCAATAGGAACTCATTCTTCGAAATTCATTCTATCATTCTTAGAAGAACGTAGAAATAACCATCAATGAATTCGAAAATATTATCAAGAACTCAATTCCAATTTCAAGTTTAGAGGCTATTCCTTTATTATTATTCAAATTTATTGGAACAACACAAGAGATTTATTACAAAAACATAATCAAATAAATGTGTTTTTCTTCAGCTATAGGATATCCTGAGTGAGAACACTTCAATAAAATGTCAATAATTGGAAATCTATGTGATACAGGTAAAAGACAAACACTTACTAAATTTTAATCAATAATTCTTGATTGCAGATTACGCCGTCCTCGATTTTTTGAATTACTGTGTGAGTGGGTACACCTTGATTTTCTCTAATTGATTGGGTACGAAGTATGGTACAATATTCTAATTTTATCCTTAAATGTGTAAAGGTATATTGCAAGAAGAATTATGTTTACTACTATAAAGTTTTGTGCACTAATTCACTGTAACATACAAAATAATATCCGTATGGCTTTTATTGAAGACTCTTGCGATTAAATTGTACTATTGTACTTCAATCTTTCCTTCAGTATATAACATGTAGATCTGTTTTGGAAATAATATATTCAGATAATTGTTATTTCAAAAGACAACTCCAAATTTTCGTTGACATACAACTCGACAATACATCAAGACCATAACCTGATATGCATCCAAACAAGAAAAAGCTTCTTGCAGTATCAAGCTCATTTCGGCGTTTTTCCATGCAAATGCGTTTGTGCATTCCCAGTCATAACTGACTTTATGACAGGCATATTAGGCCTCGAAGAGGGGCTGCTCCATTATGCACGATGTACAAGTGAGCCCTTATGAACCTGCCCGGCATGCTGAAACCTGCAGATGAGCGTCTTGAGCAGCTGGTTGTCAATTTAAGACATGTATGTGCGTCTGAAACTGCTGGAAAAAAGGGGAGAAATACTGGATTCCTGCTTCAGGTGTTGGGGATTGCTGGAGGGTTGCTTCTGGTAACTGAAGCAGACTCCAATATAACTGACGGTTAGTGAGAGACTGTTTTTTATTCCTAGCTCTGTCAGGACAGTCGGTTAGCGTTCTGGAAGATCATATCAATTCAAGGACGATCTCAGCTAAACTGTTTCACTCTCGCAAATGTGTAACCGAATTTTATGACAGAGCTAAGATTAAAAAACGGATTTTCCCCAACTGACAATTTTGTTGGAGTTTTTGCCTGCAAACAAGACGTGACGAAAACACGCGTTGGTTAATACAGAAACCGAGGGGACGCCTTGAAAGGAAACGTCGATATGTGCGTGATATTCCACTCATGCCTTTGCATGAATGTTCATAAGAACCATAACTGCTATCAGTGGTATCAAACCTCTCCCTTCTTCTAAGAGGCATATTCAGTCTCCCTACTCTCCCCATTCGAATACTCAACCGGCTGCCACAGCCTAATGATAAAGTAAATAGAGTATCCAGAATATTATTGATGGAAAGTCCCTTTTACAGCTGGGGGAAGATGGTACACA
This sequence comes from Sogatella furcifera, assembly GCA_017141385.1. NCBI lineage: Eukaryota > Metazoa > Arthropoda > Insecta > Hemiptera > Delphacidae > Sogatella > Sogatella furcifera. The sequence goes on along the minus strand of CM029552.1, from coordinate 24,189,016 downwards.
TCACCTTGAATGCAACCATGCATACGAAGTGGATAATTATGTAAGAGACCGTGGATCTGATTCAAATGTCAACAGTCAATGTGAACTGATTCAAGGCGTTCTGTGGCTTCCCCTTTTTGTGACACATCAATAGTAACGTGTGAATTGGACTTAGTTACCAAGTTTTCAAGCTTATTAATCGAGAAAACAGTTGAAACTTTAGGGTCCACATCCACTTGAAATTCGGACTGTGACAGTCAAAAACTGAGTTTATGGAGAAACTGAGTTATGGATTTTGGATGGCAGTCCAAAATAGGTGTAAACCTATTGGACGTGTGAACGATTGAACTGTCAGTACGAACTGACCAGTGCCGGACTGGCTAGGATATGGGCCGTCGGCTATACTCGCTCAAGGGCCCCCCTAAAGAGGGGTTGTGGGGGGGAAGTTGGACCCCAACACCATTTCCAATGGAAACGGGGGTGGGGGGAGGGGTAAATTTGCAGTTTTTCTCCAAATACGTTGAAATCTTTCTAATTAAACAGTTCATTTACTATTATTGTACCGTACCTAATTAATATTTGTGTAATATTTACGTAGATACAGGCAGTAGAAATATAATAACTTAAACATCACAATATTGGTAGCAGTATTGAAATACTGTAGGCCTATCTTGATGAAAATTGTCTTTTTATTTCTAGGCTACGAGTATAGTAGTATTAATTCTTCAATCAGAATCTGATGAACTTCTCCCTCTTTTATGTACAATATTATCTATCCATATCATAAGCTGTGAAATACATTTAATTGTAAAAATAAGTATTCGGTTGTCTTGATCAGTTTTAGGACTCTATTCATCACCCTGATATAGAAAAGGGGGTCCGGGGGGTCTCCCCCGGGAAATTTTTATAAAATTAGGCCATTGAAAACAGCATTCAGAGTAGTTTAAGAGCCTGCCTTTGATTGATTCAATTCACAAACAAGAGAAGAGAAATCCTTTCTCACCACTTTTATTGAGATTAATTGTAATTTATTCCTTCAAAACTCCACTCAACTCATGAATTTGATATTAATGAATTATTTCATCAACTTGGCGTAGGCCTACGTATAAACAACAAACTACAAATATATAAGTATAATAGTTATTTTGATTACGAAGGGCAGTAATGATAATTTACTCTATTCATACTCTGACGGTGTCATTCATAAACAAAGATTGCTTTGTGGACTAAAGTATTATCCCCGACAGGGGGAAATTTTTTCAAGAACAATGTTCTCTAGGGCTATATTTTTGAGAGTTTTTAGCCTTATAAGAAATTTTAATTGAAAGTACCATGATCATTCATTCTATCAATGCACTAATTAAGTAAGTTACAACATTTCTATCGACAATCATTTTTTACAGTGATATAATCAAATTGGGAAAATTGAAATTTGTAGGAGATGGAAAGCAAGCTGTACTCAACTATAGTTACCTTTTGAAATAAGTTTACGTACTCCGAATGAAATTATGGTATAAACTTTCTTGATTACATAGTTTTCGCCTATTTGTTCAGAAATGATAATGAAAATTTTGAATTTATAGTGTTGAGGGTGTTGATGAGGCAAATCGAATAATTAAATAAAACAATAATAACTTGAAGAATATTATATTTGTTATTAAAAAAAAAACCATGGAATCACCATGTTGCCATGTTGAAAAATATCAGTATTATAGTCTACACACTTCGAGTGCTTTATTAGTAACTAGTCAATTCGATATTCACACTCATAGGCAGATTCTTGAGGGTCCGACTTATGTCGTAGATTAGAATGCAGGGCCCCCAAGGTCCCATAAAATGAGATCTGAAGAATTTTTGGCCTTCGTTTCTGGGCACTAGACTCGAACACTTCACAGAAGATTATATGAAGAAGGATTTCAGCATTTAAGGGGCCCTTTCAAGCTCTCTTGTGATGGGGGGGGGTCTCATGTCTAATCAGGGGCCTTAAAAGTCTGGTAAATTTGACGAATTGTAATAGTATTTATCAGAAAATGATTTACTTCTTATAAAATTCAATAAAATTTTGATTTTTGTGCTGCGGATATCTTGGGCCCCTCTGGGCCCCTGGGGCCCAGGGCAGTCGGCGATCGCCGACTAGCCGACCTGGCCAGTCCGGCACTGGAACTGACAGTGGATGTGGACGGTAAGGCCAGTATTCATCAATCGAATTTTAAAGTAGCTCACTACTTGGGTACTATCTAAGAATCTTTGAAAGCAATTCTTCTATTTCAGTTGAAATAGCTGAGCTAGCTCAACCTGTGTATAGACTTCGAATGTCTAAGCAGAAAGGATTGTAGTATTTGTAGTAATTGCTTCTTCATCTATTATATGTTTAGGCTACAGTTCAGTCGTTTTCAAAAACTCTGTGAAAACGATTGAAACATAAAGAAATGATGAAAAGACGATTAATAGATTTCGACAATTCCACTATGATTTTTATATATGACTATTATTTTTTTCTCAATCAATCGCAATAGTGAGATTTACTGAATATTATTAATAATTTACTGATTCTTGAAGTGAAACCATTCATCATCTAGTCATCGAATGATGACGAGTTGTCATCACCACTGGGACAAACCGCCCAAATCTAGTTATCAAATTGTTATCAAATGACAAGTTGCCGAGCAATATTCAGTATAGAGTAAAAAAACCTAGAAATATCTTTTCAAATTCTAACTGCAGAGGATTCATAGAACACTGCTTCAAATCCCGACATTTGGTGTTTGATGTAGATACAAACACAGTCATGCAACATTACAAAAGTAATGAGTACTTACCAGTTGCACAGGCATTGATGAGTGGAGCTAGTTACATATGCTGTTTGCATTTTTACATCGGCTGAAAGAGGACCTCGTTAAACCAGAAATAACAGAGCCAGCCCGAACTCACAGCCCGACGCCTTTCAAACAAAAATCAGCGACAAAGGCTCAACAGGCAGAGAAAATAAACAATCACCAATTCATAAAGCCCGCGCCGTTTATCAAAGCAATGGCGTTGCTCTGCTCTGCTATGTTGCCAAATTGCTCATAACCGCTCAAAGGTGAGCTCAACAAATAAGCCTGAAAAAGCAACAAGCACAGAATAAGCCTCACTGTCTACAAAGCCCAGTTTTCAAGCTTTGCATCAACCTTTCTTACCCTTAATATCTACGCAGAGAATAGCATTAAACAGATTGTTTAAAAAATGGAATCAGTGGTTTGGGATGACATTGAGGATTTTTTGTAATGAATTGACCAGAATTTGTATCCATGAATTGAATATGGTTGGTAATAAATTTGTTATGGCTTTCATGGTTTAGCTGTTATTATGAAGATTGTTTCAAGTGATGATGAGAGATAAAGTAGCTATATTGCTTTTTGAACTTAACATCTGATTGATCAATTGACCTCTGAAACACAGGGATTGATTCAAAGAATGCTTTTTGATGTTGTGCTTTGTTCAATTTGAAAATTGAATTTCCTTGCTCCACTCAAAGTCCTGTATCGTTTAGATACATATCGATTGTGTTTATTTATCAATCCTGTTATATTCCTCATACTTAATAAGACGCAACTATGTGATAGCAATGGATCTACTCATATAGCAATGTAACTACTGGCCAGGCGTCGATCAAACCCTGAGTTCCATAGTGCTCTTGCGATGGCGAGTTGCGTTGCTATTTGCAACTACTGTATTCTAATTTACCATTTGCTATTCTGTGACCCAGTTGCTCCCTGAGAGCTGTGAGTACGCCTTTAGATTATCAAAGCAAGTATTTCTGCTGTACACATTCACAGGTATGTCAAGCCTTGAAAGCCATTAGTATTTTTTTGACATTCTACTTCAACGAAAATCTCATAAAATATTACCTCGTTAATCGTGAATCATCATCAGGAAGTATATAATGATAAAACGTTTAGTTATATTCTTATAACATCAAATCGTCATCTAACAACGGCCTAGGATTGAAAGCTATATCAATTTGTTGATTAGAATGTATAGCGAATCACAGCAGCTTTCACGTATATGAACACGGATAATAAATACAATTATGAATATATACATACATATATATATATATATATATATATATATATATATATATATATATATATATATATATATATATTCATCTTTGATATCAAGACTGCTGACTCCATATATTATAATACTGCACAGTAATATAAACACCTTTGAGCCACAATGCCTCACCATAGCCATCAAGAATTGGGTTGCGTCTGCGTGAGCTACACACAATACACAATTCCACTTGCCTTTGTATAGCTATACACAATACTTGCTTCAGAATAGCGAGAGATCCCTGGTCCAAGGCTTGTGCTGTGCACTGTACATTGCAAACAATAAACACAACAGAGTCTCCAATATTCTGTTGAGGTCCTGCATTACATCAATAGGCTTGAATTTGTGATGATGCATGAAAGCTGACAAGAAAGCAGAATCGAGAATCACTATAGTGATCACAATATTACAATCTTATACAGTCTACCTTATAGCCAGCTTGAAGCAGTTCACACTAGAATGTATTGATCATATTTTGGTATGCAATCAATGGATAGGGGAGTGAAGAAGTGGTACTCAACCACAAATACTGCTGTAGTCTATGCAGTATTATCTGCAATATAGTGTCTGTACCTGTGGTGACTCGCATAGAGTAAGACTAATTAGTTCTAGTCTGTCGTTGTTTTAATATTACAAGTGAATTTGGTGTCTCGTTGGAGTAAGCAGAGATATGTATATTCCTTATAAGGAAGGTTCCGAGTTCAATCCTAGTGGGCGGAACAAATTTTCAACACAAAAAACGACCATCAGTCTTTTTGAGGAGACGATGAACCGTAGATCCCGAATGCCTGAAAAAAGTTGTTATCTATGACTAGCCGGCAGGCTCGCTTCGCTCGCCTTGTCCGCCTAACCAGGGGGCTCCGCCCCCTGGACCCCCGACAGTATAGGCAGTGGAAGTGAGTCAAACAGGCTCGCTTCGCTCGCCTGCAAAACCTCTGTCAGTGTCAGGTGAGACAAACAGGCTCGCTTCGCTCGCCTGCAAATTCCGTTCAATAGGGGTTTGAAATTTATTGAGCACAGCATTTCTACACCTAATCTGGACCTGTTTACCTAATTGCAACATTTTCTGCCAATTTGTTCTAGAAAAATCTAAGAAAAACTCTAAAAATTCAAAAAAATAGTAAAACGCTAATATTAAGCGTAACCTTGGGAAGTATATCAGACATAGTTTGAAACTTGATTCAATATCTTCCAAATTAATTCATCTATAATCTCGCTGAACCATTCAATTTACAGTTAGGATTGGTCGTATCAAGGCGGAAGATATGCAACCGGCAACACATCTACAATTTTGAAAACTTGATTACTGGCGTAATCTTGGACGGATTGTAAAAATATTTTAACACAAAATTTCTAGACCTTATTTGAACCTGTCCATCAAATATCAACATTTTCTACCGATTGGTTCTCGAAAAAATGAAGAAAACGTTGAAAAACTAAAATATTTGGCGTATCCTTGAAAAGTTTTTAAAATCCGTTCTTAGCGCGCGTCCAAACGTCCAACTAAACATGCCTGCCAAATTTGAACGCATTCGGTTCAGTGGATTTTTAGTTCTGGTGATGAATGAATGAATGAGTCAGTCAGTGCCATTTCGCTTTTATATATAGAGATAGATAATCAACTTTTTTATTACCTACGTATAGATGACGCAAAAAGTTAGGTGATTTCATCTGCTCCTTGTGTGCTCCAACAGCTAATGTTGTCAATTAGAGTTATCATTACCTATAATTGCCTAGATGATGTTTTTGGAATTGAAAGAGACAATGGATTCTTTATCAGCTGTTAGTAGGTTACATCACGTACAATATACAGGCAAAACCTCCTAACTTTTCTTGTCAGCTATGCTAGCCTAAAGATAATGTGGGCAAAACACTTGAAAAAATATATTGAGTATGGAATAATATGAAAAACCAATAATATAACTAATTATTATACTAAGGAGGAAGTCAACTGCAAAATTAATAAATTATATTGATGACTGTATATAGGAATACTAGTTTTGGATAGAAAAGGATAGTGACACAAAGTCTCAGTGCTTTTAGAAATATCTATGCTCTATCTCTAACCCTAAGAGAAAAATATAATAAAAGATATTTGAATATTTTGGATTAATGACAGGTCTATTGCTGAGGACGTCTATCCTCTAATGTTGAATTTATTTAAGTTCGTTCTTTGCGTTATACGAGTACGTATATGATACTTCCAATATATTGTGCAGTAAGTCGGAAGATACATCAAACAGTATGAATAATTGGCAGTTGATTTATGACAGCTTATTCAGCGTGGAACGCGCTCCAGTGAGCCCTGTAGAACGCATCTGAATAGAGGTTAGAAATTTCGTCAGGCTGATAAAATTTCAATTCGCCGCTTGAAGAAAATCTTAATGGAGCGGATTCGGCATTCTCGCTCTCTCTCTCTCCTCGGTTCCCGCGGGATGTCGGCTGAGGGATGAAAAGACGCGGACTCTGTAGACTGGGGTGGGTTGAGGCAAGGCCTGATTAACCTATGAAGAATTCATAATGTTGACTGACTTACTATGCTTTCTCGCAGCAGCTATCTCACTTCGTGTAGGATTGAACAAACAAGCCCTGCCAATAGGTTATGTACTGGGACAGGAGAGCTGTAGTTCCATCTCAATATAAACCCGGCAACCCTGTTCTTAGTCTGCCATCTCAATGACTGCTACTTTAGAATGCTGCCTCCCCCAACAAGGAAATGTGCTTGGCCTATGATTTTCCCGCTTTTCTCAAGGATTTTCAGAGACTTGCGCTTTCCTCTGAACCTTCACAAACCCTTATTCCCCCTTTTCGACTTTGCTCATTAATAATAACCAGCTTCCGATAGGGAACCCGGTGAACGCTATTGACAACCCTACGAGGTAGCAGGTATACTCTACAAAAGTGTGAGAGTGTATACAAACGTACTATGGTCTGTCTACGTAAAGAAGACTTTCTGGCAAGATGGGGAAATGACTGCAGCTCGGTCAATATTGGTTCAAAAGTTATAAAGTTAGTCTTAAATTGTAGGAAACATTTAAAACTACAATTTCAGACCAATTTATATATTTTTGAATCAATATTAACCAAACTGAAGTCATTTTCCCATATTATCAGAATGTCTTCTTTACTTGGACAGACTATATGAGTGTGTTGTACTGTATTTACAGAAGTATGAGCGTGTACTGTGTATAGTTTGGCGAAAATTCGTGTACACGTCCGCCGGCTGAAACTCATGGGAATGTTTGAATGGAGGACCTGTTCGTTTCACTCTCCATGCCAGCTGGGAATCCATAGAAAAGAGAATACATTGTTCGACAACACGTGCATTGCTGAATCAGTTCTCCAAGGACTCGAATCAATATTCAAATGGTTTCCTCCGACCAATATTCATTATTGAAGCGAGGGAAGTGAGATAAATTCTGTTATATTTTGTAATGGAGGAATTGGATATGGGATGACTCAGGGATTCCACAGGAAATGAAGAAGATGGATAACATTTTCACACCTGTGTTGATACAGATAAACTGAGGAAATCTAGTTTGATAGTGACTGATTCAGAATTTTTATATTCTCTACCTCTTTTAACTTTACATATGATGTTTGTTAAGAAGGGTAATTTCTAAATTGACAAGAACTATTATAAATTTCTGATCGCTATCTATAAGAGTATAATGATTGATGAGTTTGATATTATTGTTTGATATATTGGGAAATGGTGTGATTATTTCTCTAGTGAAGAGAATATTCTTATCCAATTCTCTCTCTTCGGTATTCAATGTAATGATAATACAATCATGATTTGATGGAATCATTTGATGATGTAATTATTATTATTATTATTATTATCGTATGCCATATTTGGTGTGGAGTCTCAAAAGGAAGTTCCACCGGCAAAATAACCTCAATTATCCTCGATGGGAAATTGTGGTATTTTCTTGAAATGATCCACGGAGATTTAACTGTTTAGAAGTTTTTCCAATTTGAGAGAGTTCAAGACACACAAAACACCAAATGATGTAATGATAGTAATGATTCGATGACAGATTACTTTATTCCATTATTCATTTTCAACAATCAGATTATATTGACCTTAATATGATTTTATGACTTCAGCCGCTAATCCATATCTCTCAGAGATATGGATAATACTGTTTCAGAGAAATTAAAAAAAAAGTAATTAGGTGATGTCTTTATAGGAGAACACTTTTTTAAAGTCTTTTATTCATCAAATTTTATTTTAATTCTTCGCAAGTGATCACATTCCATCCAATAACAAGAAGTTATTCATTCATTAGAAGAAGTTCCAGCATTCTCCATAACAAAAGAATTCTTTCAATAAAATCTACATCGATTTGGTAATTAAATGCAATCGATTGCCAGACAAAACTTACAAATTAGCGAACACTCGAACGTTCAACTATAAAGACAGCAATTTGCAAGTAGAGCAGTAGCCTAGTTGCCAGTTGAATTTGGCTCAATACCTATGTATCTGCCACTTGAAACTCAAATAAAAGCCTTATTAGAGCTCGCTCCATGATTGTTATTTGCTCACTGAATTGGAGATATTTGCATTGCTAGTTAAGACGAGTTTCAGAAGCAATCTATTTCGACTGGGTGGATCTTTTAGTATTTGAGCGTCTTGTTTCGACTGTTGTAGATCTATGAACGCCTCAATTTAATTTCGACTCAATTCATGAGAAAATGATAGTTTTTACAATCTCATAGTTTTTGATAAGAAAAACTTTCTGACCATAGTTTTTGGATCTCGTATCAGAAAGGATTAAGCATTATAATCATAATCATGACCCAATTTTTGAAAATTCTCATTCTAAATTAGATTCAACTACTCAATATGTTTATTATTGAATTTGGAGTATTTTCTTATGAGAAGAATCATTTGAGAAATATTCAATTTGGAAACAAAACCAACGAAGATTCATTAATCATTTAATGAGTTAGACGTAAGAAAAATATTGAAGGACAAGATTGAGAATAATTTCATCCAGTCATGATTATTATCCCAGATATTGGCGAGATTACACAAAAAAGTTTCACTTGTTGAAATGGATGAGAAAATAATTTACAGAATAAAATCACAGAAAGGAGAGAATGAAAACTACTAACTCATTATTTCACACGCAAAAATTACCTCCCTGAGTTATTGAGAAACATGATCTATTCACAGAATGCTCATAATGCTCATATATGGCATATCAAGAATGATACCGTTAATGTTGTCTAGTAAGCCCTTAATTCAACCGCAGATAACTCGAAAATAAGCGATGCTAACTACTCTACAATTGTCAACCCCTAATAAGGTTGAAGCCAGTAAATGACCCGTGAGTTACTATACACTTGTTAACCCCTAATAAGGTTGAAGCCAATAAATGACCCTTGAGTAACATAGGAATAGAACTGCACTGGAGGCAAATATTGTCTCTTATGCTCCAAACTGAATTAACCTTCCACCAAATTAGAAGCCATATGCCAGCAGTGATACAAAACAGAAGTGAACTAGGTCAAATTTCAAATGAAACCCATGAGCTAGTCTGTTCAAGCAAATGAGACATTTTGGCAAGATGGGAAATTGACTCCAGCTCGGTCCATTTTTGTTAAAAAATTACAAATGTGGTCTTAAATTGTAGAAAACATTTTGCTCTTCAATTTGAGACCAGATTGATAAGTTTTGAATCAATATTGACCGAGCTGGAGTCATTTAACCATCTTGCCAGAATGTCTCCTTTGCTTGGGCAGGCTATACTTGCAAATTGCAACCGTTTCTGCAACAAGTACTACTTTCATTAATTTGGATTCTGACCAATGAAAGGGCAGTGTCCGAATAGCCAATCAATCATGCTGATGAATTCAAATTGAAGCAACGTCATGTTGGTTGAACTTTAATACAGTACACTCCCTTGATTAGCTCCTGATGAATGAACTGAATTATTCACTCTGGCTGAAACACGAGCTGGGAAAATTCCATTGAGGCTGGTCTGCAGCTTTTCAGAAGGTGGATATTTGAAGAAGAAAATAATTTTTCCATCGTGGAACAGGAATATGAATTTTTATTTCAATTAATGCATTCAATCTCATTGATTAAGGTTTAATCGGATTTGCTATGTTAATCATGGAACTTAACTGGGTCTTTTTGGCTTGCTCTACCCGGCTTGTTGTTATGTATTGAAATGCAGGTCTTGAATAAATCTTGGGAATATGAACCAATATATAGGCTATATCCTCATGTATGTGTTTATTATTATCATTGTCTAACCTACTTCCATAAATTTCCACTCAATTTCTCAAGGTGGTTTATTTGAGATTAAAATTCTCAATTATTGCTAAAAGTCTTGAATTCTATTCCTTATTGTGTGGAAAAACCGAAGTTATTGATTTTCCAACTCTGAACTCTATAATAGAGTGAAACCACAGCAATCTCTACTAATCTATGATAGAAGATTCAGATTCATTCACTTTATTCATGTATATTACAGAATACATCGGCTCAAATCCTATATTATGCAAATTAAAAGTTATACTATTACATCGCTCGCTTTAAAACCGAGTATAGACTATGGAGACTTACGGAAATGATTGGAATGTAGGATTTAATAATTAATTATGTTAAACGTTAATATAACTAATGCTGTAATTACATAAAAAGGCGGAGTTTGGACATGTGAAGATGGATATGATACATTACACATGCACGATAAATAGAAGTAGGACAAATAAAACATCATCCAATTTTACCTGAATGCAACTATTTCATGTTTCAAGTGTGTTTTTCTCTTAATATAGTTTCCTAAATATTTTCTTATTTTTTAAAAAATTTCACAAATTTCTTCACGTTACTTCCACTTCACATTTTCTATGAGCTTTCACAACCTATGTGACATCATTATTTGGAGTTCCTTGTTGAAAGCATGTGCCCAAACTCGAAGTGACACTCAATTATCTTGTCAAACCAGAGACAGTCGACATACATGAGTGTCGATCTCCTTGTCGGAAAGCACACACTGCCGCGTGAGTCGAAGTTGTTCCAACCCCTATGTCCACATCTGGTCGATTTTCGTCGACTTGGACGATCTCGTGCTCTGCACAACATGCTACCAATGCTTCAGTATATGAGGCATGCGGCGCAGCAAAACGAAATCGAATAAGGGAGGAGACAAGGAATGAAAGTCTGGTTCTGGACGCCTACTTGCATATTCATGGACGTTCCTCGCAGGAGGAAGGAGTCTTCCCTCTATGGTCAGAAAGTTTGCTGGAAGATATGGACTGAGAGGAAGTGCGGCTCAATCTCACCTATCTCAATCCTGCAACTATTTCACCCCTCTGCTTCAATAAACTGTTATGAATAGGTTATTGATCACTCAAACTGGAGACAAATTATTCCGCGACGGTAGAGCGTTTTACTCAAACATTGAAAGGATTATCATCAAGGGTTCAAGAAAAATTTTATAATGGAATATGATGCACATACTTAAGTGCTTGAATAATTTTGATTTGTTGTGTGAATGATAAAATAGGCGGATAGCTAGAATAGGAGGAAGAATAAAATAGGTAGAAAATTTGAGAGGCAATTTATGATTCAAATTTCCTCGATCATTAGTTTTTCCTCGTTTTAAAATGTAAATTGAGCAATTTATGTTGAGCTTTCTCTCTTTATCATTAATAATTATTATCAGTCGAGTTTTTTTTCAAGTATGAATACATAAAATTGTTACGTATTGTAGTAATTAAATTGAGGAGTGATGTTTTTGTCGAGCAGGAAAGTTTTCATAGTGCCTTATTTTGAGGAAACACGCCAAAACATTCTTATCTTATCATGAGTTTATCATTAGCCTACTTTTAAAAGTTTTGGTAAATTCAACAAAATTTTCAAGTTAGATCATATCCATAACACCTCTTTCTAATACATCATGTCAAATGCAAGAGAATATTTAAAAGAGATATTTCATTCCAACAAATACGAAATTTATTGGAAATAATTGTGATGAACATAATGTGCAGATGGGCAATCCATAAAGTGGAGATGATGATGACTTGTAAATTAAAAATTCCCGTATCTTTTTCAATACTTTAATACTGCATGAAAATGATATATTTTTTAAAAACAAATTTTCAATTTTCTTTTGAGTAAATACTTTCAATTTTAATGAGAAATGAGGTATCTGAGAATATATTACTCGGAAAAGTCTGGAATGTATTCAGCGTTCCACGTACTGCACACGCGACCTGTTATAAGTCACATTTTCCCGAAATAAGTTATCATAGCTCGCACCTGGGGAAACCTTAGCTTAAGTCGATTTTTCCTAATGGAAAACGCGCGTTTTTCGGTTGAATAACGATGAGATATGGTGACATAGGCTGAGCTGCAAATAGGCTCGCCAGATGCGAGAGAGCGAGTGTTGCGACTTTGTGTTTTCATCAAGTATTGCTCGCCTTGAGTCAACACGCCTTTTAACGTTCTCAGCACGTCTAAAAAAGAAGGAAAGTTTTTATAATTTTGGTGACACAGGGGGCGTTCTCGTGGTGCGGAAAGAAAATGAAAAAGAGGAGAAGTTTTGCGTGTCTCGAACGAGCTAGTTAAATTACCAAAGGGCGTATGACGTCTGTTTGAGTCCTGTTACTCGGCAGTATAACAAGATTCCATTAGCGGCTCCGTGCGGCAGGGGGCGCACTAAGAAATCCCCAGAGAACCCCGGCGGTCTTTGCATGAAGCCTGTTTTGCAGTTTTATTATGGGCTGGGGCCTACATCGCCTTACTCTGTAGAAAATACTGATGGTTCTTGGTCTGGTTTGGGGCCTTACTCTGGTGATAATACTGATGTATATAGGTCTGGTTGGGGGCCTACATCACCTTACTCTGTTGAAAGTTCTGATGTATCCTGGTCTGGTTTGGGGTTTTCATCGTCATACTCTGTAGGAAAGACGAAGAAATGACAGGAGAGTTGGTATGAAGGGAGGATGTGGGAGAAATATTGGGTCGTGAAACTGGAAAGCCCATCCCGGAAAATGAATGAAATGAGTTGTACAATGTACAATGAATATAATGAGTAACAAAGTATGATAGCGATGAAGAGATTCATGGAGATTTACAAATAGAGAAAGTGATCTGTGAGTAAAAATATGATATTTTTGTTATTCATGTGATGGAAAAAATGTGAGATCCTCATGAGCTCTAGGATTGTGCGTGGGAGATGAGAAAAATGATGTTGAGAGATGACGACTTCTTTTGAGGAAGTTGGAATCTATATCACATTGATTCATAATGTGCAAATGAGCAATCCATCAAGTGAACGTGCTGATAATTATCTTCATTATCATATTAATCATCTTGATGAATTAGAAATTGAGGTAGCCTTTTAAGTGCATGTCATTCGAAAAAATGCACTATTGGTCTTGCCCTGACAATCGAAAATTTATGATGTGATATATTTTTTACACGTTTCCGAGCCCCTAGAACACGAATTTGATGTCCGTTCAAATTCATATATCTCTATATATATTTATATATGTTCAGATTCTTGTGAACACGATAACTCCCGAAGGGCTTGTCGGAGAGCGACCAAATTTTGCACAAAAATCATTAGTGTTAATATCTCGGTCTAGTTCGTTAACCAGCCAAATTGGTTCAAGGGTAGGGGTTGAAATTAGGGGATGAAAGTTTAGAAAAATCACTACAAATCGACCAATAACTTGATCGTTTTGAAAATTGGAGTGTACAATACCCCTATTATGCCTTACAATCTGAGCCATCAACGAAAAAAATTAAATAAAAAATGGCGAATAATATGCCAAAAATGGTGTTTCCATGGGTTTTTCGAAAACGGCACTTTTGAATTCATACCCTGAATAGCTCATTATAAGTCATAAGATTTAAGCATAGAATTGCATTTGAAATGCACTCTTTCCGACCGCCAGCTGCCGGAGCGAATTTTTTAATCTTTATCAGTGTTTGAGCATAACTTAACGGAATATATGCTATGTTTAAGGGTACCAGGATTTTTCATCCATTGATAAAATAGCATCATTTTTGACTACTCTTCACATAAACTTTTTCTATTCAACATGATAATAAATAAATGATAAATAAATCTCATATATTCCTTATGAAGATTTTGTTATCACAATTCCATATCTTTAGTCTAACTTCCTCCTGTCCTAGGAATGAGTGATAAACTTCTCCGTCATCAGTCTCTACTCTCTCATTCTTCCTTCCCATTGAATCAGAGCACTCTGCTTGTGCTGGTATCGTTGACAACGCCAATTTGCAGACTTCTAATCACAATCACACGCTCTTCTGCACATACACATCCCATTTTCGTCCCAAATAAGTCGCATCACATTCACGACCAGTGAATTCCCAGAGTCCTTTTCCCATCCACGGGAAGCTCATTTGAAACCAACCAAATAACCTACAATTCCCTCCACTATTGAGGAAAATCTATTTAACAATAAATAATATCTCATTGTTTTTATGTCATCTGCAATGGCACTGAAACATGTAGAAATTATTGCAGCTCAAATGCATTAGATGACAACGTCTTCATTCTCTTTCTAATGAATAATTTTTCATATTTGCTTAATAGTCAAGATTTCATTGTGGTATTCATCCATATTGATTTTTGATATTGGATATTTGAAGACACAGCTTCATTATAAATTCAATGATAATTCCGCACATTGATAGGTAACGTTGTTGTGCTGTGTTGAATGGTTCAATTATAATTTTCAAAATAATTTATTTGTTTCCTACAAATGTAAAGGAAAAAATGGGAGTTGATATTCAGTATGTTTGGTTGTTGTGCTGAAATGAATATCAGCATATATACATCATGGATTGATACATTGATGTTTCATCAATAATCATATTGGTGATTCGATATGGTTCTTAAAAGTAAATGTTTTGTTCTAAGAGCAACCTAGAAGGAGAAGATGTATCGAGTATTTGGTTGATCTATATACTTTCTCCTTCAAGTCTCCCTTATTATGAGATGCCAATAAAGACTCTCGACCACGCAGCCTATCCGAATGAGTGCTTTGATAGAGGCTTGCTTTCCATCATGAGAACTTTTTATACTTGGGCTTTTCAAATACAGAACTTTTCCTTCCCAAAGACCCTGACAATAACAATAAAAGATGTAAGTTAGAGTTTCATGCTTTCCGTTTTATTTTCACCATCATTGACTTTTATGCAGAGAAAAATCGGTTTACTACTGATATAAAAAGCTATTTTCGGAAAGCAATACTGCAGTACTCTTGAGCTCATAATATGACGGAATGGAATTATATGGTACGGAAAATTTGTATAGATTTTTCAATATGAACGGAACTACGTTATGCTCAATATTATTACAGCGAATAATTCAGGCCAAAATAAATTTCAGTCTGATTGGATAATGGATGATTGAAGTATTAAAGGTACAACAAAATATCAGACCACTTGAGCCAATTGTTTAGTTTTTAATGTTCAATTTAAATTTAAATATTGTATTAATACTTAACTTATACAATTCATGAAATGTATTGTTATCGAATTTAATTATATATTGTTATATTTAATTATATTGTTATCGAAATATATAATTTCTTGATGAACTTTTGAGAGTTTTAACTCACTGTAAACTATAACTGTAGTTATAGTTAATTTTAACTCACCGTGGTTCACTATAAATTCGTTGACAATCTGCAACATATAAATATCTATGCCTGAAATAGATTATTACAAATTTTCTATGAGAACTAGATCGATAAGAAGACGTACTTCTATTATTCGCATAACAACAATAATCAATGGCATAAGCCATTGTTTCTCTCACAATGTTTTGCAAACTCGCTTCAAACAAAGCAAACATTTCTGTCCAATTATATACTGTTCCAGATAAATAAATGAACAGCCATATAACCATTCTGCCCAACAGATATTGTCAATTTTAAAACAATATCAGACAAAACAATTGTGGATTATTTTCTTCTCTGTTTTGTTTATTGTTATCACGCCAAAATAACCCGTTTCCGCACGATCACGTCTCAATTATTCACGTGATCAGACCGATTGAGGGGTGACGAGGGTGAAGGGGGTTTGTAGCGGCTCGTGGTTCGAAGAACTGGAAAGGTTTGAGCGCCTTTATTTTGACATTTTTGTTGGATAAACAAGGAGAGCAAGCGGATAGGAGAAAGGTGTACATAATTCAGAAGCGTAAACTAGGGCAGACGATCAGGTCTGTGGAAGTATTTTCACTCTTTTTTCTGTTCCACCTACTGTTTTGTTATTCTTGTCGATCTGCGTTCTTTGTCACACACTCTTCCATAGTCTGCTCAAGCAAAGAAGAATTTATGGCAAGATAGAGAAATGATTCCAGCTCGGTCAATATTATTTAAAAAATTAAAAATTTGGTCTCAAACTGTAGGAAACATTCTGATCTACAATTTGAGACCAAGTTTATAATATTTTAACCAATATTGACCGAGCTGGAGTAATTTTCCCATCTTACCAGAAAGTCTTCTTTGCTTGGACAGACTATAGTTTGCTCGCTCTCTTTCCTCGTGGACAAACCCTTTGCCCCTGCAAAGCAGAGTATAGGCAACACGCGATTCAACCATTATACAAAGTGCCTAATTGCTAGCTACGTTTGCCTATGACCGCTCACCCATTCAAAACAAAGACCTTCGCTGCTTTATTTCTTTCTTGCACTCTCTTCTTTTCCTAGCCAGTAGTTGAACGTTGGTCGTTATTAATAGTCTCTTCCACATTCTATTACCTTGGTTCACAACGTTAACTCTGCAGGAATAACAAGTTGCCTGTAACTAATTCTCAAAGTAGAATCATTGTTTCATGTTTCAACTACTATGAGGCAATACGCCCAGTAGGTGATAATAAGTGGAAGATGGACAGTTAAGTTTCACTTCCTATCTCATGTTTCACTCTAGAAATTGAAAATCCAATACAATATTACAGTGGAGAAATAATACAATGAATGGAAACACTCATTGTCGTCACTTTACAGTTCACTAGAGATTGATAATAATTCAATAACTAAAGCAAGTCTGTGTGGATGGAGCTTTAGATATCTAGAAAAACTATGTTACCTTTCTACCTTTGAAGAAACCTTCATTTTTTTAAGATCAAAATACCACTATTAAAAAGGAATAGAAACAACAATTGCATAGCTGGATTTATGAGATCCAACAATTCTAATTTCTTGAATCACACATTGAACTCAGATCATCAAATTTATCTTTCTTAATTCATGAGAAGTGGTGAAAGTTTTCCAATCATTGGATTTGAAAATCAAATATGCAAGGCGATCTCAGTTTGTAAGTTGGAAAACGTTGATTTCAGTCTAGCAGTGGAGTAAGATCTCTTTTCGTTAACTTTGATTCTATTTAAAGTAAGAAGTTTCTCTGAATAATGATAGCAGTCCTAAAAACTACTCAAAATTCAAAATTGAAAGCTGTAGACTACTTTATGTTATCGGTTAGAGTTTCTGAAATTCTGAAAGCATTCGTATTCAGTGTTGCTTGATGGGTGACCTGAATAACAAATTGTGGTATGTCTCAACAAGTATAAAGTTTTGAACGATCTATTCTGATCTAGGTTCTAGATAAGTGGGGAAAATCTGTATTATGCGTTCGGATTGGTGGTTGGAAATGCAGTGAAATTCTGCGAACTGGTGGGCCAATTTAGTTACACCATTAGGAGCTCCGTTGTATTTTGATAGTCTCTACTAGTTCCAGGACAGGAAGCTTGAGTAGTTCACAGAATTGGTAGCTGGATTTCATCACTTTTCTCAGTGGTACTAATTGAGAATCTTCGGTGAAGTTTAAGATAGATTTGGTTTACGTACAGACTAATATATACAAACTGATTGTACAACCAAAATCAGTCTGATTGTTCTGAAAATAGTACAGTTAATTTATTGATAGTGCATTTCTTGGTTTCGTGAATTTATGAAGTAGAGTGGAGTGAAGTTAAGCGTTGCATGGTACTAGAATACTCAGAGATTTTACCTGTCAATCATTATTTTCGGCTAGGCCTATAAAAATCTGCTGGTACAAAATCAGAAAGATCTAAGTGTGACTTGAGTAAATTTCAATATTATACTATATTCTTTTGTTACAGTATTTTTCAACATTTCACTGACGCAAAAATCAATCGAGTTCAGGTTGATTTTGATTAATATTCTCATTTGTGTTCCAACAGAAAAATTTCCAATAAAGTGTTATAAGGGAGAATAATAATCACTTATATTACTAATAAATGAATAATCTATTGAAAGTATGTAAGAAAAGGAATAAAAAATAAGTGCTGAAGATTATTTTAGTATTCCAAATCAAGTATAAACCAACAGCTACTTCTCAAATGAAAGAGAAGGAACGAGGAGAGAATAATTACAGTCAATATTGAAAAGATTGGCAGAAGGTGGAAGAAATATTTCAGCTTGGAAGAAGTAATGAGTAACAGTAAATAAAATTTGGGGGAGATGTATAAGAAGGAGAGTGAGTAATTGGGATGCTGACTGTTGAAAAGAGAAGTTGTGAGAATAGAACAGAGATAGGCAATAAGAGTGTGAGAGTAAGATGATGGCGGTGTTGAAAACATGATGTGTGAGGGGTTGGTTTGGGTGGGAAAAGGGGGAAGAACGGTGGAAAGAAGGGGTGTATAATGGGGGAAGAAAGGGGCAGAGAGGGAGGATAAGGAAGGATAAGTGGTGAGAAAGGTGGGTGAAGGAAGGAAGAGAGGGGGAAGATAGGGAAAAGAAAGGGTTGATGAAGGGGGAAGAAAAGGGTGAAGAAAGGGGGATAAAGGGGAAAGGAAGGGGGAAAGGGAGGAGAAAGGGTGAAGAAATGGTGAGAAGGGAGGATTAGGGAGGAATAGGGGGTAAGGAGAGGAAGGGTGGAGAAAGGGGGTGAATGGCTGGAGAAAAAGGGGAAAGGGGGAAAGAGAGATGAAAGGGGGAGTGGTTGAAGGGGGATAAAGGGCGGGGGTTAAAGGGGGATATTTCAAAAGCTCAAAATCGACAGCATCCTGAGACCTGAGCTGGGCTACATCATGCACCGATGAACATCTCGCTAGAATAAATGATAATCAAACAGATGGGGAATTTGAAGGGGTTGAAGTGAGCAGGTGGGGGAACTGTACAGGAGTGGTTGTGGGAGGGGATGGAGGTGTATATCGTGGAAACATCGAGCCGTGGTTCGGGGACGAACCGTCATTCGTGATTACACCCTTTCAACTTGCTTGTACCCCCCCGGTAAACCCCTGAATTTGTGTGTAAGTATGCGTGCTCTACAACAGAGTTACCAAGCAAGAAGAAGACGAAATGATGGCAGTATGAGGAAGTGAGAGAAATATAGATATGGATAATATAAGATTCGATTAGATTTGTCAATTCATATAGATAACAACAAAACATTACAGATCCATTTCTAAATTTCAATAAACGAATGATGTGAGTATAACTATATTTAGGAATAAAATAAACAGTGAGTAAACCTAGGTGTGTGTGGAGCAAATAAATGTTTTCAAAATTTCATAAGCTTAAACTCAGTAATTATTCATCAACAAATGGTACAAAAGTGATAGAAATATTATCAAAAAATTTGTTAATGGCAATTTTCCTTCGAATGGAATAGATAATCTAAATATAAAGGCGATGTGAAAGAAATAAAAATGTCCATTCTTCGAAAAGGATATCAAAATAAAATATGCTTTTCATTGAAACTTGGGCTTTTAATGATTGGAAAAGAGGGAAAAGATAGCGAAGATGTAAATCCAAGAGTGTAAACAAAAATTGTGATTAGAGAGAAAAGAATAGGAGAGCAAATTACTTACACTTGAAAATGGCAAATTATCCGAAACATGTGTGTGAAATAAAAAAAAAAAATTTTTAAAGGGTACTCTGATTATAATCATTTTTAAAATTTTAAAAAATACAGTAGCCCTAGAAGAAAAGAAGTATAGGAGAGCAAATATAATATCAATATTGGAAGGACAGGATGAAAGAAGAGGAAATAAGGTGATGGAAGGAGAAAAAACTAAATAAATAAGGAAATGGATGAAGTGACAACAGAAAAAGGTGGAAAAGAGTAAAACTCACAGAGAGTTCAAGAGGAGTATTGGAAAGAAAAAGTTAATGAAAATTTAAGAAAGTGGAAGTGTAAATAAACTGAAAAAAGACAGAATGAGTGGATGAATACTGGTAAACAATGAAGGAATAAGTAATAGATTAAATAATAATGCTAAACAATGAAGGAATAAGTAATAGAAAAATTGTAGATTTGAAAGAGGTTGGAAACATTTCCAACAGAGGTTGGAAAGGATGTAAGGATGCGAATATTGCAAAATGGAGTTTATAAGAGACTCGCATGATGTCTGGAGAGGAATGAAGGCCGGAGATGAAGAGGGTGAGACTGTCTTGGAGGGTGTTTATGGTATGAGAGAGGAGAGGAAGTCAGAGAGACAGAGTGGAGTAAGTTAGGGGTGGCATTCTCTCTACTCATCCAGTCAATGCTCATTCAAGCGGGTAAGCTTGTATCGCAACAGGAAATTAGAACTTGCGTTTATAACGGGCAAAGCCTTATCACTTTACGATTGTTTGGTAAAAAGTGCATTTCGCCGCAGAACTACATGCTACATCATTGTTCGAGTGCTGTCATGAGTAGCGGCTAAGTATTGAATGCGATGATTCAATTGGGAGATCCATGATTTGCTTTTACGTTAAAAATGTTTCAATGGAATAGAATAAAATTCGTTCGAAAAATGAACATAAAATCTGAACATTTGAACAGGGCCAGATTTAGAATCTGTGTGCCTCTAGGCTAAGCTTTGTCAGGAGCAAACGCATAGTAAGTGTTTCCTATGTAGAAAAAAAATTATAATGAAAAGTTTATAATACAACGATCACTTTTTTCGTTTGAGGATTGAAGGGTTGGGGAACAAAACAATGATCTTGGAAGTTTTCTATGTAGGCATCATATTGTATAACATCAATACTGTTCGTTGGAGTTCATAACAAGAACACACACTCAACGAATGAAATGAAACCCGAGCGCCTTAATTTACTTCACTGTAGGCAACCAGTGTTACACTACTGAAGACATCGATAAAACTTGCGCTTGGCAAATGTCTGTTAACAATTCTCAACTCAGGTCAGTATAAAAGCCGTCAACTCATAATATCAGGTGCAGCTCACTGTATATCTCCCTTTGATAGATATTGTTCGAGACTATTTGAAGTAACATAATTTATTCCACAGTTTAACTTATACATTCAACTGTGAATAACTTACTTTTATGTGTTTTTCAATAGATATTGGTGAAACAGGATTAAAAATAATAATGAAATTTCCACTCTTTTCATTTCAGGATTGAAAATTTAGAAACCAGAACACTGATCTAGGAATGTCTTTGAATTAGGCGATTAAAATCGTTTGAAAATATACTTGAACAATACGTTGGATAATTATTGTGAAACATTCGACAAATTTACCTGCTCTACACTTTTCCTATCATTCTCTCATTGCTTTTCTGAATGCTTCAACGAGATTTCTCCATCCACTCCAGTTTCAATCTGGGCGTTGATAATGGTCTCCGCTTCACCCCTCCAACGCCTTTCTCTAGATGGAATACTTTCATTGTGGAATTAGCATGGGAATCTATACATATCCTCAGGTATATCAACCATACTCCACCAATTCATTTCTAACGAATATTAACTTGATTATTCTTCAATAACTCAAGGAAATTTGATTTGTTTTCTCAATATACAGGGTGTTTTAGAAGGAATGTACAATACTTCTCAGGCTGATTCCTTCCACCAAGTAGGCAAAAAGTTCCATGGGACCAACCCCAAAAACACTTTGTTACTGCGATAACAATGGCGGAAAATTTACATTTTTCAAAATATATTAATTTTTATAATTTTTTACAGGCTTTATTAAGGTTCTTAAATAATCATTTCCTATGTAAAATTGTCTGTGGAATGAATTCAATGAAACCAGTTCCAAGTTTGTAACTTCAACGGTTATGGAGATAATTGGAAAAATATGCTAGAAAACGCCATTTTTTCAACAATAAGGGGTATAACTGGATAAGGAATCATAAAATTGTATTTTTCATTAATGGAAGTTGAAGAGAGTCGGATTCTAAAGAAAAACTTGAATGACGGCGATCTTGTAAATCAACCAAATCTCAGAAATGACGATCAAAAATCGCAAAATTAACAAAACATAGCACAAGAGATGAATTTGTGTTTATTTGCGATTTTTGATCGCTATTTCTGAGATTTGGGTAAGATTTGGATAACCGCTGAAGTTAGAAACTTGGAGCTGGTTTCATAGAATTCCTCATCTAACTCTACATAGGAATTGATAATTTTAGATCCTCACTAAAGCCTCTAAAAAATTAGAAAAATTAATATATTTTGAAAAATTTAAAATTTTTGCCATTGTTATCGCAGTAACAAAGCGTTTTTGGGGGTTGTTCCCATGGAACTTTTTTGTCTACTTGATGTAAGGAATCAGCCTGAGAAGTATTGCACATTCCTCCAGAAACACCCTGTATAAGAAAGTTTCGGAAGTATTGTTTTTCACAATACCTTCCTCTGAGGACTATTTCACTTGATTCTCAACAGACATTGATAAAATAAGAAAATTCAAAGGCACTCTTAGCACATGACTGGGGTGCAAAGGATATCAGTGTGGACGGCGATGAATGGAAATCGAATGTACAGAAAGGAAGGAGAAGAGGGAATGGGTGCATTAAAGAGTGAGGAAGGATAAGGAGGCTCGGTAGCATAGCAAGAAGTGAAGCCAATTACATTTTCTGTGCGACCGGAGATTGAGTAAAAGTTGGGTGTGAACAAGGAAGAAGAGTGGGAGGAAGATAGAATTAGACATTGTATGAGCATGAGAGAGAGAGAGTGAAAAAGAAAGAGAGAGAAAGAGGGAGAGAGAAAAAGTTAGTGAGTAAGGGAGAGGACACCGTGTACTACAAGCAGTACAACCAGGCCAAGGGAGATAAAGGTGCATTATCCACAATGTAAGTGAATTAGTAAATTGGAATTACCGCAGCGGGATAAAAACCGTCTCTCCCTATGTCGTTCCGTTTCCCCTCCTCTCCCTTCTCCCTCCCACTGTCCACATTAATTAACTGAAGAGCGTCTGAATGGAGGAGAGCATCGTCCTCTTTTTCCCTTCCTTCTTTTATTCTTATTCTTAGGCTGTCTTTCCTCGATTCCTCCACAATCACTATCACTGTTCGTTGAATACACTCAGGTGCGTCTGGATTACTGCCGTTCTCAATCTACGATTTGTCGACGAGCCCTCTCAGGATTTGTTTTTCTAAAAGAAACCGGCGGAGCGTAAGCACTGCTATCGACACTGGGGCTTAGATTGTGTCTGGGTTTCTTTCTGTTTTCCAGAAGCGTTTCAAAAGTTTGATTGTCATTGGAATGCATTTCAAGTTGTATAGAACATGAATTAAGGTGACCTGGAATTATCATCTTTTTATATATTCGCAAGCAGGGATAAATATTTCGAGCTAAAATTTCACTTCTGTCGACATGAATTTATTTACTGTATTAATTTTGTATTTTTTATTTTTGTGCAATAAACGATTAGGTATAATACATTCTGTACATTCTCATCTATCAACACATTTTAAATCATTTTGAGCTTGATAGAAAGGTCAACATCTAAATTCATATCTTCATCACGAAATCAAGCTTACAATATAGCAAAACGATGTGATCTATTGGACTATACTTGAATATATTTGACTTCAGAAATGTCATTGTATGTATGAGATAGAATAAAAGTTATACCGATGAAAAGCTACATCTACTCAAATGTAAACCGTTGTAAGATCTTCAGCCTACTATCGCTGCTCCTAGAATCTATTGTATCACGCAAGTTGTGGGGGCGATTGTACACAATTCACTTTGTAATAGTACATTGATTGTACATTTTAATTGCACAAAAGTGAAACGAATCTTTTCTTGGATAACTTATAAAATTAATAAAAAAGAATATATATATAGGTACATACTATTATTATTTCTATAATAATTTCGAAACTCATTTTTATAACTTATAAGAATTGATATTGAAAATTGTTGAATGTTGCGGTTTTCTACTAATTGGAACGTATCTCATGTGGGGTTCATCAGAAGCTATAACAATTAGAGTTATCTCCAGTAAGAAAGGAGAGGACATTTATAGTAGATTTTATTAGCATTCAATCGATGAACATTATGTGAAAGCGTAAAAATGTGAACCGTTCACAAACATTTGTCTGACTGAGTGCGGCTGGCTTTATGACTGATACAACAAAATGAGGTACGACCGAATCTCGCTGGGAGTAATAATTTAGACCAGTAATAGCGTCATTACGTGAGGGGGTGAGTTGATATCAAGTCCTTCCAAGCAAAGAAGACATTCTGGCAAGATGGAAAAATGACTCCAGCTCGGTCAATATTGGTTCAAAAATTATAGATTTGGTCTTACATTGTAGATCAGAATGTTTCCTATGATTTAAGATTAAATGTATAATTTTTGAATCAATATTGACTAAGCTGGAGTCATTTCCCACCTTGCCAGAATGTCTTCTTTGCTTGTACAGACTATACGTACACCCAGAGACGGTCGGTTATGGATGGCGCATAAGAAGAGCTCGCACAGTTCAAGATATATATCTTGAATAATTCAGCCGGGCCGTTTTCCGAATGTGGGACACCGTAACTCTTTTATGGATTGATAAAAAAGGCCGTTTGCAAATTTTATTGCGGTAAAACAGACAATTTAAATGCCGCTGAGAATCCGGGTCCCGGTGCCACCGTTAAGGGGTAATTGAAAATGGAGCAGCAGCATCTGTGTCTATAAGATGGAGCCATCAAACCACGCAGGATGGCACACTATGAAAATCGAATAGGACCGCGGCTTGACATTCACTTATTTTATAACTGGGAAATGTGAGTCATCGGAGTGCAGAATCGAATGGAAGCAATAAATATAATTATAATGTAAATAAAGCATATAAAGTGAACAGTAAACATGAGGTAATATATATTGAAGGAATGGAAATTATAGTGTGAATAAGTAACAATAATAACGCTATGTGGTGTTCGTAGAGCTCATGAAATGAACAGTAATATGGTATGGAATGAAAACAAATACTTTATTTCAACAGTGATAGAAATCAAGTCTATAAAATAAAAAAGTAAAAAGCGATTATAAAATCATCAGAATCGGCAAGTAATCTGGTACCGAATGAAAACAATAAATAACATTATTATATAAATGAAACCAACGATAGAGTTAGATAGATGGAACGATATAGAATGATATAACTAATCAGAGTATAGCTAAAACCAAAACGTTGGAGCTGCTGGTGTCAATATTTATAAGAGTTGTCATCTAGCAATGATACTTTTGAAATAAAAAAGGCGATAGATACTTCTCATAAGCTGAATTATTTACATTATTAATTATCAAATTGAAATCGGATGAAAAAAAAACAAAATTATTGTAAATATTCTATGAGATTCTACAATACATAATTCAATACTTCTACCTCAATCATTGTTCCAGAATAAACATTCTGTCTTGAATCTAGCTCGTAATGAAAGTTACTGAAAGTTCCAAATTTCTGAGCGCAGTAAACTTGTTCGGTGAACTTGGAAAAGAACAGAATCCATTGGAAAGAACGCTGAAAGTGGATTTATTCGGCAGGAAAGTGGCAGAAGCCGAGTCTATCAGAAAAAGCTCGCGCTTGATACTTGCATTTAAGTACTCTCAATGAGTTGGAGACGACAAAACGCTAGGTGGATGGATTTCAGCTGGATCTCGAAGTTGGTTGGAGTGCGGAGATAGATACAACAGAGAAAAATTCCTATTTTCTGAAGACTAAAGTGAATTGGTCGATGCACGGTTCACCTTACAGCTTCCAATTCAACTTCTTCTCGGAGCTGTCTCGATTTATTTTTCTCGCTGTAGACGGTGATCTCCATCCTGAGTGGAAAACGAGTCTAGAGTCTGAGCTGAGCTGAGATCGGCTCGGCTAACTCAACTTCAGTCGCGATTGACAATCGTCGAGCAGAGAAAAGACATTTTTTTTCTTACATCGGAACAAAACCCTATGGTAAGATGTAAGGGGAAAATGTGTTTTTTCATATAAATGACAAGTGTATCGGTAAATAAAACGAATTAATAATTCTAATACTCAATAATGTGAGACTTACTAATGGAATTGAAAATGAAAATGAGTGGTGCTATGAATGAATAAGTGAATAAACTTATTACAAATAATTTTCATTATTAATGGTCGTATACCTCCATGGAAATATTCGATCAACGGTGGAGTATATAATAATATATATTAGGCTGAATAAATAAAATAAATTTAATGTATCAAATAATAGAAAAATAAAAAAAGTTACACGAAAATACGCTTCATAACTTACAGTTAGGTGATATAGAAATATTCTGCTTGAAACTCTTTACTTATTTATTAACTAACCTCACAATGAGAAATATTTGAAGCTTTGAGATATTCCAGTGTTCGAGTATAAGTAAGTTTTTGAAATATTCCTGTTGTGAAAAGTTCAATGATACGAAGTTTAAATAGAAAATTTTCTCTTTGATAAAATTTATGTTCTTTTTCGAGTCAACTTAACCCTTTATCACTTGGGGATGAATCCTACTTAATGGACAAATGCTATACATATCGATATAATCGATGTAATCTATGCAGGTAACTTCGCCCACATAGATCAGCTTGCAAACTCCTCTCCTTACCAGTCCCCCACTTCCTAGAACAGCTTCCAAAATTACCCTCTATTATTGTTTGCCATCGGTTCTTATTCGGAAATCGAGTCTACTTCCAATTCCGGAAGGATACAACAAGCAATGGAAGCAAACAGAAGCTGGGAGTTAACAAGAACAACAGTAATGAGAGCCGGGAGTAATACAGGGGGTTCTCAACTTCCCCATTATGTTCGGATCTCTAAAAGTATCCCAGCGAATTCCTTGAAACATTAAAGCTACAACTGCTGTCATATCCCAGCCGACAACTTTTGTATTACGTCTGTTAAAAATGCAAATCAAATTCTGTCGTCTCTCATTGGCTGACTGAAAAAGGCATGCGTCTTTTGTGTTACTCGACGACTTTCAATACTGCACAATTAATTCGCATTTGAACTTTGTCTTGACTTCTTCCCCCAATCGCCAATTTTGTTCCGACTCGTCATTATAAATAACTTATTTGCCAAAGAAAACTTTGAGTTTCTCCAAACGGAATGTCTGTGTTCGTTGAAGTTTCCGCTCGCATACACTCGAACTCACTCATTACGTTTCACCTCACTTTCTCATCTTACTTTTACTTTTTGAATTATTCCTTATTATATTCTGCGTGTTGAGAAGGAGGTAGAGGTTCAAAAACCTTAAGCTATGAAACTTTCATTTTTCAAAAATCACTACACATTTGAAGCGTAATTAGGTTTTATATTGGGCTTGGTCACAACGAACCAATATAGGCTACAAACTTAAATATAATGGGGATAAACTGTGTTCTGTTAATAAGTGGTGTAATTTGTGACTTCTCACAAATCTCATACAGTACTCCTAATAAAATAACATCTCTTATGATTGCAATTTGCTCAAAATTATTCCATAACACAAACGTGTCAATGTAAGAAAAATAAATGCTCAATGGATTCATCCTTTATTTGACTATTTCTCCCTTCTCATGTATAGGTACAATAATTTTTAATATTGAATATCATAATAATCTATATTAAATATTATAATAATAATCTAACAATATTATAATATCCATATAGGAAGTATAGTATCCATCATAGTATAGTGATGGAATACATTTTTAATCCAAGAATAAGGAATTTATGCCTTTGACTGCAGCCCATAATGTTTAAGACTTTGTTGGATGAGTGAAATATTTGAGAACAGCACAGGAAATTAGGAAGGTTTCCTCAGCCTTGTGATCCCATCAAGAAATAACAATGAATCACTTATTATTGGATTCTCCAATAGGGGTAGCAAGTTCTATGGTCTTGTAAGGTTATGTTATTAAATTCAGTGTAAGGCTACCTTTGCTCAAACAGAGATGGGAGGAAGAGCAGTAAGATTTTCCCTTAGAGGGAAGACATAGGAATGGATTTATGTTTTGCCAGAAATACTCTCCCTTACCTTCCTGTAAACTAGCCCTTGCGGAGGGATGCTCTCCATTCCCTGTTTCTTGGCAAATCCTTCAACCCTTTCTTCCTGCAAGGGCGATTTTTCGATGGAACATCGAGTTATATCATAATTCAGTTAGGAATGGACGTGATTTGAATGGCTTCTGAAGACGAGCCTATAAAGGTGGTCAGATGAGAAATTCATTTTGGCTCCCTTTGTGAAGCTGCACGGATTTTTCTTGAGGAAAAAGTCGAATCTTCAGCGGTTGGCTACTTCCTTGAAAAATAATCCAATATTGCTCGCTAGCCATTTCGACTCCATCATTTTTATTCTGCTCTCCAACGCTCGGCGAGCAAACGAATTTCCACCGTCGGAAAACTCGATCTAAGAAAACTAGCTATGAATAAAAATTTATCTAGTTACTCATAACAAGATTTCCTTATTCGGTTTCAGCGAAATGTATCTAGGGAACTTCTTGAAAAATGAATTCTTCATGCTTTCTTGATTTGTGGTCTGGAAGCTAATTCAAGAGGGAGATGCTGAGAGGCGAGTCTGATACTCCTAAGATTGCCTTCAAAACTAGGAAGAATCATTTATTGCAATGGTGTAGAATCAAATCATACAAGGCTCACGTAAATCTCAAATTTATTCTGGAGAAACCTCAAACTAATCAAACTTGGTTCTTCATGAAGAGAATGATTGATCTTACATGAATCTTCATAATATAATTATTCATATTGGAAACGAGATAAACTTATTCAATTGTTCATTTTCCATAGGAATTTACACAGGAAACCAATACATCAAAAACGATTGGATAGAGACACTATTATAGAATTACCTATTTGGATGGTAGACTATTTTGTAATTAAACAAAGATAAAGATGATCCCTCCAATTAATTCCATTATTGTTTCTCTAATCTGAGAATTTGATTGTTCACTATTTAAACAAAGAAACACAATAATTGTATCAATAATTGATATTCTCTTCATGAGATCTATTTTGAAGCTATTATGAGATCATTTTCATGATCAGACATAAAATTGACAGAATCCAAAAATCGGATTCATTCTGAGACAGAAATTCATCCAAATATATTGTAGTCGAGATGAAAGCATTACTACAGTTTTTGGTTCCATTGAAAAATATATTACAGTAGCCTATAGCTATAGTATAAATGGAGGAACTAGCTCAGTGTTCCATCACTATAATCTGCCTAAGGCCCGTATTACACCATAATAGTTCTATGATCATAGTTGATCATATGGAAAGAGATGAAAATACGAAATTATATTTTCATCTCCTTCCATACCATCAACTATGATCATAGAACTATTATTGTGTAATACCGGCCTTACCATCACATGAAGATAATACGTATGAGAGTGACTGTATTTTGAAGTATTGTAGTTTATTATCCGATCTCATCTTTTATTTGATTCGGAATGTTTTCAGAGTTATTAATTAAATCCATTTATCGTTCTATCTCTTTTCTTCAAAATGTTTTTTCCATAGCAGCTATGATGAATATTATAAGTTAGTATCATTTGTATTGTAATGGTTGCTGAATTTTAAACAATGATACAACATCAAACAAATTAATTCCGGTAACAAATGAATGTGGAATTTGTACTCAGCGGTGAGTGGGGGGATGTTAAACGTGAACAATCTAAATCTCTTTGAAAATGCATTGCTCTGCATTTAGCCAGCAGGCACCTCCCGTCGACCTGGTTAAAAATCAGTTCACCTTAATTTAGAGGCGGTGGGTTACACTTTCAACATCCGGAGGGGGGGGGTTGAGAGGAAGGGGGTTAGTGAGAAAAAGGGGGGGGGTCGCGATGGAGAGGCGGCACACAATTACTCACAGTCGCCACAATTGAAATCTCCCGCTGCATAATGCAATTTTACGACGTTAATTTCTCGTTTTAATTTGCCGCGGAATCAAGGTGGGGGAGTGGAGGAGTTGAGGTGTTGGTTAGTAAGGGGGGGGCAAGGGAGGAGATTAATAATGAAAAAGGACGAAACGGGCACATGGATTACACGGGTCCAGTTTCCCTGTTTGTGTGTTTCGAAGGGGGGGAGGATGGGTTAGACCTGGAAATCAGGAGGTTTCCCCCGATTTCAGAGGGGGACGTCATACTGTGAACACGAAATTAGAAGCAGAACTAGTGAACAAGATGATTTTGTTGGGGAAAAGGTGCAACCTCTGGTGGTTTTCCCGTTTTCCCCAATTGAAATGGTTCTGGAACCAAGTTTTAGCCCATGAAACCTGGGTGACACGAAATCAAAGTATCAACTCACATCTGATGTTTGAAACGTTTTCCAAGATAATAATAATATGAATAGGCCTATCTTCGAATATCGTTTTGGGAAATGTTTGTATTGGTGGAAGTTCACAGTAAACATTTCATCCAACAAAGTTTTGTTAGAAAATAATAACAACGTTTTTATAACAAAGAAAATTATAACAAAGTTTTGTTAGGAAATCCAGTAAAAAGTACATGAATTTTTAAAGGATTTAATTCTTATTAATGTTGAGTTTCTACTATTGAAGATGAGTTTAAGTCTTCTTTCCATAACCCATGAATTAATTCTCATAAATCGACATTTAAAAAAATACAATTCATAGTTCGTTAAATAAGATTGCAAAGCATGAAAAAAGAATAAAAAAATTTGAATTTGAAAAGTTGAATTGTACACTGAAGCATACAATATAATGGCCGAATCTTTAGTCATCTAATTTTTCACTCATAATATCGAGAAAATAACAACTCCACAATAATTCCAATTACACGGCTTGACCATAACTTTCAATCGACCATCTTCTCGAGCAGAACAAACTGAAAAGTGATAAATTTTCAAACTAATGCTAATAGACGTCAAGCCTTGTTTGACGTGAAGAAACACTTCACTTTTTTCATTACAGTGGAGGCCGTCCATCATCTACGCCCTGCCTTTACAATCGATAAGTCTCTACAACGGAAATTCGCCAAATATAAATGTCATTATATTTCATGTTTCAATTTTGAAACGATCGAGAGTAGGACTGCCAAAAATAACAGAAAAAGCGGCAAAGAGAATGATGTAGTTGCCCTCGTTGTATTTCTTTATTACGTCTCGGAAATCTTTTTTCTTTCTCTTGTCTTTTCCCACTCTCTGCAGAGCTGAACATCGCCGATATGTTTGTGTTTCTCTACTGTTTCTCTTATTACAGTTCATTTATCAATTCAACTGATTGAGATAACAAACTGTTGTAGGAAGCTGACCTCTTCTGTTTTTCTTTCCTCTCATTTTTCCCTAGCGGTTCCTTCTATTTTTTCTTCAACTTGGAGATCTTCCCATTTTTCTTCTCTCTCAGCATGATATATATTAGATCTGTTCTGTCCAAAATACTCATCCCATTATTCTTTCCCACATTTATTTTTTCTTCCTCTCAATTTTGTCGAAGCAACTCTTTCTGTTCAGTATTTCTTCCAATTTTCCAAGAGGGGTCAATCATCGTTTTCTTGTTTCTTTCTTTAAAAGTGCACCCGATTTATCATCAGTGAAGTGTAAACTCTGCTACAGAGAATGCTTTTCTTCTCTCCATGATGCACAGAGGAGAATGAGAATAATTCATGTTTCATAGAATGAAATTCTCCACATTCTTATTTCATTGGAAGATATTTCTTCGAGAGGAACCACATAG
Source organism: Sogatella furcifera (assembly GCA_017141385.1). Taxonomy (NCBI): domain Eukaryota; kingdom Metazoa; phylum Arthropoda; class Insecta; order Hemiptera; family Delphacidae; genus Sogatella; species Sogatella furcifera. Next base: position 24,157,046 of record CM029552.1, on the reverse strand, counting down.
TTCTTCGAAACTGGTTATATCTTTATTCTATCCAGTTCGTGCATAGAAGAAATACAACTAACCACTGATTTTCACTTGTGTTATGTTTTGTCTAATTTTTCTTCTTTTGGTCGTGATTTCTAAAATTTGGATAAGATTTACACAATTGCCACCATCTAACTTTTTATTCAGAATTTTATCTTACCTATTGAAATACATATTTATTATTTAATATCAAGATATAACCCTCAATTGTTGAAAAATGTTGGTTTTGAGAATATTTTCCTGATTATCGCAATAACAGGACTTTACAAACTTCTAACTAGTTTAATTAAGTTCCTCAGCTAATTTTACATGGGAATTGTTCATTTTAGAATTTTCATAGAGCCTCTAAAAATTAAAGAAATTGATATGTTTTGGAAAATGTTATTATTATTATCGTATGGCTCATTTTGTGGGGAGTTCCGAAGAAGTTCCACAGCCGACATAACCACAATTTCCCATGTCGGGAAATTATTGTGGTAGTTCTTGATATTGAACAAAGTTATTGGAATTTTGGTGAATTTCTTCAAATTTCATAGAGCCGAACACAATATGGAAAATGTTAATTTTCTGCCATTGTTATCTCGGAAAAAAAGCGGTTCTGGGGGTTTGTCCCATCGAACTTTTATCTCTGTTGGTGTACGGAATCAGCCTGCGAAGTATTGCCATATTTTTCCTGAAACACCCTGTATTAGAGAAAGGCGTCTTTTTCTCCAACATTGAAATTGAATACTGAACACGATAACAATGGTAAGTAGAAGGAAAAGAATTCCGAGTGTAGACTATGGTCCGTCCAAGCAAAAAAGACCCTCTGACAAGATGAGAGAATGATTAAAGCTCGGTCAATATTGGTTCAAAAATAATTAATTTGATCCTAAATGTAGAAAACAATTCGATTCACTATTAAGACCACATTTATAATTCTTGAACAAATATTGATCAAGCTGGAGCTATTTTCCCATCTTGCCAGAGGGTCTTCTTTGCTTGTACAGACTATACTTCTCATACGAATTATTTTCCAACCAAAGTTGAGCAAGAGTGACGACTACGCACGTACCCTTATAATAATTGACGGTGTCGGGCCCGTACATTACACGTGTCACGAGAATCGGAATCAATGGAAGAGTTGCGACCATTTTTCTCTTTCGATGCGTCCCGCTGTTGTTATTCCTCCCGGGGAACGTACGGACGGACGGACAGACAGACAATCTGTCGTAAGGGATGGAAGGAAGAGGAGGAGGAGGAAGCATTACTCCCCTAATAGTGGAAAAGGAGAAAAGAAATAATGGAGTTTTCCCGCCCACTGTCGCTGTTCCAAAAGAGGCGAGAAGTGATTTATTTCACGTTGTGAACAAGTGTGTGGCGGAGGAAGAGGTGGGAATGATGAGGAAAGAGAAGAAGAAGAAGAAGAAGAAGAAGAAGAAGAAGAAGAAGAAGAAGAAGAAGAAGAAGAAGAAGAAGAAGAAGAAGAAGAAGAAGAAGAAGAAGAAGAAGAAGAAGAAGAAGAAGAAGAAGAAGAAAAAGAAGAAGAAGAAGAAGAAGAAGAAGAGGAAGAAGAAGACGGAGTTAGAATAGATGAAGGCGTACTAAAAGATCAAGGATAAATAGGAAGAGAAGGAACCGAAGGAGGATGAAGAGGTTGAGAGGAAGAAAGACTTTTGCGCCGAAAGAGGAAACGATAAGAGAGGAGTAGTGAAGAAAAGAGGATGAAAAATAGATAGAAGAAGGGAAATAGTAGGAGAAGAATAGAACGTTTCACCAACAGAAGCGGAAAGAACAAAGTCGAAAGAATTGGGAGAATGACAATGAAAAAAAAAGAACAAGAAAAATAATGTTGGTGAGAATAAGGGAATAATGAGAATTATAAAAGAGAGGAGTAGTAGGGAAGGAGAAGTCGAAGAAGAAATTCGAATTAATTGTATGGAGGTGAGTATGTAAAGAGAGAGCAAGAGACAAAAATTTGGGACAAGAGGAATGATTAAGGAGAAGAGAAAGCTAAAGTGTGAAGAAGAAGTAGTGGAAGAAAAAGGAAAAGAATTTGAGTTGAAGGTGGAGGAGGAGATATCAGATGGTAGCCGCTATTGTATGTGAAGACAGACGTAGGAAGGAATAGATTTGAAGAACTAATGATCTTACTCGACTAAACCGATAACAACACAAGGCTCAATTCTCGATCCCAGTTTGATTTATGGAATTTAAATAAATAGCAATAGTAAAGGATCTCGGTGGACGGCTTTTTGAATGGGATTTTCGATTTGGGAATTTATCATGATTGATATCGTTCGTAAGGGTATGTTCTGAATTGTGTTGGAGGAATAATGATCCTCAAGTTATTGTGAAGAAGACAAATATCACATCAATTCTTCTCAGAAAATTAATTGAAAAGTACGAGCAGATCTCACAACAGTAACTATACTGTATAGTCACTGTAGATATCATTATAACGAATTTTCTCTTTATACAGAAAATATATCATTTCAACAATTTTAAACATTAAAGATTCACTTATGATTCACTCAAGTGGTCAAGTCAAAATTATATTGAATTCTTTGTTTGTTTTGATTAGTTTCATGGTTCCACCACATACATGTATATTGACTAGTATTTTGAACAAATATTTTCCATTACCTTCACAAAAAAGTTTCTTCTGACAGTGAAAGGAAATATTTTTCAAAAAAATTACCATAATGTGGATTTAGGGGAGTGCATTATGGATGTAGAGGATTCTCATGAAGGGAGTATTCCCTTGATAATTTTTGAAGGATTAAAGTGAAATCTAAATCATTCCCCCCTATCAATTTAGCCACTCTTTCTCTTCAAGATGTATTTGCTTCCTCAGTTTCTGGATTAACAAGAGTTAATGAGTTTGAGGATCTCAGCCAGTTATTATCACAAGCTATCACAGTGAACGAATATTTGCAAAAGGGATAGTGACAAAGCAAAGAAACAGAACTTCAGCATTATCTCAAGAAAGTGGAGACTCAGCCAAGGTGTGTTCAATATGCATGCACCTTGTATGTTCTGCTAACAAATTGTAAATATTTACTTGGGTTCAAGTCAGTGATTAGCAAAGTTTGAAGTGGACAGAGCATAGCATAGGACAGAAAATCTGGGATCTAACATCCAATCATGTAGAGTTGTAGTTGTATACTTAGTGGAAATTCATAGGTTTCCAAGTTGGATCTTGTTATATAAATCTTTGAAATAAAAATACAAATAAAAGTCGGATTGCAATAGAAGAGAAAGTGAGAGTTCAAATGTGAAAAATCACTTACAGAACATGGAGTGTTTCATTGAATGAATTAAATGTAGGAGTTATAGAAAATAAAGTAGTGACTAAAATAGTTCTAATACGAGTATTTTGATTTTGATGGTAGATTTTCATCCAATAACTAACAAAGTCAACTAGAAACTTATAAATTACCTGATTGAACCTGTTTCCTAATGTAGAACACATAGTCACCACAAAATTGAAGAATGTCAAATACAAAAGTGTGAATAATCTAATCAATTTTAAAAATTCTGATAACTTGTGTTAAAATAAAAACATTAAGGATAATTTGATAAGTTATTTTATCCATCATACTATGTAGTTTTATGGCAATCATGGAATAAGATAAAAATACTAAATCGTATTTTCATCTCATTCCATATCACATTGAACTATTTTAGTCGAATACCGGCCCAAGGAACACTGCTTAACTTGGATCATGGGGTTTTCCAGTTGGCAAATTATCAGCGATCGTACTATTATTTGGGAAGGATGTATTGTAGTGATGAATGCGGCTTCGGCGGCGGCCACATGATGTGTGGCTCACATTCCTGGTGCATTATTATCACCATCGATTGTGCACATTTGGCCTTGAAACAACGAGAAGCGAACGGAAGCCATAATCTAGGAAACGACGGCTGTAATTAATCCATTAATTAATTGATGAGAACAGGGTCCCGAATTGCCCGGCGGTCTGGAATTAAAACCAGGATCCATTATTCACACGCGTCAACCAGTGGTCACCGCTTCACCCGCACTCGCTGTACCCGAACCCGCTTTACCTGCTTTACGCTATTCCCCCGCCCGCAACAGTTCGAAAGGCAGCCAAACCTCAGCCTGTCATCCTGTTGGCTACCTTTATCTGCATGCCAAATGCGCCCTCAGACCGTATTTATCGACGCTATTCTACGAATCGAGCCTCATCTAATAATCTTCAAAGCAGTTCAGTTAGCAATAACCGAACAGGGTGAAGGGTGTTGGATTGTGAGTTATATGGACTCTAATCGCTGTTGGGTCAAAAGATACAAAATGTGGCTTTGGTGAAGAATATAATTATCTTCGTGGTAAAAATAGAAAATATTCAAATTATACCTGATTTATAATTATTATTTTTTGTGTCATTGAAAAAGGGCAAGAATAATATTGTACGTATAATTTTTTGTGTCGATGAGAAAGCGTGCGCCTCGTTTTTTTTTTTGTTGTAGTATATATTATTTTTTGTAGTGTATATTATTACCTGTTCAAACAGCTTGATTAATGTTTTGGAAGTGTAGAAAAGAAAGTGTAATCATGCTTGATTCTATTGAACTATTCTATTTATCCATTGGCTATTGTTATATCCATTAGCATTGTTATAATCCATAATTATCAAACCCCGATATTCTGCTCTTTAGGCATGAGTGGGATCATAGTATTATAAAAAAAATTATTATTTCTAATAACCATGAATGTTGAAAGGTGTGACCTTCATGTTGAATCTCCTTATGAATCAGTGATCAAACTCTAGCTTTGACTCGAATTTCTACTAATTCCTCATCGTTCCATAATGAAAAACTGCGGAATTTCGGAAGTAGTTTAGAGATTTACAGTAAAAGGAGGAAATTTGAGGATGTTATTTGTGGGGTGGGGGGAAGGGGATACCTCCGCCTGGCAACGGAATAACCTTTGAATTATGCAGACGTCAACGTTTGTCCCATTCTGAGCCTTATCTGAACTTCCGTCTCTCGATCCTGTCATTAGCAGCCAGTGAATTATTCATTTGCTTATCCGACTATTCATTCATTCACTCACAACTCTATGATTCCTCTCGGGTTGACAGCGCTAAGCAGATGCTGGTGCCGTCTTCTGTTTCTGTAAATCTCTCTCTCTCACACACACTCTCTCTATTTTTGTCTCTCTTTCTCTCTCTATTTTTGCCTCTCTCTCTCTTCCCTCATATCATTTGGTCCATCCATCTCTATCTTTTCATTAAGTGAATCAACAGTCTACTCAAGCGCATTCCAGCTTTAGACTTTGGTTTCGAGACCCACATTTCAACTTTGTCCCAATCCAACCTCACTTTCTAATCGCGGCTTTTCAACTTCGATCTAAATTCGAGTCTCTTATAATTTCCACACGCAACTCGGTCTTAAATTAATTAAAAATTAGTCGTGGCATTGATTTGTTGGCTGGCGTAAATCAATTTGACATTCGGATTGAAACTTTGTGTCAAAACGGGAGCTCGTTAGCCGCTGCCATGTTTACTGATTAGACGATCAAGCCCAGTGATTGCGAATAATTCAGTAGCACTCAAATTGATTCGAATTCCTCCGATCCCTATAGCAAAAATTGTTACAGGGAATTTCCGCCCTCATTTCAAATTTGAAGAAAAAGTTAATAAAATTGACTATTTAAGTTTCATGGATTTGAGCGATAATTACTACCTAGTTACTTGTTATCAAAGTTTTTTCTAGTTACTCGAGTAATACGTTTCTTTCAAGTTTAATGAGTATTTAGATTTTCTCCATCTAATCTGCAATAATAAGGCTGATAAAAAATTTATTTCAAATTACCGTTCAAAGAATAGTATACGGGGTAAAATGTACATATTTATTCAATCTAGTTTTCCCAGCAATATCACGAATAAATTGAATGTTATTGAGCATTCTTGAACCAGAATACAGATTATCAACACATCTCCTCAATGAACTTCCTCCATTCAAGAGTTTTCCACTTTATAGCCTTAAAAAGTGATAAAACTTCGAAATCATTTTATGTTGAAAGTACAATACATTATACATAATATATAAACACATTATCGGTGGTACATAGTCTTTCAATAAGGTCTAATCTTCATAGCTAATTTGAATAGGAACAAATAGGTTTATTTTTATTTCTAGTTTATTGTGAAACCTTCTTTCAGTAAGCTATGAACTTTTTTCCAGTATTCATGAATTCATCGATGAATTATTCATAGATATTCATTGATGATCTTTTTCTAACTCTTGAAATGAACTTTGGATAGCTGTAATCGTGTAATAATTGGGCATCTTTGAATTTTGAATACTACAAGGATGATTGTACTTTTTATGGAATCAAATGTTTCTAGTATTTAATAAAATCAACCACATTCTTTAGTAGTCCAACCAATGCTTGACCCCCGTCCACAATTGAAAATCTGATTACAATAACTCCGCACAACATCTGCAGTCGTTAATCACAGTCGACTCCATAAAAACCGCCCAAATTCAACTGCTGTTGGCGCTCGCTGTGAATAAATTAGATCGAGAAGTTATCCTCGCCTACATGTTTGAAAAAGACTCAACCCTAAATAGGACGGCAAGTATTTGTTTAGCAAGCTGGCCAAAAAGGATTCGTACAGTGCACTCTGCCGGAAAGACTGTAAATTAAGAGCTTAGGCTGAGGCCAACTTTCGAAACGCGTCTCGGCTTATGGTTTCCAGTGCAGCTTTAGGTCGGTGCGGCAGAACGCAACTGCGTCACACAACTTGATGCGTTATTTATGGCATTTCGTATCGAAAACCGGCCGAATAAACCCATTGACCATCCGCACAAAATAACTTGTCTGCTAGGCTGTAACTCTCGAAATAATACATTCGAAAACTAAGTTATGGTCGTAATTTAAGGGAGAAGTTCAGAGTATATTATTCTGAAATGATACATTCGGATCTGGAGAATACATAATTTTGAGGGAGACACCAAAGTATATTATCATCCTAAAATAATTCATTTGAAGAGTCTCGGTCGTAATTTTGGTTGTGAGTTGGAGACATACATGTAATAACTGGTTAAAGCTCTTGAGAGCAGTATCTCAAGTAAAGTTCGTTGACAGAGTTGTTTTATGGTCCTGTACTGGAAAATTGAACAATATCAGTAGCTTGGCTGTTAACAAAGTCTCTGCAAAATATAGATGGCTCAAAGTAGATTTTAGGAAAATACTGACTTTGAGTACTCAATCATGACGGAAATAAGTATATACCACATGTTATTCTTAAAATTGATAATTTTAAATCAAAATCTCGTTTATTATATTAAAAAATCAATATACAGTACATAAAAAAAAATCATCTATTAATAATACAATCATATGAATATAGTACTAGACTAAATTTATATTCTTTATGTAATAGGAATGAGATAACATTGGCACTATGACATGTACTTAGTCTTAAGACGAATGAAGCTCAATTCTGTTACCTCATATAACGCGTAAGTTTAAAAACTCCTTATTAAGTTGAGACGATGTACAGTGAAATTTAAATGATAGACATTCAAACGAATCATAGGTGTTTGTCTCCATTCCGTTCAATTCTATTGAGAAACAATAATGTGACAAAAATTTTAAAATTGAATCATAATATATTCAATTCATATTCCATTTTATTAAATCATCAAATAGATATCAATATTCATTATTACGCTTTTCCAAGCGTAAAAGACTTGGCGAAAAATTGGGTAAATTGAAATGTACGATTTCCAAGCGGCACCTCTAAATTCGCTGCTAAAGCTGCCTAGCTCTAGCTGCGCTGCTTTAGCCATCACAACTCTATTCACATAACTATATTATAGATTTTAACTCTGTTATTAGGGCTACTAATGTATACTAAATCAATAAATAGTAAAATTCACCCTTTATTGAGTAGTTTTCAAGTAAATTTCACTATTTATTGATTTAATATACATTAGTATCCCTAATAACGGGAAAAATCTATAATATAGTTATGTGAATAGAGTTTTAATGGCTAGAGCAGCGCTGCTAGGCAGCTCTTGCAGCGAATTTGGCCGCGCGGCTCGAGCTGCCACTTGGGAATCGTACCTTAATACTACAGTACATCATTTCACAAATTGATATCAAGCAATAGATCCATGAACAAATCACGGCGTTATTCCTAACATTACCCCATACACTGGAGACTAGTAACTGTGTAATAACTGGGTAGTAATAACCTACCAACTGTGTCACTAAACAAAGGATGCGAGGTCATGAAAAGTGCGTTTTTCAGAAACCCTCACTGTGGGGTGATTTGCCCATCCAGGCATGGTATCCTCCAGGCATCAGCAGATCACACTGCACTTTCTCTCACGATCTCTGGAAATCATCCCTGGGGGAACAGTAGGGGAAGTAATGACAAGGGTAAGAGAAAGCAAACCGGCGGATTTTAGTTCCTCGAACCACCCCCATTAACGTACGGATCTGGCTTACTCGACTTGATACGGCACCCGGGGTCTATAGTCTCTCCAAACAAAGAAGACACTCTGGCAAGATGGGGAAATGACTTTAGCTCGGTCAATATTGGTTCAAAAATTATAAATTTGGTCTCAAATTGTAAATCAGAAAGTTATCTACAATGTGAGACCAACTTTATGATTTTTAAATCAATATTGACCGAGCTGGAGTCATTCTCCCATCTTGCTAGAATGTCTTCTTTGCTTGGACAGACTACCAGAGGGGAGACTAATACTCATTGTCTGCACTTCGTAGTGGAGATATCCGCCCTTAGTGGTGGTGAAATTCCCAAAGTTTTTCTCACTCTGCATAAAAATAGGGTATGAATGTTTGCAGTGCGATCATGTCCCACTCATACTTGTATAGTCTGTCCAAGCAAAGAAGACACTCTTGCAATATGGGAAATCGACTCTATCTCTGGTAACATTGGTACAAAAATTATTAATTCAATCTCAAGTTGTTGATCAGGAAGTTCCCTGCAATTTTATATGAAATTCATGGTTCTTGAACCAATATTGACCGAGCTGTAGTCATTTTCCCACCTTGCCAGACTGTCTTCTTTGCTTGAACAGACTAAAGATAGCATTCTGTTTACGTTTTCTGCTTTGTACTGCAGATCTCAACACCTAAATCCGTTCGAGTGTTTGGATTATTAAAACCTTGAGCCTCTCAATGTATTCTAGGCGTTCACGATATCTCAATCGCGTAGTTTTTCATTTCAATATCGATAAGTAGTATTAGATATGAGAGGAAACGTTTATTGGAAGAGAGAGCACACATAATAGATTGTTCAGAAAAATAATCACTTTTTAGGAAGTGTACCTTCAGTTATGAGTTGTGAGGTTTACTGAAAGAGAGATTACTGTCTTTTCTGTGTAGTTGGGAAGGTGATATTTGGTAGTTAACTAAATTATCGATATCAACGAAATAGAATAGTCACTTGATATTCATTATTCCATATTATGTGGAGAAATAAATAGTGTTCTTCTTCTTCTTCTTCTTCTCCAAGTACAAGCTACACTTGTACTTCGCTGCTGATCTTAAGATTGCTGTCATCCCTTCATCCCTCATGATCACTAGACATACTTTTCCATTACTGGGCTGCATCTCAATCTCAATCCTTCTCCGAATTGGATCACTTAACTTCTGCTACGTGATTTGACAATTATAGTTCTTATGTGTTAGCATATTAGTGAAGAGAGTCGAGCTGATGATTGATCCCTCATGCACTCGCTCTACCAAGAGACTCTGACTGTTAAGTCAATTAGTTTAAGTAATTTTAGTTTTAGGTTTAATATCATCTTCATTGTCGTGTGTGTTTGCTCTCTTCTTGGATTGTTGTACTGCTCCTCCTATAATAATGCTCCCCAATAATAATGGAGCCCGCTCACTCTCACCTCTGAATAATAGTTTGAACAATTATCACAGCCCAGACACGGGGCTCATTCTATCAGATAGGCTTCGACCGTACAGGAAACTAATAATGGCAGCGCACCTAAATGTTCAATCCCTTAGCTGTCATATGGATGAAATCAGAGCAATCTTCCGTTTTCAGGATTTTTGTATTATAGGAATTTCAGAATCATTTTTGAAGCCCAGCATTCCATCTAATCAAGTTCATTTACCCGGATATGTACTTTACCGTAATGACCGTTTGAATAAGGGATGCGGAGGTGTAGCTGTGTATGTAAAAGAGGGGATAAAAACTAGAATATTAACCAAATCAGTGCAAGAATACTCTGCTAGACCTGAATTTTTGTTACTTGAGTTATCTCTATCCAGTTCAGATAAAGTACTTGTAGGAGTATGTTATAGGCCACCTAAAATAGGTCATTTCACAGATTTCGAACATGCACTAATAACTTTCATGCCTTTTTACAGCCGTATCATAGTTATGGGGGATTTTAATACAGACCTTAACATGTCAAATCGTAACTTTGATTACTATCAATTGACGAATAATTTCCGATGTCTTGACATAACTATTCTACCTTTAGATCCAACTCATCATACCAACGACTCTGACACATTTATAGACTTACTCATAGTCAGTGACCCCAATGAAGTCGTCCACAAGGGTCAAATCTCTGTCCCAGCTATCTCTGGGCATGATTTGATTTTCTGTGCACTTTCTCATAAGCCACCCAGACCAGAACAAAAATATTTAACATACAGGGACTTCAAAAAATTTAACGAAGCTGCCTTCCTATCTGATGTAACACATACTCCATGGCATGCTATTGAGGCCTTACCCTCAGTAGATGAAATGGTTAAGACATTTGAAAACTTGACTATTGACTTATATGACAAACATGTGACAAAAAGAATAAATAGAAAACGACGTGTACCATGGATGACTAATGACATACTGAAAATGATGGGACAAAGAGACAAGGCACATAGAAAATTTAAAAGAACAAACAATTTGGATAGTTTGACTGAATATCGAAATCTCAGAAATAAAGTCAAACAACAGCTACGTAACTCGAAGATTAGGTATTTGAATTCATTCATAACAGACAACAAGAAAGACTCCTCATTGTTATGGCGTGGTATAAAAGAATTTGGCTTGGGTAAACAAAAAACTCAGACCTTAATTGACTTACCTCTTGATAGTATCAATGAATATTTCATCTCACATACAAATCAACGTGACGAGACAACAATTAGTAATCATGTTAATAGTTTAAATGATCAGACAACTAACTTGAACACACCACTTGTTGATCAGTTTAACTTTCATCCAATTTCACAACAGGAAACTTTAAAAGCAATTCAGCATATTCGTAGTAATGCTACTGGGGCAGATAAAATTTCAATCAAATTTATCAAGAAAATGTTATTTGCAGTCCTACCAATCATCACATTCATTTTTAATAAATCTCTTGAAAGTGGTATATTTCCTGAAAATTGGAAGCTTGCACTGGTTCGACCATTGAATAAAGTAGCCTCTCCCAATAAAGTTGAAGATTTTAGACCTATTAGTATTCTACCTGTCCTTTCCAAAGTACTTGAAAGACTAGTTCATGCACAGGTCTCATCTTTCTTAGAAAATAAAAAAAAACTCCACAACTTTCAATCAGGTTTTCGGAAATCACATTCGACAGAAACAGCCTTATTGCGTGTCACTGATGACATTAGGTTGGCCATGGATCAAAGAAAATGTACTATCTTGAGTCTATTTGATTTTTCCAAAGCGTTTGACACTGTAGATCATAAAGTTCTTCTGAAGAAACTAGCTATTCTTGGATTCAATCATAGAGCACTGCACTGGTTCAATTCATATCTATCTGGTAGAAAGCAATGTGTATCTGTTAATGAAAACAGGTCAGATTGGAAGAATGTTGCTCATGGTGTTCCTAAAGGATCAATTCTTGGCCCCCTGTTGTTCACTTTGTATGCAAATGACCTTTCCTCTGTTATCAAGTTTTCTAGTTACCATACTTATGCAGATGACCTTCAGATTTATGCAAGCTGTCCCATCGCAAAAATCAATGAAACAGTAGATAAAATGAATGAGGATATAGATCAAATAGTTGAATGGACAAAGAAAAATGGCCTTAAACTCAATCCCACCAAAACACAGCCTATAATTATTGGATATTCACGTATAGTTAACAGAATCGATTTGAACTCAACACACAAAATTACAGTTGATGGTAATGAAATACCCTACTGTAGCTCAGTAAAAAATCTTGGAATTCCTATGGATAAAACCCTTGATTGGTCAGAACAAGTAAATAGCACCTGTAAAAAAGTATTTTCAGCAATGCACCCAATAAAAAAATTGCAAGATATCCTTCCCAGACACATTAGATTGTTACTAGTTAAGTCTCTCATATTCCCACACTTTATGTACTGCAACTCTGTTCTGAATGACATGCAAGTCACTCTTAATGATAAACTACAGCGCTGTCAAAACTACTGCTTACGATTTGTGTACTCTCTTGAACGTCATGAAAGGATCACCCAAGCTCACATTGATAGTTTAACTTTAAAATTACCAGATCAAAGACTTTTTAGAATTTTGAAACTTGTCAGGGATATTTTGGAATATGGAAAACCCAACTATTTCATAAATGATTTCAAATTTGTTTCCGAAGGTAGAAGATTAGATGTTTCAAGTACGAGGACTGGAGAAAATACATTGAGGATACCAATTCATCGAACTACTATATATAATAAATCATTTCTTGTTAGTGCGTGTCGCGCATGGAATAACCTTCCCAACACCATCAAATCCATTGAGAGCCGTGCGGGCTTCAATTCAAAATTGAGAAAACACCTTTTCGAAAAATGACGGAGTCTTTCCAAAATTAGAGCAACCACATGACAGCTTCCCTTCCCTTTCATCCCTCCATTCATCTTTTCATAGTCAATCGTATTATTTTAAATTCTAGTAATTTTTGTCAATACAAATAAGTGGTTAAATTTTCAATGTTTGAATAGAACAAAATACGAGTGATGATTATCACTTACTAATTCAACTATTTTACCTCTCAATAATACATTCTATTTAGTTCTATCGATTACAATTGGGCTTATATTAATTTTATAGTTCCATCGATTAAAATTAAGCCCATGCTTGAATTGATTTCATTATTCAGTAATACTAGCTTTAATTTAACTCAAGCAATTTAAATTCCATTTATTTTTCTCAATTCATCTTCAATTCTCTAAGCAATCTCATCATCATTCCAAATTCCTATTGTTCCCATCATTCTCATCTATTTTTTAATTTATGTAAGTCAAAGCATTAAATTTTTATAAATTTCATAGCATTTAATTATCAATTCTTATTCGAATTTATTAAGAAAACATAAGCCCATGGTTGAGTGTTAATGGGAGGTATGTTCTTGAGCATTCCTCTCCAAGAATGGACACTTATATGTCCAAACTCCGCCTTTTTATGTAATTACAGCATCAGTTACAATACCGTTAACATAATTATTAAATCCTACATTTCAATCATTCTCGTAAGTTCTCATATAGTCTTCAATAGTCCATACTTAGTTATTAAAACGAGCGATGTAATTAGTATCATTTTTAATTTGCATAATATAGGATTTGAGCCGATGTATTTTTGTAATTTACATAAATAAAGTAAATGAATCTGAATCTGAATCTGAATCTCCTCCTCCTCCTCCCCCTCCTTCACCTTCTTCTTCTTCTTCTTTTAGATTTTTTTCGTGGCATTCATTCATTCGTGGCATGGCATTCGTGGAAAGGAAGAATCCAAACCAAAGTATCTTGCTTCTCATATTTACCACACCCAATCGCCAGCTAGAGAAATACAACTCACATTGCAAACCAGTGCGTGTAACTTACATAACTTCCAATAATTGAGACTGTGCAGAAGTTGACCAAAGCACAGTGATAAGTTTCCAGGACTATCCGAATTCAAACTTGGCTGCAAGTTCTTGCAGCAGATATCCCATTATCGAGCCACCTAACTTGGCCCGATAAAACTTTCAAGATCAAAAGCTGCGGTGGCGGAAAACTTTCAACAGCAGTACTTCAAACTTTCAACTACAATCGTTCGGCTCTGTTCCCGGTCGACCCTTACATCGCCAAGGAATTCAACGACGAAATATTGTGATTTAGGTCTTTGAACTCGAAGCACCATATTCCCCGACAGAGCAGTGGTAGCAATGTTGCGCTATTCTATACGACTACTATTTAGACGACAACACGAGTCTATGGATACTGAAAAGATAATATTCATTTTATTTTATTTATTCGAGAAATTACAATAAAGGGTGTAAACACATACATTAAAGTTCAATACGTCTTTTCTCAAATTTTAATGAAATAATTCATAATAGAGGTTATGTTCAGAATATCTGTAAAGATATTGTAGTTGTAAGCTAGCAAAAAAAGGAGGATTATATGATGAATACTCTGTTCACAAGTGATTGAATCAAATAGATGTAAATATATCTTGTAGTTTGTACCGTGATTGAATGGCATTTTACATTATTCATCTAGAAGGAACTGTTACCCTAAAACTATTCTGATTAACGCAAATTAATAATACAAAGAATAATGTATTGAATTTGATATTGGATATTGAATTTCCTCTAATAAACAGAGTATACAATAACAGAGTTGTACTGTTGATATGCATATTACGGCATTTGATGCAACGCGCCTTACAGAATGGTTCTCCAGTAAAGTAATCATGAACTTTAAAGGTACGATTTGGTATGTGCGGAACATGAAGACCGTCGGTCGTTGCGTAAAAAAATGGCGGACTACTTCTGTGTTAAATCATAGGACTGATTTCCTTTATGCGAATCACCGATGACGACAACCAACAGTCGGATCCGATCACGACCGTACTCCTCCAGAAGCAGTCATCCGACCAGTCGCAGTGGATTCAAACCTCAAATATCTTGTACAAGATGTATTAAATTATTATATATATGTATATGACTATTACTATAGTAATTTATCATTCAAGTCATCGATGAAAATGTTCAAGTATACAACATTGTTCAAATTACATCACAATACAGTACATTATTTCACTTAAATACTTTCAGTATTAATTTCGAGTTCATGAATTCTCTATCAGTTAACTGCTTGCAGCTCTCTGAAGTTTTGCTCAACATTGTAGATTGTGACTTTGGTCGGCCTGTAAGACGAATGAGCCTTAATTGTTGAATGTTTAATCCATCGGGTTCACTGGGAATGTATAATCTTGGGAACACAATGCACACACACACACACATCTCGCACAGTTCAGTCTTTGTAGCGAACAAATTACAGCGACTTCCTTAATCTCATCGCCATTGGCGCTCTAAATCAGCTTCGAGCAACAGCGACGCAAAATCAAGTCACTTGTGGATCACGTTAAATACCGGGATTTAACGACAATTAACGTTTGACTTGCAGACTGAACAACGTAAGTTTCAGATCCAGCAAACTTTGTCGAGTGGTCCGTGCAAGCTGAGAAGACACGCCATGACAATACACTCTACATTGTAACAGCGTATCTTCTCAGAGCTCGCACACAAGGCCTGTATCAAATGCTAGTACTGTATCAATCCTGATACCCAGGACAATTACAACTGAAGGGATAGAAGATCACAATGTAACTTAGTAGAGTATTGCTAGGAAGAGAAGTCTCGGAATTCCCTAATCCTGATAGGCTTTCAATTGAGCAACTAGACTAGAAGTTTGAGGTTCAGCCTCTAATTGCTGCGAGTTCCAAGATTGTGAGATAGGCTATGAGCTTCATTTATTGTTGGGTGGATTGAAGAATCCAGTAAAAGGGATTTTGTTGTAAGGTTCTCTATTGATTTTGTCTTGTAAGGAATTAATTATTACCTGTACTGAGTAAATTAGTTCAACATTAGAGTAGCTTTTGTAGGTTTATGGCTTTAATAGTTTGATGATTCTTCCTAATAGCAAAGCCAATATTAATACTTATCAATATTATTTGGGAAATGATTCGATAAATCTAATTCTATTGAGTTTCTTTGAATGAGACTGACTTTTGATTTCATTTTCGTACAATATTTTTCATAGATTCAGCAATAGATATAACTTTCTTAATTTGGAATGGATATTATTAATTTTGTTTAAATCCACTGGAAATAAAAATTTGGACTATATTTTGAAAACAATTGTGCTAGAAATACAAACTATACCATGTATATTTTGTCATTAGATTGTGAAATAAATAAATACATGTCGAATAATTAATTAATCAGATTCAAACATTATATTGACGGTACCTCATTGTTAATTTGATAGATAGGAAGATTAATGACTTAATTTTTCAATTATACATAAGGTTTTTAGGCGAAGCTGAGGCATGCAAGCCCTCTTTTCCATATAACCCATTTAGTTGGATCCATTTGGCTAGAAGATCCAACATAAAATAGTTATTATGATATCATTATGGCAGATGTATATTAATTCCACAAACAAATAAACAAGACATTCACCGAAACCAATCTGGAACCAGAGACGGACCATGTAAACATTGGTAACAGACCACTCGTCAGCGAATCTAGATACTGTAACACACATAGAAGCACTGCGCCAAAAACTGTGCAAGCCGAAAATGATTTTGTAACCGTTGGGGAGCCAAAAATAAATTATTTATCGAGAAACGTGGCGCGTTCATTTCCGCAGCGTTGTGGCAGTTTATTTTATTTTTTTGGTGCGCCCGGTAGACCCTCATAGGGAGGGGGTGTAGGGGGGGGGGGTTTACGCAATAGCAAACATAACGACGGCAGCGCCGAGGAACAAGAAGTCCTGAGGGAACCGGAGGAGAGCCAGCTCGCTTCAGAGAGCTTCAGCATGGACGCCAGGTATAGTAGGGAGCGTTCGGTTGATAAATAGTTGGCGGCTTGTCCCAAGGAGATCCCACCGTTGCTGCTGCTACTGCTGCTAATGCTGTTGCAACTGCTTTTGCTGCTGCTACTACTTCTCTTACTATTGCTTCATCTATTGCTGCTACTGCTCCTGCTGCTACTTCTGCTAGTGCTGCTGATACTACTGCTAGTGCTTCTGCTAGTGCAGCTGATGTTGCTGCTCCTGCTGCTGATGCCACTGTGAGTAGAGGGATACGCATCCACTTCTTGATACCCCCCTCGCCCACACAAGGTAGCTCCTTCGGGACCGATTAGGTAGGAAGGTAAGTCCGGCTTTTCCTCTTCCTGCATTGGTCGCATTATATCTGGCGAGTTTCAGTCTTATCTCTCTGTTTCTCTCTTACACTTTCACTCACTTTCGTCCGAATCTTCTCTATTGCATCTCAGTCTTTTTCTCTCTCTCTTTTCTACCCTCCCACTCTCTTCCATCATCACTCGACCCTGTCAAAATTGTCCTCTTCTCACTTTCTTACACACTCAATCTTTCTCTCTATTCTCTCTTTATCCTACTTTGTTTTTCTCTTCCTTTTCTTCTCACTCACTTTCTTTATTCTCTTTCGATCCTACTTTGTTTTCTATTCCTTTGCTACTCACTCACTTTCGTCATCTCTGAGCCGTGTCATGAGTTTCTTCTCTTACTATCTATATACAGAGTGTTTCAGGAGGAATGTGCAATACTTCTCAGGCTGATTCCTTACACTACTTCAAGTAGACAAAAGCGTTCCATGGAACCAACCCCCCCAAAAACGTTCTGTTACCGAGATAACAATGGCGAAAAATTGAGATTTTTCAAAAAATATTTATTTTTCTAAATTTTTAGAGGCTTTACCGAGGTTCTAAAATAATCAATTCCTATGTAAAATTACCTGAGGAATTCAATAAAACCAGTTTGAAGTCTGTAACTTCAACGGTTATTGAGATAATTGAAAAAATATGCTTAAAAAACGCAATTTTTTAACAATAAGGGTTATAACTGGATAAGGAATCATAAATTTGTATTTTTTATTAATGGAAATTGAAGAGAGTCGGATTCTAAAGAAAACCTTAAATGGCAGCGATTGTGTAAATCTTAACCAAATCTCAGAAATAGCGACAGGGCCGGATTTAGGATCTGTGGGCCCCTAGGCTCAGCTTGTGGTGCGGGCCCCGATGGGGAGATCTGGGGGTGTGCCCTCTCAGCTAAGCGGGAGGGTCCGGCCTCCTCCGGGAAATTTTGTGAAAATTTACTTTAAATTGCGTTTTAGAAGGTCTTTTTATGGTCTATTAAATGATAAAATCTCTATTTTTATAAAAACTACATTATAAAATTGCTTTCAAAACAACAAATTCACTAAGAAAACATTTGCACCAACAGCCAAAAAACAACCAAGTATTTGACCAACCAGGAATTTACAAATTAAAGTGCAATGAATGTAATAAATAATATATTGGGCAGACAGGCAGAAATTTCAATTTGAGATTCAGAGAACACATCAGGGCAATAAATCATCCAACATCCCATTCAAATTTTGCTGACCACCTCATAACATCCAACCACACATATACTGACATAAACACCAACCTTGAAATTCTCCACATACAACAAAAAAGCAGAAAATCAAACATATTTGAACAATTTGAAATTTACAATCACACAAAACAGTTTCCCAACAATATCCTGAATGATCAATTGAACTTCTCATCCCACACCCTTTTTGACAAAATTCACCAAAATTCAAAATTCCCGCCCTCATAACAACTACACCCCCACACCACTATCCCCATTCTTTTCCTCCAACCACCTTCCACAACATAACCTTGAACAGAGTTTACTGTTCAGTCTGAAGATGGCCACACAACAGGTCGAAACTATAGTAACTACTACTAAGTAAGTTTATTTCCATTTACAAGTGTTTTTTATTGAGTTTTAAATTTCAAAGTGGAAAAAAGAATGGATACACAACACCATATTCACGCCGAGAGGACATCATGGATCCATGCATACAGGAACACTCAAATCAAGGTTATGAAAACATCCCTTGCCATATCCTTCAACCAAACTTGTCTACACAATAACATAATTCCCAAATATGCTAAAATAACCATAAAGAATCAAAATCTCCCAGCTCAAAAAACACAAAAACAAGCACAAATACTGTACATCAAGAACAACATTCAACATCTATACAAACAAAAAAGTAACCTTACTCTAAAAGCATACCAACTGCATTTGAAACTGAGCACAATACTACACAACATAGAATTTGATTAAATTCTAACATACACCCAAAACATGATTGATTCCATGAAAGATAAGTTGAAAATCAAACATAACCTCAAAATAACCCAACTAATGAAATCTCAGAACCCAATTGTTACACCTGAACACAAATTCCACAAAAGAACAATCAACAACACCAAAATAGAATTCACAGATTCAGAAATCAAATTACTAGACAAAGGCATGAAATACAACATCAAATCTGGAAATCTCAACCCAAAAAAACAATTATTCCAAACAATAATTGATACTGAAACTGCAATTCAAAACACAGAAGCACCTGACCAAGAATACTTGAGACAAGACATAACAAGGAACATGAATACTTTCAAGACGCCCTCAACAACAAACCATGATTACAGAATTTTAAAAAGTATAAAAAATAAGCAGAAACAACATAACCTTGTCATCACCAATGCAGACAAAGGCAACATCACAGTAATTATGGACAAAACAGATGTAGACCAAAAAGTAAATCAATTTATCACTGATAACAACATAGCAGAACTTCCAAAAGATCCAACTCACACTTACCAAACTAAAATAAAAGATGCCATTAACCAAACCAAACACATAATCACAGACAATCAGAAAAGATTCCTCAAACAAATCAACCCACAAGCTCCCAGACTCAATGCCCTCCCAAAAATATATAAACTGAACACACCAATGAGACCACTCATCAACCACACTACAGCACCTGCTGACAAATTAGCCAAACAACTGGACACAACTATCAGAAACAATATTACCTTCCACAACCACACTGCTGTAAAAAACAACATTGACCTCACAACAAAACTACAAAACATCCACTTTCCACAAAACACCACACTAGCTTCAATAGACATTTCAAATTTATACACAAATGTACCAATCCCTGAAACCTTGAAGTATCTTGAAATAATGCTAAAACAGAACAACACACCACCAGAACAAATCACAGAAATTTTGCATCTCACAAACTTGGTCACATCCCAAAACTACTTCACTTACAAGAACAAATATTATTCACAACCAACTGGTCTCCCCATGGGAAGTCCTATCTCATGCATCTTAGCTGAAATATTTGTCCATAATATTGAACAGAAACACATTCTTAATAAAACAGATAAAATCATCAGCTGGTTCAGATATGTTGATGATATCCTGATCCTGTACCATGGCAATATCAGACAAACCCAATTGTTCCATTCCAAACTAAATAAAATACATCCCACTTCACCATAGAACTGGAAAACAACAACACAATCAATTTCCTAGACATAACAATATCCAAACAAGAAAACTCATTCAGAACATTTAAAATATACAGGAAACCCACCACAACAGACACAGTAATTCACAACTCTTCAAACCACCCTACCCAACACAAACTAGCAGCATTTCACCATATGATTCACAGACTACTGAACATTCCCATGACACAAACTGATTACAACCAAGAGTTCAATACCATCAAATACATAGCCCAACAAAATGGATACTCACCCACCCTAATAGAAAATCTGCACCACAACATAAAATCCAAACAACATAGAAACAAAAATAGTACAGATAATGACAAGAAATTCATCACAATCACCTACCACAACAAAAAATCACAAAAAAATAGCATCATCCTTCAAAAAACTACATTATAAAATTGCTTTCAAAACAACCAATTCACTAAGAAAACATTTGCACCAACAGCCAAAAAACAACCAAGTATTTGACCAACCAGGAATTTACAAATTAAAGTGCATTGAATGTAATAAACAATATATTGGGCAGACAGGCAGAAATTTCAATTTGAGATTCAGAGAACACATCAGGGCAATAAATCATCCAACATCCCATTCAAATTTTGCTGACCACCTCATAACATCCAACCACACATATACTGACATAAACACCAACTTTGAAATTCTCCACATACAACAAAAAAGCAGAAAATTAAACATATTGGAACAATTTGAAATTTACAATCACACAAAACAGTTTCCCAACAATATCCTGAATGATCAATTGAACTTCTCATCCCACACCCTTTTTGACAAAATTCACCAAAATTCAAAATTCCCGCCCTTATAACAACTACACCCCCACACCACTATTCCCACCCTTTTCCTCCAACCACCTTCCACAACATAACCTTGAACAGAGTTTACTGTTCAGTCCAAAGATGGCCACACAACAGGTCGAAACTATAGTAACTACTACTAAGTAAGTTTATTTCCATTTACAAGTGTTTTTTATTGAGTTTAAATTTTTTTTGATATGATAATGATAATTTATGATAATTTTTTTGAGTTTTAAATATTGATAATGATAGCGCATCGTATAATGATAGCCTAATGAAATCCTATATAAGATCAATTCAATACCGGTTCGGTACTCAGTTTAAGATTTAAAAACATTATCTAGGGCCACTTCTATTTAATGAAATACCAATCGAATCAAGGATATGTCCTTCTCATACAATGTATTGTAAAAGAGCCAAAAGATGGTTATTTACTGTGAGCGACACTTGGCCTCTTAGAAGTGTAATAAGGTAGAGTAGTGAAAGAATTCAATGTTTCTCAGCATATATTTGATATTTTTTCAAATAAATTGTTGTAATATTCCCTTAGTTCTAAATCTTGTAGTTCATGGCTAATTGTTTTTTTTTCTTATCATAAATCCTTGTAATATGTTGTTGGTATAAATCACTTATAATTTAACGTGCAGGAGCTAGAGTCACGACTTTCGTCATGAGTGATTGAAAATTTGTCATTTATTTTTGTATAATTTTATTACGATGCGCTGCAAGCAGTTTTCTAAATTTGTAGATTGTAAGTATAGACTAGACGCACAATCTGTATCCTTACTTTTTTTGTAACTTTTGTTGAAAATTGGCCACATTTACTGGATATAGTGGCCAGTTAATTTCCTAGTTTTGAAATCGAAAATATATAATTCTTTACGATAGGATTAAAAAAATTATTCATTAAAAAACAATTAAAAATTCAAGAAAGATTCATGAGCTATTGAAAACTCATTCACTATGAGATTGGGATAAAATTTTAAATTATACAACTCATTCTTTCAATGCTACAGTCTTTACTGACAAATCTTCACTTGCTTACTTTGCAAAATAAATTGATCCCGATAGAACTGTTTCGATTTTCAAGCTGAAGTCCTTATTAAGTTTCAATTTTATTCATTCAAAGTTGAATTCAACTTTTATAGAATAAATAAGTGACAAACTGCCAATTTCGGTACGGTAGTGTGGTAGTGCAAACTGCCAAAGCATATAACATATTACAATAATTTATTATTCACCATCAGAACAGCTTAGCAATATATCTACAATTTCATACTCCCTGCCACGGTCATAAACAAGAATAGCTATCAATGATGGTGAACTGAAGAAGTATTTCTCCCGCTAGGGAGAAAATGTTTTCAGAAAAATATAAGTACTCTGAAACTATATATTTTTACAGTTTTAAGCCTTATTAGTTTCATTATTTGTAAACTTACTGTACTAATTTCTCATTTATTGAGTACGGTATGCTCTGTAATAAGTGATTGTAAATAATTGTAAGCTTGAAGAAATAAAATTAATCTGAATTCAATTCTTTAACCAGGTAGCCCAGGCAAATTAGACTTCTAGCACCTAAAAAATGATGGATGGCTGGTAATGATCTTAAACCACTGTGGACATCCCAAATAAGTTTAATATGAGTTTGCGACGCTTTCTGAGTGGCGCGTAATACAGGGTGCCCAAAAAACCACGGAAAATTTGTTCATTTTCTATTTTTTTGCAACTCACGTCAAAACCAAGCGTCGAACAGAGAAATTTGTAGTTACAATGTTTTAGTAAATAAAATTCTAGAGCGATTGATATCAAATCCAACCCTCTGTGATAAGCGACAACCGAGTTATGATTTTTTTAAATGATGTATTTTTTGAGAGAAATTGAAATTTGACAATTTTCAATTTTTGATTGGTTATATCTTCTTTGCGTTTTATTAGGAATGTGAAATTCAAAATCTCTCTGGTGATAATTTTATCCTGTACAATTCAAGACCAAGTAGAACTTTCTATCTTGTATATTTTTTGTGCTAGAACTCTCAACATATTTCCTTGTACAACAAAAAATACAATATTTTCAACAATAATGACCAAAATAAATCTCTATATCCTTGTATTGGAGTTTTGTACTAGAATATTTTTTTAGATCATATTTTAATATAATACCCACCATACCGTCCTTAATTCAGGCTATTTCCAGTTAGAAGGACTCTTTAAGGATAATAAATTAAGGACACCCGTAACATTCGTAAAATGCAATGGATCTTAACAAACTAAAGCTCATTGTTTTCAGCTTATCATGGCGGTTCAAATGCATATTATATCATTTGTTAAATTCAATCAACATTGAAGAATTACACGACCTTGAGTACTTTGAGTTCATTCACATATACCGGGAAAAAGGCTACTATTTGTGTTAAAATGAAAGGTTAAAATTTGTATTTGGGCTTAAATTGTAGAGCATAAGCTCCTCTATCATTTGATATGTAGAAATCATGAATTCAAGCTGATAAGGTTAGATTCATTCACAATTGAAAAAAATAAAAAATCACTTTTTCAATTTTCCCAAATATCACTATATTCTAAATTTGATTCTAAAGCGG
Organism: Sogatella furcifera; assembly: GCA_017141385.1. Taxonomy (NCBI): domain Eukaryota; kingdom Metazoa; phylum Arthropoda; class Insecta; order Hemiptera; family Delphacidae; genus Sogatella; species Sogatella furcifera. Next base: position 24,133,223 of record CM029552.1, on the reverse strand, counting down.
GACTTTTTGAAGTTATTAATGCATTTTTTTCTCAAATTGTGCAGAATTAAATTATCTATTATTCAATACAAAAAAATGCATTGATAACTCTAATAAAACTTAATTTTAAAAACGTCATTTTTTAGGATGTCAAATAACTGTCCTCTTATAACTTGGTTGTGATAACTGGAATGAGTGAATAATAAAGCTTTTTTTCTCTAGTGCATGAAATTAAATTTACTTTTATTAGATTCAGCCAATTTACTCTCATTGGTTAAGGGGTTTAAAATGATACAGTAAGGGGATTGAGTTTTCTTATCAAGATAATATCATTACTGTTTTATCTTGATATTGCTGTAGTCTAGTTGAACTAGCTCATCATACTAACAAAATCCATCGACAATCACTGGCGGCTCGTTCTCACGAACAGGTGAAGTGCCCGTATCTTTTACTGTACAGCAATTCACCTATTTCGTGGACACGAGCCGCCAGTGTCAACAATTGAAAAGCCCCTGTTATGTGAGAATTGCTCAAACTTTGTCCCACATATGATGAGGTTTTTCGCTTTGACAGCCAATAAAATTGTGGAAAACTCGGTTCCGTGGGTCAACTAACATTTCAAGTGATATTCAATTTCAAAATATCATTCCTTTTCCATCGCAGGATCGTAAATACGTCAAGGTTCAACGGACTGGCTCTGAGACACGTGGTTTGCTGCCTCGTATGAAACAAAATCACATTCAACGTCATATTGTTTCAGGCTAATTGTCACGGTAAATACGGCGCTGATTCGTTCAGCAAAAGGACGGCTGCGTAATCAAATATCTTTTTCAGCGGTGGACTGTGTTTTCCCTTGGAAAAAAGTTTTCATGGAATTCTGTCCTTTCCTGTGCTGAAGAGCAAAATGGAAAATTAAAATAAAACGTTGACAAATTGAACCTCGCAGAAGCCTCGGGTCATTGCCATGTCACTCGACAGCAGACGCCAAAAAAGCTGGCACCTGGAGAATGTCAGTTTTTTAATGCTCAGCTCTTTCAGATCAGTCAGGAGCGGGCTAGTAGAGCAGAACGGTCAAGCTAAGGATATTATTGACTTAATAAATTCTTGTGGACTGCTTATCGACTGTCCTGGCAGATCAGATTGTTGATAACAGTCATTCGCCAAGTGACACTTTCGTTGAAGTCATCTATACGAAGTGGAGAACTACCTTTCTGCATGGTAATAATATATTGACTCAAGGGACAGTAATTTTCGATTGTTCCTCCTTTGAACCCGATTTATGATTGTTTCTTCCTCATTCTCCCCTTTTCCATAAGAGCCCACATCCACAGTTGAAATGGGAGATTGGGTGTAACCTTCGTATTTTTTCGTGTCAGAGAAGAAATGTTTTGTAATAGGATGACATCATATCAGTCGGCTTCGCCATGTTACGAAGAATTTGCTGTGCCTTTAGCAATTTACACTCGTTTCACGTTGGAGTCAAACGACAAAATTTATGACAACCTTTCAGCGGTCTTTCAACTTTGGATTGACATTTTTGTGTGTGGCTTTCGATTAATAAATTCAAAGGCCACAGATACAATTTTAATTGGAAAAAGATTGACAATTTTTATCAATTTTCTCATCCAACATGAATTTTTCAAAAACTCTGCAAGAGTTACAGCTCTGATTGAAAAAAATGATTGATTGATACATAGCCTTGGTTTTCAATAAAGTTTGTAATAAAGAAAGTCACGTGCCTAAGGAAATGGGAAAATGATACAACATTATTTTAATTCTACCACCAATCAGATATAAAATTGCTTTCCAATGTTGGGAAATTATTTCACTGAGTGGATCAGAGCTTCCTCAAAATATGGTTGAAGCTGGTGAGTCATCATGCTCTTAAGTGTTCTTGATGAATCATGTTATATAATGAATATTATACATCTTTTTATTGTATGTGGATGTTGAATCAATTATTTTTTTTTACAAACTCTGACAAATAAAATGAATAGTTTTAATAATTTAATAAACAAGATGATAAGTTAAAATGACATCAGAAGATTCAATGCAGCTACTTTTATTGTTTATAGGTTCAATGTAGGTTACATATTTTAAAATTAAGGATCGAACAAGCCTATGCGATTGTTGGTACGGTTTTGTCTTTGCTGCCTCACAATCGCTTTGACATCAGGAATTATATTCATGAAAATACGTACACAATGACAGTTGGGGTTATCTTTTTCAGACAAACGAATTTCAAACTTATACAATCCGTAAGGTGCAATAGGAATATATTTTCTCAATCTGAAATGTGATTGAGATTTCAAATGGAAGTTGGTAATTGTGAAGAGTCCCTGTAAAAAATAATTGAGAAGTATTAATTTGAAACCTTTATGAAAATCATGATCATTATTATTCCATACATTGATATTTGTTTTTTAATTAAATGAGTTCATCCAACAATGATGATTCTACAGTGTAAATTTTATTAGACAAAGATCATTCTACAGTGATAATCAATCTATTGGGAACTTCCACCGAAGCCGTTATGTGACGTAAGGTTCAAGTTTTGAAATCTTTATATTCACAAATATTGACCTATTTTAGAAGTTAAAATGGGTTATACCGGGTAGGCAGCAAGGCAGATTCCTTCGGGGTTGTACCCACTGTGCTCAGCAACATCTTTGATAAATGGCTTAATCCATTCAACCCACTTGCAAACTGGTCTAGTAATGTCCGCTAAACTGTTGAAATGACCGCTGGAACCTTTTGTGGTAGCCACAATCCGTACCTAGAACATTCACTCATGATTGATAGAAATAAAATAGTTTGCTAGTGTTATTTAAATGAAATACTATCAATTGTACAATTGAGTAACAAAGCACATTTACAATAACATTCTTGTATGAATTGATAGGGTTACCTCATTCAAATACCTCAAGCAAAAATATATTTCAATGGATGACTTCAAAGATCTCGGATGGGTTGCTTCTATATGTTGCTCGGATCATGTTCTAAGTGAATCTGTGAAATCTGATGGTCACTGGCGGCTTGTGGCCACGAAATAGGTGAAGTGCTGTACAGTATAAGATACGGACACTTCACCTATTTTGTGGGCACGACCCGCCAGTGTTGATGGTGTGCCAAGCAGATCAGCGAGAAATATAACTGTGTACTGCTTCTAGCTTGTATTGCGGGTTGCATAACTTTATTGGCAGTGGAGAGGAAGACTACTTCATATTTACTGCTAGAGGCTACCTGGTGTAACCTACCTATTTAGGCTATTTTTAGGCTATATAATACTCACACACATAATGTTACATAGTACAGTACCAATAATTGGGTAGAATTGTGGATGATTAATAATTTTATACTAAGTAGTCCTATAATAATATTCGTTCAGGAATCAAGGATGGATTTGAACGTTAATAAGCATACTAGTAGTGAATTCACTAATTCTATTCAAAACTTTTCTATGAAAAGTATCTTGAATCAAAGATTAAATGTACAGAAAATGGTTTAGTGAAAAAATTAACTTATTACTGTACTAACTAAATAAGTTGATAATCAATGATATAGCCCAACATTCTTACAGTTGTTGATTCTTTCATATAAAAGTAACTTCGCATTGAGACATTGTACAGCCAATCATATTCAGGGCCTGGAAGCTTACGTCTTGTGAAATTACATTCGAGACAGCTTCTTCCCGATATACGACAATATTCTGATCCCATTGGCTGTTGTTGGTACGGTCCCTGTTGAACAATGGATATCAAATTTAATTTCAGATTAGATGCGTTTGTTCATTGCTATTAATGCGGGTTGACATCGAGTTAGAAAATCTTGAACGATTACTCCACGTCTCCACGTCTTACATAAGTTTGAATATTATTATTTTGTTAGAAAAAATTGCTTTATAATATTGCTTCGATTAAGATTTTTCTAATCAACATCTGTGTAATCGAATAATTTTTTTCAAGTTAATAGTCCAGCAAACAACAAATTTTGTATTGATAACGCGTAAACCGATTATAATAATTTTTAATATTGTGAATCTTGAAATGTGACATCTCCGAATCAAAGCAATTTATGTGTTACAATGGATTCCTCGAAACAGATCTTGTCTCATTGTTGAAGTTTTCCAAGTGAAAACTCGGAAAGGAAATGTATCATCCTGAGTTTGAAGAATAATAAACACAAAAGTTAATTAAAATGGATGGAGTTAAATTTCCTATAACGTACATCTTTAGCCTGTCCAAGCAAAGAAGGCCCTTCTGGCAAGATGAGAAAATTTTACTCCAGCTCGGTCAATATTGGTTCAAAAGTTATTGATTTGTTTTCAATAGCAGTAAACATTCTGATCTACAATTTGAGACCAAATCAATAATTTTTGAACCAATATTGACCTCACCTTGCCAGAGGATCTTCTTTGATTGGACAGACTAAATATTACATACAAATTGTTGAATTTTACTCACCGCATAGTCGTCAAAAAGGATATCTGCTCCAACATGAAACAAAAAGGTCAAATAGACTAGGACAATGTACTCTATCATGTTACCAAGACTACTAGTCTATTCAAAACCACTAGAATAGTATTCAGTCAGTTTCAACTAACTTGTGCAGTAACATTGCATGCTCATGCTTAATTAAAAAACAGATGCATGATGAACCGATGAAACTATTTTTTAAATGATGGAATAATTCTATCAATTATTCTATCAATTATTGAAATCAAGATCATAAATGTTAGCTGCAAGCTGCATATTGATGTATTTTCTATGCACATGAAATGTAAAAAATATATTCCAAATAATTGGAATAATTTATCCATATAATAACAATTTTATCGTATTTAAATAGCGAGATTCATGCCAACTTTCTATTGTTTGAGTCCAATTATCTATTTCTATTTTTACTGCAATTTTAATTTATATCTCTATGGCTTTCAATTGATAACTTGTGCAGCATTCCATTTATAAGATGTTTCACAAGACTGCAGAAATATACAGCGTATTCGTAAAACAGATCAAATTGTTGATGAATCCATCAATGATGTTCTAGATAGATTCCGAACTTCACTGAGGCCTTGTTTTCCAAACAGAATGATAATGAAACCAAGATTGTAGCTTACATAAAACATAGAATAGGACTACATTCCTATGATACTCCAAAAACTATCTTTTTCTATATAACGGAAATTGATTTGAATAAGTTATTATCATTTTATCCATTACGGTGATACAAAAAGTATTCTATTTTAGAAAATGTGGAATGTAGCAATAGTCCAGTCAAAGTAAGCAAAAAGAGTAAAAGTCAGAGGACCCAGCTGAAAATTCGCAGATATGATCAGAAAAGGGCGCTGAATAACATACCAAAAGTCCCCTGTGAGCTTCGGCCGCCATCTTGAAAAACCCGTAAAATTTACTTACTAGGAATTGGTTTTTCGTGAATTGTGGCCGAACCAAGCGTCGGACGAGAAAATTTCAGTAGAAACCATTTTTGTAGACAATGAAATTTGGAAAAGAATAAGACCAGTTGCAACTCTATATCACAAATCGTTTTTGAGATACAATTTTTTTTAATTTGGCAATTTTTTCATAGGATCCAGAATTTGAAATTTTTCATATTTAAGAAGTTTGTAGCTATGAATTGAGATCTCGTACATTCGTATTTCAAAATCCCTCTCGGCGAAATTTTTTTCTCTTTCATTTGAGACCAATTCCACACTTCTATGATCAATATTTTTTTCCTCCACCTACTATCTAAAGTCGCATTTCACTCCCCGGAATCGAATACTAAAGCGCTTCATTCTCTCCCTCGGGAGAAAAAGAAGATTAAAATTCCCTAGGGAATAAAGTAGCCCCATTTAAATAACATGGGAAGCATCTCTATGATATTTTGTGTCTAAATTTGGAACTTAGGCGTGAACTGTAGAACAGTAAACAGTATAGAGTGCACAGTTTGGAAGAAAGGTTGGTTACGCTGATATTTTGAAGGAATATTTATAAAACAATGGATCATGATGGAAGAAAGTTAAATACTTGTATATTATTCATAAATTTATAGAAATGTAAAAATGTATACATATGGAAGTATAGTACCAAAGTAAAAACAATCTTCATGATTTAAAAGCTAGAATTCTCGATCACTATCGAATATCGACTATCGAATCGATTATTAGAATTAGAATCGAATTCAATGATTCGTTCCTACAATGGTCTATTGTACTTTGAGATCTTTGTGTTATAATTTAAGTTTATTATTATATTAGTGTGTTTATCGTTTTAATTTCGACTAATTATCAATAGTCCACTGTCATATTATACTGGAACAATGATAAAAGAATGTCTTTGTTGAATTAGACTTTTGGTTTTGAGGTTTGGAAGTATAGTTAACCTCAACTTATATGGTAGTTGAGGTCAGTAAAATCGTTAGTTTTGAAGTTTTTCAATTGGAAACTGGACTTCTCAACATAAATTTAAACAAATATCCTCCATTAGATAGCCTTTATTATGTTGTATGAGTTGTATCAACACGAAATATTATGTTATGTGGATTTTAATTGTCCTAATGAACAGGTTTTCACGATCGGTTACTGTTGTGTTGTGGACGAAATAGGCCTTCAAACATTGTAACTGTCTCTGAAAGTTGAATTTACAATTAAACATTTGTAATATACGGTATGTACTTGCTGGAAGCTAGTAGCCTGATATCTGTTGGAAATAAATAAATTTTATTGATGCTTTTGTTTTCTTTATTTTTGTAGCTTATAGATTAAAAGATTGTTTTCACTACTTTTATACATGTCTAATGTAACGTTAATTAAAATGAAGTCTATTATAGTAAATTTGAAATGATTCAGTTGATTGCTTGAATAACTTCTTCTTTTTATTAGGTTTTAGTTCTACATATTAGCCTAATCAAAAATTGAAATTTCATTGCTCAATCTAGTTTCTCATAACTTTTTTTATTATCAGTATCATTACTTAAAAACTGGAAGCAATATCAACTTATTTGCTTCCCTTTTATTGTTACTATATAAGTTAACTTGCCAGTCATTCCATTCATCATTCTTTTATTTCACCAGTTTTGTTTAGTTTGTATTTACAAAAATTATAAATTGGGAAGTAGCAGCTACCTACCGTACTTCCTAGTGTTGAGATTTCAGATTGAACCAAGTTGGATTCATTTTACAGCTGATTTCTTTTATATGAATATACTTGCCGAGTTTAATAAAGATCGGTTAAAAGAATTTGAAGATGAATTTTTTTTGTAAAAAATGCAGAAAGGCGGATATCTGGTGAACAAATCGCTTTTTTAAAAAAGATTAATCGTGATTTTTTCTTTATTTTGAGCCATAGAATGTATTCCCAGAGTTTGGCACTTTAATTTTGGGACTCTCTATATATTCCTATCAATAGCTAATTAATGTAGGTGGAGGAAAAATGTTGTGTGCATCACGGGACTAAAGTACTTTTTCTCCCTCAGGGAAATTGTCGCCCTCGGCTACGCCTCGGGCAACAACAGTTTCCCCTCAGGGAGAAAAAGTTGCCCTTTAGTCCCTAGATGCACAAATAACTATTGTGCTACAGCGATTTTAGAAAATCCTTACACCCCCAAAAACCCCCAAAATTTCTTATTTTAACATAAAAATCTCACTAAGAAAGTTGGTTTTTGCTTATACTTCTTGAATACTGTTCCTGGGACCCTAGGCTGTCATTAGCAATGTTCATACGGGCAAAAGTATAGTAGGATTCTTGGGGGGTGGGTCAAAAGCATCCCCTATATTTAAAATTATATATATTTATTCATAACTTTTGAACGGTACGTCAGATTTCATCGTGTGATAGCTCATCGTTTTCAGATTATTGTAGCGGTATAAATTCTTATATTATATGTCAAATTTGATGAAAATTTTCAAATTTTATGTTATAATGGTACTGTGTGTACCATCCTCCTCGTAATAATACCTCCTCGTTGAAAACACACCATTTTTACATTGAATGACTCCCAATCGGGAACCTGTGGGCGCAAAAATTTGAAACTTATGATGAAATGTAGAGAAAATTTTCCTCTTTCAGATGGTTAGTATCAGAATTCCGGGACTTCTTACTTGAGATTGTAAATAGCCTATTTTTATCATTGATTTTCAGATAAATTTGCACCTTTCTCCAATATTATCAAAATTGCGGTAATAGTAAGCCTCGAGAAAGCAAATTTCATTATATTATTCAATAGAGGATGAATTTCTCTACATTTTAAGACAAAAAAAATAGCTCTACCTTCATTAGCAATCAAGTTATAATTAAATTAATTATTCAACATTTTCAAGCAATTGAAAAAGCAGATTTTTGGGCAGTGTTAATATTAACTATTCATTCAAGGAATACAATATTTCATATATTATATTAAAAAGCATATTTTTCTCTACAATTTGATACCAAATTAATAATTTTTGAACAAATATTGAACAAGCTAGATCAATTTTTGAAATCAATTGTCGTCTCCTTCAGCTCACTGAGGCGCTCCACTCAGTAATACTACGCGTATTACTACTCATGTAATACTACTCAGTAATACTACTACTCAGTAATACTACTCATGTAATACTACGCGTTCAATAGCTTTACCTCCTTTATACCGGTCTCAAGTGATGAGTCCCGGAATTCCGATACCAACCATCTGAAAGAGGAAAATTTCCTCTACATTTCATCATAAGTTTCAAATTTTTGCGCCCACAGGTTTCCGATTGGGAGTCATTCAATATAAAAATGGTGTGTTTCCATCGAGGAGGTATTATTACACACAGTACCATTATAACATAAAATTTGAAAATTTTCATCAAATTTGACATATAATATATGAATTTATACCGCTACAATGAGCTGAAAACGATGAGCTATCACACGATGAAATCTGACGTACCGTTCAAAAGTTATGAATAAATATATATAATTTTAAATATAATATTTTAAAACCAGTTTTAAGGAGACCGGTTAACGGCGACGGCTGTTATTTTTGAGAAAATAATAATTATTAGAAGAGTACATGTTAGGATAAAAATTTTATTGATCAAATCCATATTTTTAGTTGGAGCCAAAGTTTAGAAAATCAGGAAGTAGGTCTATGCGGATGTTGGTGTGATTCTGTTTCTGTCTCTTCAGAATCGCTTTGACATCAGGTACTATTTCCATAAAAACTCGAGTACAATGACAGTTTGGGTTATCTTTTTCTGACACATGAAATTCAATTTTATACGACCCGTAAGGAGCGACTGGAATTTTTGCAAATTTGAAATGGTTTAGAGATTTTAAATGGTAGTTAGTCGTTTTGAAGAGACCCTGTGGAAAAAAAATCGTAAATGAGAATGAATAAATGAAATGAAAATGATGAATGAATTTGTGACTACATACCAACTACAGTTAAAAAATACAGAGTACAGTTTTATTCTGTGAATACTGTTTTATACTGATAATCAAATTCAATCTGCATCTGTTAAGTTCACCCTTCGAGTGATAACTTTAGAATACGATTGTTGCAATTGATGAAGTGAGTAGTGTAATTATTTGTACTGCAATTTGCAACTATTGATCTTTAAAACAAATTTAAAACTGATATTGATAGATCACACTAACCAAATTATTATATAAGCATGTTGAAATTTGAGAGTAGATCATCTATATTACTAGAGAAAATAGACTAGTCTAGTATCAATACATTTTTTGACATTCCTTTATTATGAGCAATGATTGAGGTATGTAAATGTAACAATATATGCTTTAATTATATCCTTCTGATTTACTGTTTTGGGAATTGTTCATATTATAAACTCCTTCAAACATTGTGAGGAACCCCTTATTGAAAACATGTATCGTAAGAAAATAAAGTTTAGAAAATATAAGATATGTTGTTGGCTATAATGATTTGTTTTAAAATGGGTAGAACTAGTTCAGGATTGCCTGAAGTTTCAGCCAGAGCTGACACACTCGTTATCCATTATTTACAATCCATTAGAATTAGGAATTAGGTGATTTATCACTCTCCATTTAAGAATCATATTTGCAAACTTTTTACATATTATTTTTGGAGCTGGGAGTAGCATTATTATTTTATAGCAATTAAAATTGATTTGATAAAATCGAAGACAATCCTACTCTTAGGATTGAGTAAATGAGTATGATAGAGTAGGATAGTCTTTGATGAAACATACACATTTGGTACACACTTTTCATGAGACACCAGAATTAACTTGAATGGAAATAGTTTTACCGGGATTATAATAGAACAGATCGTTTCCGGGTTGTATCCACTATGCTCAGCAACATCTTTTATGAATGGCATGATCCAATCCATCCACTTAGAGACCGGCATAGTAATATCTGCCAAACTGTTGAAATGACCACTGGCTCCTTTTGTGCTTGCTACTATTCGCACCTATAGTAAGAATAGAATATAACGAATAAAATAAGTATTTGAAAAATTGCATTTTACAGTGCTTAATATGCGTGTATTCCATTGCAACTCTTAAATCCTTCTCAACAAATAGTATTTAGACCTGTATGTATATTTTTATAATAAACCACTTTACTTGGAAATATGAAACAATGTGTGCGTGATGTTTTATCAAATGTTTTTAAACATACGCTTAATGTTTCATATTTTGAAAATTTAATTGATGACGAAAAATATTGGCATAAAAGGGTAAGTCAACTTTAAGTGTATATTGCAGTACTCTTGTTTTGTGAGGAATCCGTATGGTAAATCAGCGAAGCCTCTGAGCAGTTTTAGGAGTGGATATTTCAAGCTTTTTTGACTTTGGTTAAGTCGGGCCTTAATTATAATGCTATCTCAATGAACAGAATTCACATTATAGTTAGTTGTTCTGGAGCGCTTGAAGTTTTCTGGCTAAAATGAGAATCTGTTCCAGGTCATATTTTTGGGGGAAGTGGGGGGCAATGACCCTTGGTGGCAAGCCCGGGTCTTATAAAATACATATCAGGAATAGCAAATCTTGTGATTAAATAGGTATTTTGAAATTTATCCATGAAGCCAGAAATAATCTAGTGGTTCAGTCATCGAAGGTTAGACGCGGAAAATAATGTAAATACAATAATTATCTTCATACGATTGTAAAGCAATATGTACAATGTCTTGTAATAGGTTCTTACTAGGAACATACTGGAGTTAAAAATTATCATCTAGCTAAAGATAATTCTCCATTCTTCAAAACAATTTCCAGTATTTTCTTTTTCACTCTTCAAAAAAATTTGAACATAATAATATTAAATAATTATTGTTGAAATCAATACATTCCTTAATTCCATGTTCCTGCAGTAGATAGATATTATCTGAATATACCAATGTGAGAGTCCAGAATGTATTGGCATCGCCTCTCTCTGGATCCCCCACTGGGTGAAACCAGTGAAATAAAGATAAAATAGGGTGCTTCTCTCTATATTCCACTGGCGGCTCGTGCCCATGAATCAGTGAAGTGCCCGTATCGTCACTGTACAGCACTTCACGTATTTCGTGGGCAAGAGCCACCAATGCTATATTTACTGGTAGAATACACACTCTTGTACCAAGTAATGTTACTGGCCAAGATCTGATCTATTCAGCACATTATCAAATATTCAGATTTGGGTACATTCATTCCCGATAGAAAAAACTGAACATTCTTGTTCGACTCATAATCCAAAGCGCATATAAAAATGCAAAAGAATAATTTTGTACAGTTCGATCGGATGTGAAAGCAGCCATAATAGTAATAAAATTAGTAGATTCTCAACAAGATTCTCACACTAAGTGTATCTTTTATGTAGATGTAGTTCCGAACTGTGACATTGAAAAGCCATTCAGGATCAGCAGCTGGAAGTTTTCGTCTAGTGTAATTGTATTCGAGACAGCTTCTCCCTGTTATACGACACAATTCTGATCCCAGTGGCCGGTATTGGAATGGTCCCTAGATAGAAGAAATCCTAGATAAGAAATCTCATAATAGATACAAAATATGAAATAGATCGATTGTGATTCATATATTCGTTTACTGAGTTCATGCATAACAAGTTTAATGTAGATATGGCTGTAATTGTGTGAGTAAACATTTATCCCTTTCTGCGATAAATATCACTCGAGTGATATTTCTTTCACTTTGCGACTTTGATTTATTACACGTGTAGCCCTGGCAAATCACAGTCTCGCCTTATTTTTTTGGTCTTAATTTGTCTAGGCTCCAGGTTTAAAGGATTTTGAGTGAGAACGGATAAATGATTGAGTAAATTCAGTCCAGCTACATCAAGTACCATGTAGTAGAGTTTGAGTGTATGACTATTTATTCATTATTTTCGATAATTGTACTCTATATATTTTTTTGAGAGCGAGTTGAATAAAAAATACTAATGACATTTGTTGATTGAATGTTGATTGTTGATGTAGTGGAATTTTTCCATAACGGAAGAACTTTTTTTAAATAAATTAGAAATAAAGTGAATGAAAAATATTATTGATAATATTTATTCTTCCATTCGAATGAATATTGAATTTTTCAGTAAGATGTACAATAATAAAGAGTTTACGTACCGCATAGTCATCAAATAGGCGATCTCCTCCAGCATAAAGTAGAAAAGCGAAATAGACTAGAAAAATATATTTGATCATGATGATGAGTTATTGTTACATTTGTATACTATTTGTTATTTTATTGTATACAATAGTGTCAGTACTCTATTCCAACTTTCACAGTCTCAGTAACTGTCATAGTTGCATGATGACGGTCATGAACGACAAGTTACGGAAACCGGACAATAATAAAATTATCGATAAAGATCTAATTGATTGCCAGCCTTTATTTAATTGTATCGTTCCATTTTGTTTGTGCACAGGAAACATAAAATAATATCATAAACAATTGTTTTTTCAATCTATACACTTATATAAAAAATTGTTCTAAATGACTGATTCATCAGCAGAACTAAAAATCTACTGAACCGATTGCGTTGAAATTTGGCAGGTATGCTCAGTTGGGCATTAATACCTGGTTTATACAAGTACACTCAAATTTGAGAGACCTTCAAGTTTATATTCAACAGTTTGCATTCTCTATACTTATCAAAGAAAATTTAAGCTGTTGAAGCAAATTTGAGGGTCTCTCAACTTTAAATGTGCTTGGAAAAACCCGGCATAAGTGCCCTAGTGATGACTCAGCTATTTTTGAATTTTATATGCGGAGTACATAACCATTGATCGATTCTCTTTCTAGATATGGCTCTGATCTTCCACTTTTCTCATATGATATGTGAGTAATGTTATGCACTCATATTACACATAGAAATATGTGGTGGAACATATTCAACATTTTGTGCCTCCACAAAAGATAATATAAATTTTTGAAGTCATAAACTTGATGAGACAGCAAAATTGTGGCACGAAAATTGATATGGAACTTCCTGTCTACTCTCTCATCCTTGTCTCGTCTTTCTCTTCCTTCAAACATCTGTCTCTTTCTACATTTCCATCATCTAAAACACAACCCTTCTAACCTGCATTACGATTCGGCCAGTAATAAAATTCCATGCACGATGTTTATACTCCATTCATACTTAGTCGACAGTCATGGACTGAAATTCCCCGGCGCAATCGTAAAACTTCGGACGATGATCTAATTTTAGCATCCATCATGAAAGTTTATTACTTGCGCTCCCTCTATTACTAACTGGTATGTCCATTGATGAGAGTTTACAAAATGTGGAGCGAGCTTGAATGTTATTACATAAGAATACAAAAAAGAGAAGAAATGAAGAAAGTCAACAAGTTTTGAATTTTACTCCACTGTTCCATCAATTTCCAATTATTATAGAGTGTTTTGCAATAGAAATTTTATTTTTTCATCTCAAAATACAAATAAGATTTAAAATGTGAAATCCCATTTTCTTTATATGTAGCCTACAGGACATATTATTGTGCAGGGATGTAACTGTGCAGGTTTAAAATCATAATGTTATTGTGCAGGTTTAAAATCATATTATAATATTGATGTATTACCAAGAATGTATTCAATTGAATATTAGATAGATTAAATTCAATGTGATTCATAATGTTTCAAAAAGAAGAAAGCGGTTACTCACAAAGCAGTTAACTTCCTCGACAAGTCTTAAAAGTCGTTAATTATTTTGCAATTTTTCTTGAAAATGAATTTCTCCAATAATTATTATTTTCAGATTCATATATTTTGAATAGAATTTATGGTACGAATGTAGATTGCTCCCATTGATATATTCTGAGAGTCAGATTTCGAAGTAAAATGTTTTAAATTTTCAATATTGATGTATTTTTAGAGATTTTAAAGATTATGAAGGACATTTCTCTTGTCGGATGTGAATTGTTCCCATTAACATTTCCTTGAAAAACCTCACTATTCAGGGGTGGAAGAGCAACCCGACAGCTGAAGGGTACATTGATAAACAGCTCTTAATAAAAGGGAAACAAATTGAAAGTATTTTTCCAGTTGATGTTGCTCTGAGTACTTGACTATGGCGTCTATTAACATTACCGGACGGCTTTAATGGCAATGGCCGGTTTTGCAACATGTTCTTCCTGCTTTTTGAATATTCGAGGGTTGTCGACATGTACTAAACATCTCCCCTTTAATTATCTTGTGGTAAATATAGTAGCCGGGCAATTTCTGGCAGTGGGTTGAGCAGTTCACTGGAGAAGGGCGCGTTAACAATATAAAACCTGATATAAATAATAATGAGAAACGCCTCACGGTCAGCAAATTTGTTTTTGTGGTCTGCAATTTGAATATAACCTATTCACTGATTATTAAATTGAAAAATCATAGTTGCGAAGTTAGTAAACCTATCATTATCAGAATCAGAGATTATAAACATTGCATTGTAAAGTGAGCAATATACAATATACAAATAAAATATTCTGTCAATTTCTTCATTTGTGAAGAAAAGTTTAAATTTGAATTAATACGTGAGAATTGATCAAGGTATTAATAAGGCTATCACAGGATATTCTGTTTCTCGAGATGAATATTATAATAATAAATCAAATCAATAAAATGCCGTACAAATTACGTACTTTTATGAAAAATACCGATTTTAGAAATCATTGAACAGTTCTTAAAAAAATTTCTCACTTTTTTACAATTTGATCAAATACTCAACAAGCTATTGAAAAAACGATTTATGAGTTTACATCAATGGATTCTCAGCTTGTTTGGAGATAATAATGCTGTCGATATTCGAACTTTGATAGATTGAAACTCATGACAATGGGCTACTATTATTTATGAGTGTGGAAATGACTAACTATATATTACTTCTTTTAAAATAGGATTGAGTGTGTGGAAATGACTAATTATATATTACTTCTTTCAAAAAAGGATTGAGAGAAGGAAATGTGTGGAAGAACCAGATTGATGAAAAGCAATAAAATATCAGTAAATGAATATAATTATAAACAATAATCTAAACAAACTTACAAAAACTTAAAAAAAGCAACAAGCAAGCTTTTCACGGAGTTCCTTGGGGTTTTAGCTACATTATTGTTGAAATTTGGTGACCACGAAACAGAAAAGTATGTGAATGTGTTGAAATCACACAATCCCCTTGCTCCCTTGCATGTGTCTTCTAATTCGAGAGGATCATTTACTGGGAAATAATTGCTTCCCAATTACGTTAACGACCTTGTTTGTCACGCAGTACCTACCTGCTTTAAAAAACAGGAAATCCCTACCAAAGGCAACATTCTAATAATTATGACCTTAAGGGTAGGAAGATTATCACTAAATTTCTTTTGTCACAGTTGAACTTTGCCTTTTTCAATTATTCTTTCTATAGGGCCTAGTTAAGGGTTTTGATTACTTTTAAAAAATCAAAATAATTGAGTTTTTTCAAATAAATTTATTTTCATTATATTATGGAGTACATGAGAACTAGTGGAATAAACTTTGTCTTATTATTATCTATCGTACTAGAATAGCTAATACCCATCTCTTTTCTAAGGAAGATCGGCCCAAACCCTTTATTAGAAACTTTCAGGTACAATACAAATACGACTCCAATATAAATTAACTGTCGAAACTAGATTCTGAAGCTCAATCCTATTATTACTCATCTCCAATGAAAGGTTCAATTTCCTTTCGAGAAGATACACATTTATTTGATAAAACAACGAATTGAAAGCTTTTCAGAATTTTTGGAATGTCTTGTAGGCCTATACAATCTTGATAATGATTATATCAAATTCAATGAAATTTTTTATCTTCCTATATATTTGAGACATTTATAGCCTTTCTCTGATGCTTCTACTTTCTAGTTTCTAGCTTCTACTTTCTGAGGCTTCTGATTTCTACTATCGTATGTACAATCGTAGGTTTGACGTCTAGTGGGATCGGACTCCCCAATCGGAGCCTTGTTATAATGATGGGTAATTATCTCTCTGATAAGATATCTAGGACAAAGACAAATTTATTTCGCAATCCATCATAGTTTACTATTTTCAACTATTATGACTTAATCAAGACTGGAGAGACTGACAGTTACATATTTGCATCCCGGGTAGCATTGCACGTCAACTAGTAGAAATAATAATTACAGCAACGTCATGAAATATGACAGTTGAAAATTACAGTGTGCTGTTGAAATTTTCTTCTAACTTTCATTGTGATATTTTGTCTTGGAGTGAGGTGATATCTGTGAGTTCGTTCTGATAAGCGTGAGTCGAGCTGCAGTGCTCGCGAATATATTCGTGTTGACTCGGTGTGCGTGATGTGGGGCGAATTGCGTGTTGTGCCAAGTCTTTGGACGGATTCTATTTAAGAGGCAGGAAACAGTTGGTGCAGATAGCTGAGGCAAAACGGCATGACGGTAATCTATTTAGCTCTTTGTTGTTTGTGGTTGCGCCATCGTCTGAAAAAGCGCTTTACCTCGGGTCAAATCTGTTTGTCCTCGAGATCGTTAAAAAACAAACAAACAATTGAAAGATGGCTATCAGCCAGAGGTGAGAAAGTTGAACTGCACCTGTGAGCCGAATTAAAGTCATGTTTATAGGTTCTATTGATGAGGGTAGTTTCCACGAACTTTGAATACAAGAAAAGTCACATTATAAGATGTATTTGCATAGTGTTTTGTTGAATTAAATAATTTGAATTAAATTAACATATTTAATATTGTTAAAGATATGATTAATTATTATGCTTAAACTAGAAATTGGAGAGAGTGTATAATTCACAGGTTTTAGATGTTGTAATATGCTATACTCTAACATCCAGTTTGTAAAAATTTTTGGGATACCTAATCAATTTAACAATGGAAATAATTCATCATTTAAATATTAGAATAATGTCTAAAACTTGAAGAAACATGAGATTAAAGTACATTTACTTAATACATTTACTTAAAGTACATTACATCGAGTTAATGTACAGCTCTAGCCGTTTCTCGCATCCCATATGCCATCTTTTTCGGTCTAACCAGTCTCCATCAACAAGATTGAGAGATGAGATTAAAGTCTATTCTAATAAAACTTTATTCTGAACCATTTTTAATTATCATTCCAATAATTAAGATGATATGCAGAAATCATCAAACCACATCAGGCGCTTTCCTACTTGAAATAATAATAATGTTTTATGTACGTACTGTAACAAAACAGTCCCAAGTTTCCATGGAAATTGGAAAAATATTCTCAAAATGGTACTCACCAGAAATAGTTTTTATTTTATTCAACAATAAATCATTAATTAATTGGTAGTAAAACATAACCTACTCTCAGGTAATTGTTATTAGTTTTGGCGGTGAAAGCTGTCATCTCAGCTGACAGATAAACTACTGATAAGAATTGAATGCCAAAACCGGCAGGCTTACTAATTGAATAAAATTATTATAAATTGTTTCTCTTCTGTCGGTGATTTATTTTTATAAAATTTAATAAACACTCTTGCCAATGAATTATTTCAGTAATTTGCAATAAATTCAATTATGCCACTACCCTCTTCTCTCTCACTTCCGAGAAGGAGACGTTACTTCCCTTTTTGCCTTACCAAAAACAAGTTGCATTATCCATGAATTATTAAATTATAAACGTTAAAGTTCCTATTTTTTCTGTACCATAAATGTTAATTGTTTTCTTTAAATGTTGGGCTGTGATTAATTAATTAAATCCTTCAGTATTGCAAAGACCCCTTTTAAAATTGAAAAGTGATAGTGATTTTGGTCACCGGGATACTCGTGCACGGGGTAAAAAAGGTGGGGACACCAGTGAGGAATTTTCAGCTAAAAGCATCGAAAAACTGTGAGTAGCATTTCATTATTTAATCAAGTAAAGTTCAAGGTAGAACTTTACAGTACGTAGCCTACTGTTATGTATTTAAGGAATTACGATTATTAAAAAAAATTTCAAATCTGTTGCACCTATAAATCTCAAAGAAGGCCTATCATGTTATTGTTACCCAAAAAATAATTATCAAGGAAAGCTCAAAACCAGATGTCCACAGAAAACAGAAATGTACAATTATCGTATGAAAGAATCGTACTATTCAATTTATAGAAGAGTTATTATTCATACATCATAAAAACTCAATTATCTTGTACATAATATGTTTGTTGGAACTGAATTAAATTTTATTCACCACAATAGTACATTCATAGAAGATATTTGAATCAATGTCAACTGTCATCCACTGGCGGCACATATCCACGAAACAGGTGAAGAGGCCGTATCTTTTACTGTACAGCACTTCACCTGTTTCGTGGGCACGAGCCGCCAGTGCTGTAACCATACGAAATGTAAGTGCCAAGAATGGAATATCATCTACTTCACCTAATATTGTTCAAACAATTCGCCTATTTTTGTTGAAACGTTTTCTATGGAAATCAAAGCTCAGAATAAAGTTTCACATCCAGTGTGGAAACATGACATTCAGACCGCAGCAAAGCATGATATTTCAATTGGGTCATGACTGGACTAATTTGTTGTTGGTTTCAAATATCAAAGAACATTATTTCAGTGACGAGCTACAGAAACATGTTCCATCACTGTGAAAATATGATATTCATCTCTTATTTCATTTCAATATCAATTTCATTGTAGAATTATTGTGAATCTGTTTGTCTATGAACCTGTCAAGGGATGGAGAATATACATCACTTATAGGTACAACTAAAATATCACCAAAGAAGTATGCAAGTTATTTGGATTCGGTTTCATTGATATCCAGTAAGATTAGTTTATAATAAAAACTAATCAATCGTGAGAGTAATAATAATATTATTATAACGTTTATATAAGCCTACTTTCATAACGAAGTGAACGTTATAATATTATTATAACGTTTACGATTGATTTTAAATCAATCAATGTATTCTAGGCCATGCAGGAACTAATGGAGAAACCATAAAATACTTCAACAACACAAATTCTTTTCAAAAACAGAAAAACTGATACTTTCAAATACTGATAGACAGTTACATAAAATTTTTTTTTAAATATTCCGATAAGTAAAATATTTGGAAGTGTTTCCAGATAGAAAATTTCGAAGGAAATATTATTGAATCTGGTGACAATTAGGAAAATATCTCTATAGAGGAATGGTGTTGCTGAAAGCCCGTATTTGTGTTTGTTAATGATTGAACAACTCGAGAACAATTACCAATAATTTAAGAGAAAGTAGAAAGATGAAGCTTTGAGAGATAATAGCAGCTTTTCCGTGACCACAGCTGTGAGCTCACTTCTTTCTCAGCAATGTTGTATCACGTACATCATATATCCTCATAACTTTATAGCCTTGCAAACTTTCAAGTTTCCTAGACACCTGTTGTTTTATTTATAGTCCAGACATGATACACTTCATTCCATCCTCTTAAACACTGTAGTTCTCTCGGTTTTTGGCTCAGTTTCATCAAAAAGTATTGCCTGTATCATTAGGTATCCACATGCATTATTTCTTGAAACATTAATTATTCTCATCACTCCATGGTTATTCTGATATCCATGTCTAATTCGCATGTGATAGCTGAATCACTCCTTTCTAGGGAGAAAATCCTACCCTTTCCGACTGCGAATCTCTTAAGACTCTATGGAAATAGGTTGTAGTGATATGATTACAGAATAATAATATCGAACTAATTATGTAATACTATGAGTGTTATTTATATCTTTGTTATTGATACGGTTTTTGGTCAGAAGAAATCATTTCACAACAGTTTATGCTATAGAAAATGTTGAATACGGTCAGAAATCATTTACTGAGCAGTCTCACATACTTGTTTTCTCTGCCATAAAATTGAAGGAATCATTCTATTCTAATTCTTTTCTTATAACAAAAAGGCTAAATACTGTGTTCCTCATTTCGCGTTTCAAGCGATAATTGTATGCCTAGTTGTGAAAGTTTGGAAAATCAATCACCTACATTACAGGATAAACAAATCTTGCTTTTTAGGATAAAGGAAACAGCTTTTCTACTGCGTTCAATTCGATGAGAACTGCTTTGAAGTTCTTATTTTGATTATAATAAACCTTCATGCCTGAATTCTTCTGGTGGAGATGATAAGCCGTCGGTCCAAACTACCTGAAAAGTAGTTGTCATCTCTTATCATTATCATCATCATCATCATCATCATCATCATCATCCTCCATCTCATTACCCTGTGCACAAGCCTATAATATCGTATAGGCTTCATCCTCAGAATACATCATTTTAGATCAAATACAACAAGAAAATTTCTCTCTCAATCAAACTGTACAGGAAAAAAACGAACAGTGAAGAATACGGAATTTGATTCACAAAACAATGATTCGCAGTTAATCATTGCACTTACATCTGTAGAGCAGTACACGTGTAGAGAAGGGATGGCAGTGTAGTGGAAGGCTATTACACGCAGAATTGCTGGCTAGGAAGGAGTATCGATTGGACACAGTGGTTGCTTCTGCGTGTGGTGGGAGGGGTGAGAGGAAGTTTTGGGGGTTGAGATTGATAAGGGACCCGGTAGGGGGTGAGAGGATGGGGTGTTCCTGGGTAGCACTTGCTTTCTATATCTGTCCAGGCTCCTATCGACAGACACAACTATCGTTTTTTGAACTCGACACGTTCGGGACAATCTTCGACACCCCCTTTCTCCCACTCCCCCTCTTTTTGGGCGGTCTCCTATATTGCTACTGTCTCTTCGTACACAGCACCTGCATCAGACAGCCCATATAAACTACCCTTCCCTTCAACTCTAACTGCTTTCGTCTACAGTAAAAATACTTTTAATACAACTCGAGCACCCTTATTTATTGAGAGACAAAGGGAGATTTAACGTTTTAATTACATCTAAATAGGGTGGCGCCCCTTGGCTGGATTTATTCAAATCTTTTACACTGTACGTTATTGTGCAGGACAGATTTGGACACCCGAAAGTACTTGAACTACACTTGATTTTCTCTCGTTAAACGACAACGCCTTGAACATTTATGATGTTTTTCATTCTTTTTATCAAACTCTTCCATTTATTTATATTTTATTATCTGTTTAAGTTACATCACCCTCGATCAACATGAGAATAAATTGATCAAATATAAAATTTAGCTCCAGAATTCGCTTAAATTGTAAGATTTGCGATCAGTACTGTTAAAATTTATCCACCTTACATCGTTACATACTCCTTATCCTTTGGTTTGGCAGCTATAAAACTGGATTACAGTAAAACTACTTGAATATTTATGTGCAACTGAAGGAATATAGAATATTGGGATCTATGGCAAATTAGAATGTTCAACAGTCGATAACTGATTCATTTGGAATCAGTATCAACATTAATTTACTTGTATGTAGGCTATAATAACAGTTGAATAATTTTATATCTCTTCTTAAACTTAAATAATATAAATCAGGAACATCATTTTTTATATCAATTCCTTAATAAATAAATTTTATAGAAAACGCTTTCATAATGATGATGCTTTCCCATAAGAGTAAGTACATGCTCTATGTGAAGCCCACATGAAGAAAATACTCATGCTTCATAAGCATTGATAATTTAAGAGGACCTTTTTTCCTAGGGAAGATATCCAACTACCTTACAAATAAAAACAATATATCATTTTTACTGAATTTTTAATCTGAAATTTAATCCAATTATTGAATTTTGAATCCGTTCATGTACATAATAAAAGTGTGAAATATATTTATCATATTAAGTAAATCTATTTTACTCATGCATGACCAAGTGATAAGCTTAGTGACAATTTTAGATGAATGCACTTTTAGTTCCAGGTGAGCTCAAAATCACTTACAATAGTACGGTATCACTTAACTTATTCCATACAAATGCTATCGAGACACATTGAACATTGTTTTGGTAGTTGTTGCACGCAGGTATTCGCTAGATCGATGCCACTTGACACGCGTATAATAACACGCTGTGAATTGTAAGGGGGGTAATCCTTCCCAAATCCTCTATGTCAGGGGGGGGGGGAAATAAGGGGTCTGGCTGATTAATGTCGGCGTCGGCAAAGGCGAGCTGAGATTCTGCTTGCTAAAAGCGGTATTAATCGTCCGGAATGACGATCAGCTATTCAATTTGAAGCACAAGGCACGCCCGGAATGTCTTTGTAGGAAATCGACGCTTCTCAGCTAATTACAGCGCGCGCCCTACAAACAACGCAACGCGTTCTGCTTACCTGTGCAAAAACTCAACATACCCCCCGCCACTCTAGTAACGGCAACCTGAGGAGCGGCAGTTGAAATCAAACCAGAGCGCTTATTATTAACACGTTATTGGGCTCATTTTACAAAGCATGTGTGTGATACGGTATGGGTGTCGTGATATGACACCAATTCGACTGGAAATCATCCAAGGGCACAAACTACGTACATGAATTTATTGGGTAGGTAGATGTTGACGAGGAAATTGGGTATATTTGCGTTTTAATTGGGAATGATTGGAGATGTGTTTTCATTCTCAGACTGATTATTTCTCATATAAAAATATCTCTCTTGTTTTTCAACACAATTGATTACTTTTTGAGTAGTTGTGAATTGATTACTTATCCTTGTGACTTCATGGTTCAATAACTTCTGTATTATGAAATAATATACTTAAAACCATACTTAAGTTTCAGTGCTCAGGGCATCAACATAAGTGGAAAAGTAAACAAACTTTGTGGATCTGACAACCTTTGTTTCCACTTACCTAAATTATGGATAAGTTCCACAACATCCCTGATAAATGTGTAAATAATGTTTATGGTTGAATTTCTGTATAATTAATTAATAATTGAATAAACAATCACGATTATTTTCTATAACATGTATTTGTTTGTACCAACAAAGACATTTCAATTTCATTTCAAACCAAATTTATAATAATATTATGAGATCATTCTTTCATTTGATGAATTCATCAATATCATAGCCTACTTTCCTACCAAAGCTTACTTTGAAAACGCGAGATGAAATTGAACATTGATAACGAGTTTCTCCCGGGGACGTGTAGGTCAATATCCGGGACTTCCATTAAATTTAATCTGGATGGATCCTGGATCGCAGGTAGGCGCACCAAAAGTCGTGCAGGTAGTTAGCGGTTATTATGGGTAATACAGAATTTATGTCGGACCGTATTTGAGTCTATATTTCATAGGCATTTGCTGCGTTATCTCAGCTCGCAGGCAAAGGCTCACGTTCTAGGAAAGATATCTAAGCACCCTCCCGCATCGTATTGGTATAGTCTGTCCAAGCACAGAAGACATGCTGGGAAGATGAGAAAATGACTCCAAGTCGGTCAGTATTGATTCAAAAATTTCAAATTTAGTCTCAAATTGTAGATCGAATTGTTTCATACAATTTGAGACCAAATTAACACTTTTTGAACTCACATTAACCGAGCTGGACTCATTTTCCCATCTTTCCATTATGTCTTCTTTGCTTGGACAGACTCCCTTCTCAGGAACCGCAACGATTATTGCCCTTCGTTCGATCTCCTGATTTTCTGGACGGAATCAAGCGAAATTTATAAGCAATATATATCAGGGTCTACGACCTATAAACCTAGATGTGTTTATAAATCTTGGGTAGGCTACTTGCCGTTCGGGGAACTCCTGTTTCACTCAAATCTGAAAAATGGAAGAATTCATGTGAATGTGATACTACAGTAGTATTCCCAAATCATCCTAATAGAGAAGTTGGAATATCGTATGGAATGTCCAATGGTAGTGGGTATTGAAAAATATATTCACGGCAGAATATCTATAAGCAAGGAATTAGGAGATTTTTATGAATCTTATTATTTTTATGGATATTACAATTGGATCTCCGATATGATTAGGCCTACGCGTCAATCCTGTGAAACATTTGATGAAGATATTTGAGTGGAAATCGAATTTATTCACTGTATATTTTTAAATGTCTGAATCAGTTGGAAAATTATAAACCCTGATAATGATTTACATAACTCACCATTTTCCATCTTTGTATATGTGGAAACTCTATTCATTCTCAGATTTGATACTGGTGAGAGTTGATATTGACAGTAGAATCTTAATCCATTCCCAGTTCAATGTACAACTCCATCAACGAGGTAAACAATAAAACCAGTATTCATTTGAGACACGCAACCCTTACATTATTAACCTGATTTGCTCCTGAATACTCATGGAGGCAATTCAAATTAGCAGATGTCACTTACAGTGAAAGATGGCTGAGGAACAAAAACAGTGCACGGTTTCAAGCGAATAGATCCTTGCTTTCAGTTTCAACCAAGCAAATATATCCTTGCCTTCAGTTTCAAGCAAATGACTTTCATTCACCACAGCCTTCTAGACTCGACGATTTGAAAGTGCGGGAAACAGACGACTCCGCTGGGAGCTTTTGCGTCGATGCAGCGCCTCCTTTATCTTGAAGCAGTGCGCAAATTGCCTCCTTTATGATTCCAATGAGCGAAGATTGCCGCCTTATCAGCGAAATTCGAGTCCAAGGAAGGCTGGCTGGTTGCTAGGCAACGTTCACTTTGTCACCAATCATCAACAACTAATCGAACTAATTTAGAGGTTGTAGCTGAATAGGTAGCGAGCGAACTTTAAACTGTTTATCTTTGCGAGGTTTCGTTGGAATCAGCTTTGAATTGCTTATTAAATTATAAATCAATATAACATAATTTTTGATGTATTTATTGGAAGAAATCATTAATACTGTATTATCCTCAAAATAGTGCAACTTTAATAATTATTTGCAGCTTTGTTTAGAAGTCTAGGTACGGGCTAGTGGTATAAGTAACTATGGCACTGGAGGTTGTGAAACAACTACCCTTTCGGGAAACGGAGAGAAATTAATTGATTAAATTAATTGATAAATTTTAATGCATTCACTGAGACATTTTATCAATAGTCTTTCGCTATTTAAAGCCATTACCGTTTTTCTAATTGCTCAGATGACGTTCAACAGTAGATTCAATTTTCTCTTCAAAATGTCTATGCTTTCCAATAATTATGAATCCAACTTCAACTGTGTGTCAATATCAATATTGAGATGTTTGAGATGAATTCTTTTTAAAATTTCTCCCATAACACTCTCACACATCTGCGCCATTTTTATTTATTACATTTTATTCCTTTATGACTGAAGAAACTAGAATCTCGTAGCTTCCAATAACTAATTTGGAGTGAATCTACAGACCTAAAATAATTATCTCTTACAAATTGACTTTTTCAACAGACTTTCGCCTATCTGCAAACTCTATCAATGATTTGGAATTGATTAGGATTAGGAACTCTTTCAATGCTTAAGAAAAAATCTATGATGTTTTCAACAAATGTTGAGATCAACTCACTGTGTATGGGAGAAAATTGAATCAACTGTATTTATCTCAATAGTCAGGGTATACTGACAAAAATAAGATACTTTGTGCAACTTTTCTCCGGATGCGGATAGTTTACCCATAGCTCGCCAGAGAACGCTTACTCTCTCTTTCAATCTCAAAGACACTCCCTCTCGAACTCTCTCAGTCTCCAACAATAGAGTTTCCAAACACGTACAGAATATTTCTTCCCTCCAAGATGCAATTCTGGAATAAACTAGATGAAGGAGAAGAAAGTCGAATAAGAATCAGATGAAGGTTTTTGTTTCATCCTTAAGGAACTAAGAAGGAGGATGGGAAGACAAACAACAAGATTTGCTTTAAAAAGAAGCTCGTGACTTGAGTCTTATAGTTTACCGGTTGATGGTGCAGTGTATTATCGATATAAACTGTAACTTTTTTCAAGTAAGGGAGGGTGTACGTAACTTTGAATTCGATTACGACTCTAGTTGAACGGAAACACTCGGAAAGACTTGTGAACACACAAAAATTGATTTAAATTATCCACTCTCAACTATTATAAATCTATAATGTATCTATGTACTTGAAGCTGGATATTCAATGTAATTCATTGAAATCTGAATTCTACTATATATACGATATTTTGGAGACAGCTCACTCGAATATCAGAGTAGACATCCAATTTAATTCCTTTCGGAAACCATTTAATCTTTGTACAATTCCATTATAATCGTTTTCTTAGTTGACAGAAAATCAATTTATTTAATCAATGTTTGTCAGCTCCTCATTACTCATTATCCCCCACAATGTGGCGGCTCTTGAATAAGACATTATAATCTTATAAGACATTAGCGGTATGGGAGCTCACTTGGGGCTTGAGGTCTTTGACAATGTTGGGAGTGCTGTGGGGTGGAAAAGGGGGTTAAGATGGACCACTTTATTATCTAACCAGGGAAGCAGCGGGGCTGAAGACCTCCCAGTGTTGTTAACGAACCAAAACATAAGCAGGCCTTCTCACCAAATAATAATCACAAGAACAATAGCAACAACGGCTAACATCAGTCTACAACAACACCGCGGTTGCAAGTTCTTACCGACTCCCTGCTACAGTAGCTCCTAGAGTAATTAATACTTCCATTACTTACGACAAAGTATCACTCAGCTTCTTCCAAGTTAGTGGGTTTGGAGTTTTGAGGGGACTGATAGCAGAGACAACGTGCTTTCAAGCTTATGAGTTAAAAATAGCTTGAGTTAAAATCAGCTAGAGTATAAAAAATGCTTTAAGGGTTGAATTGATAAATTTTCTCAAGAGTATGATCTAACAGGAAGATAGAAATTCAGACAAAAATTGAAAAATAAAAACATTTTGATAGATATACAGAAGTACATCACATAACAAGTGTGGGAGGATCGTGTTTTCAAATGAATTGAATTGTTACCACCCGTGTCGAGGAGAAGAGTGTTATTTTGAAGATGAGTTTATGAACACCTTCCAATATGATTACTGTACGATATTTTTGCTATTGTATGAGAGCGAATGAGTTTAAATGAGAAACGATAAAAATTATTTCATAATTTTTTGTTCGTTTAAAGCTCTCGAGCTTGACTTTATTTTAGTAAACCCTTTAGTAGAGGGAGGACAGTCATTCCCATTAAATAAATGTGGTGGAGTATAGAAAGTTCAATACATTCGTTAACATTCGTCACATTACTTTTCCTATATAATTCTATTCCCACCATCCAAGTCCAATAATCCTACTCGAATTTAGTTATTTTTTTGTGATTCCAGTGTGTTTTGTGTTTCCATTTATATTCCAGTGGTACTTCGTAGTTTGGGAATAAATTTTGACATCACGATAGAAAAACTCATAAGAAATTGTGTTGTAAATGTTTATCCCTTGAAACACCAACAAACTAGAGGTTCATCTCGAATATTGATTGTCTGCAAGCAAGCATCAGTGAATAAATAGTTCCCGCTTGTAGAAAAACAATTCCAACTCCGACCTCTCACACTTGCACCCAAACTATAACTTATGTGTGTAAAGCGAGCCAGAAAGTATTGAGGGAGCCGTTGGAAAATTCGGCTGACTAAATAATTCAGTTGACTTGAGAACGTTATCGCCTGAGCGATTTGGTACTGCAACTCTCTATCTTGGGGAAAAACATTTTCCGGATAAACTAATGGGGATTTACCGAGGATATGATGCTGGAAACAAATCCGCCTGGGCTTTCTTGTTCTCACACCTCTTCTATCCACCATCTTGTCGCAATATCCCTAAGGAATAAAAATGCAGAGGATTGTGTATCGCTGTTTTGTCACCAAAGTCGGAAATATATGATTCACTCTTTCTTCAGCACTTCGTGAAGATTTATTTTGCACCCTGTTTCGTGGGAATCGGATCTGGCGACAGAACAGGATCACGATATTGATGCTCGAGTATGTGTGCTTTGTTCGACTCACCATATATCAACATTTTGTCTTGTCCAATCGTCTGATATGATTCATGTCATTCTAATGTATGTTACAGTGCCTTCCATGCAATAAGAACATTCTTTACTTACATGAAATCAATTAGATGATGAATTTGAAATCGAGAGCGTTTTATTGTCTTCGATTTCGAAAACATGTGGTGAAAGTGTAGTGAAAATCGTCGGTCTTGAATGCTCAACAAAGTCACGGTCATCTCTTATACCTTAATCAATCCGTATCAACTATCAATCAATTATACCGTATCATTGAATACGCGCAGACCCATTACTCAAGTGAACATCACCTTCGGAAAATAGTTATAATGATTCCTGATGTGAATTTATTTTTTAATAGAAGAATGTTGATAATACGAGTAGATATTGGCTCTTTAATGAATATATCATTGACACAAAGATATAAAGTATTTAATGGCTCAAACATTCAATAATTTTTTTTTTGAAATCCGTTACTAGCTGTAATAAGAAGCACAAATACGTGATGGCATTCTCTTCTTTTTCTTGTGGGAATCATTCGTGAATCGCAAAAAAATCATTGATTTCGGGGTTAAACACACTCTGCCAAGTTGTACTTTGAGCTCCGGTTGAATTAAATGAATCGATTTAACTCTAAATAAAATGAACGAAAGCATTGCTGTGATAAATAATTTAAAATTAACACTTGAGTATCTCAACTAAAATTATGCTGCTGGGAAGACTATAGACCTCAATTTATTATGATACATGATTTATTCTTTCAAGATTTATACTCAACTGTATAATTCTTCTAAGATCGAACTTTCTGATCTCACTTTTCAAAAATAGAACTTCATTCATTCAGAACACTCCAGATTAAAATGTCCCACAATATTGCAAACTATTTTTCTATCAAATACATATGTGGAATAAATGAGAATGTGTCAAAAAATAGGTGGAACAGGCAAGAAAACTCTTGAGGGAAAACATTTCAGTTCCGTGTGGAGACAGGCAAGAAAATGTCAATATGCATCAGAGATTACGATGTCAAGACACCTACGGAGAGAATTCTGTTGTATGGAATTTAGATTGCCGCTGCTGCTACGCTGTAACAACCAAAGTGTCAATACCGTCTCTGTCAATGACACAATGCTACGATGCAAAATTAAATTTGCCTCAATATGGTGGATGATGCTGGCTGTTGGAGGAGCCTTTCGGCTGAGACTCAAGGAAAAGAGCATTATGAGCTGTAAGTTATTGAAGCTGGAAATTTTCATAAGACTTGTATCATACAATTCTATGTTATCTTTAACATAATTAGTCTATATCAAAATTAAAATATCTATAACATCAGTAATTCTATAGTTCAATTTCTATTAGACTTCAATCTTATAGCTACATTCGTAGCATGGAGTAATAATGTTACTAACAGTAATAAAATTACTGATTTGACATAAAAAATTGAATCTCCATCATGAAGAAGGTGTGCTTACTAATCCGACTAATCTGACATCAAATGTTGAAAATTCATCCTAGAGAAGGTGTGGAGTTTTAATGTGATTGAGCCTATATTGGTTTAATATCATTGAGACTATATCTTTTTGACTAGCTAATGGAATTCCAATTGATAATCAAATTAATAATCTGGGTTACTTTGTTTCTATGAACTTCATCACCAGTCTCCACAACAATAATATAGAAGTTCTATAATTTTCTTGGGCTTCTTCATCTAAAATTGCACTGAATAGTTAACTATATGTGCTGAGAATTTATTTTTTGGGTAATGAATGTTTCTTAAAAGTGTTGCTTAGAATAAATCATTGTTGTGGAAATTCATTGACTTAAAAATGAATTGCTCAAAAGTTGAAGATGAGAAATATTGTTCATCAGTCAGCAATGAGTGTTTTCCAATTGGGAGTGACTTAAGGATCATGAATTCTACTTTTACATGGGAATTATTTCTAATTTCAATTGTATAGGCTTTTAAGCCAATCATCATTCTATTTTTGGGTCGCACAATATGCATCATCGAACCCATAACTTTGTGTTCCATTTGATTTATTTTCCAATGATCACAGCTCTCGAGAATCGATAGAATAAAGAAAACTAGTTCTTCCTATAAGGAAAACGTATCGGAAGTTCAAAACAAGAGATAAAAAAATAGAAAATACCACAGCAATGAAGAGTAGAAGGAATGGAAGGAGAGTGGAAAAAGAGAAGAAAATAAAGAAAGTGGAAAAAGAGGGTAAAGAGGAAGAGTCAAAGCAGAAGAAAGTAGGAGAAAAGTGATTCGAAAAACTTCGAAGGGTTATTATTTTTATCATATTTCACACACTTGAATAATCACGGCAATCAGTCTGCAGTTCTTTTTCACGATAGAACGGCGCCTCAGTTCAAAAAACAAAACAACATTCTTCGAGCAAAGGGAAATATTAATTTTCTTGCATTTCGTTTTTTTTTATAATTCGGTACTTGAGAAAGCCTTTCAACTTTTTCTTGCACAGTGTTGTCCGCATGCAGTTGTGGCTGATTAATGTTGCATGCCGGCTGATACTATATATTATCAATTTACGCCTTTGGTCATGATACAACAATGACTCTGAAAGTAATAAATCACATTAGCTAGGGGCAATACTCACGTGATGGCATGCTAAACCCTAATAACCATGGAGCGTTTAGTGGTTTTCATTGTTATCTGTAATGTCCCAGAATAGTGGTAAACCTCAAGATCAGCCTTAGCTACTGAAAACTCAAGTGCTTTCTAATGGCTCAACCATGTGGAATTGATAACATTCCGGCATGAAAGTCAAACTGAAATGAGCATTTCACAATATTGATAATGCTTATCGACTACTGAATGTTCTGGCAGCTTGCTTCATTCTTGATGGCAAGTGAGCTATAAGTTCTGGAACATTCAAAGATATTGAGCACATAACAGCTAGTGACAGTTCATGAAAATGGTCCATGAAACCATTTGGGAACTACAAAGCTTTATGAGGATGGATTCTCTTGAGTATAATAAGGCAGTATATATGAGGCGGTTCGGTTTGTAGTTCACTATAACGCGAATAATAATGAGAATGGCTTGTGAAACGAACGAATGAATGCTTGAGAGATTTGTTTGACAACGTATGCCATTAGCCCATTATTTAGATATTTCATAGATATAAAGAGAGTAATAAATAAAGGAATGATACTTTTCATAATTTTCATTATGAATAATGCTAATAATTATCTATTTGGAAAAATATAATAATATATACTTGTAGAATTGAACACAGACAATTAATTTCGAAACGTTTTTTCTTCAATTTTTGAGAATCGTTTGAAGTGGCCTGAAAGTTACGTTTACAATTCAAGTTCACTGGACCATAAACATATAAATTTGGGTTGAAAACCAATTTCTAGCATTTTCAATTAAAAAGTCGATGTATTTTTCATAGCATACATTTTTATCGAAAACAAATCACCAACCAACTGAATAAAATTCTCTCCTCATATACTCAGGTACACGTGGCTTTGTGGCTGTTAGACTACACGGTTCTTTTGCGGCACTAACAAGGATTCATTAGGCTGGCGGTTATCGCTCCCCCGGGACACACCGGGTGCCTCCGCGGCGGCAGCGGCAGAATCTACAGCCTTCTGTATACATCGGCCGCCGCGAATAAAGGCCCTCCACCCGTTCACCGCCCATTAAATCTGAGCGCATCCCAATTTCGAAGACGGCTGGCCACTGCTCGTTACCGTCAAACAGCTGCCCAAATACTCACTCACTCTCTCTCGCTCACACTCTCTATAGACTCCATCTCTCTCTTCTTTTAACTCACTCCTTCTGACTCTCTCTCCCTCTCATGGTTGAGTGTTAATGTTAGTCTTTGAAAATCTATCTCCAAGATTGGACATTTATGGGTCTAAACTTTGCCATTTTATGTAGATACTGCACAAATTTTATATTACCATTCAGCTTATCAATCCTACATTTGATTCATCTTGCAAGTTTTCATAGTATATAATTAGCAAACTCAAGCGAACCATAATGTAATATAGTGTAATATGATGTAATATTGTGTATTCGATGTGATATTATGATGTCATTTTCTTTATTTTTATTCCTAAAGCATAGTATTTGTAATTAATATAATTGATGCATATGAATTGTATTTAATAGATTTTATAGAGAACTTAGAATAATCTACATGAATAAATTGCTTGAATCTGAATCTGAATCCCTCTCTTTATGGCAACAGGTAGACTAGCTTTCTCATCCTCATCTTCCTCTTTTTTGCTTGGCAGATTATTTTCTGGTGTCCGAAATAATATTCTTATAGTGTTTTTTCAAGTTTTCCCAGGTTTTCAGTATTATAAACAAATAAAAAATAAAAGAGGATGTAATGATGAAATCAAAGCTTAGAATATGAGAATTGAATTGATATACAAATAAGTACCTTTATGTTTGTATGCTTTTTATTTTGCTTTTCGTTTGTATTGAAAGCAAAAATACAACACACTGACAGGATAGTTGATAGTTGAGAGACATTGATTTTTTAATATAAGACTAGATTTTGAGGCATTAAGATCAAATAGCTGAATTCAAGAAAGAGCATTTCAAATGTGGGTTCAGTTGAAGTAACGGAGGAGCTGGTACATATTTCCTTGTCATTATTCAGTTGAAATTTTGAACATTTAATGAATACAGGCGAGCGGAGCAAGTCCGAAAAGACCCTGTTTAGTGATATGGTTAACATAGTAAATACGTTTCAATCGAATATTCAGGCAAGCGAAAAACCCTGTTTTTCTTATTCGCAGCTAGCTTGCCGACCTGTAATTAATATAATTGATGCCTATGAATTGTGTTTAATCGATATTATAGAGAACTAAGAATAATTTATCAGAATTAACGTAATGGATGATTGAAAATGCAGGACATAAGATGTCAACTATTATTGAGCGTTGATCAAATTAAAGCAAGTATATTTAGGCAAAGAGAGCGAGTTTTGATTCAGGAGTTCCATAGTAGAACAAAAGCCAACCAAGACTCATCCAAGTTGATCGAGTAAAATTGAAGACTTCGGATTCTGCGAGTGATTGAAATAAATCATGCTTGGACGACTTCTGCAGAGTCAGGAAAAGATATTGACAAGGAAGAGAGGAGTTTTCAATAATGCATAAATTTTAATAAGATCGAGCCAAGAAGGAGTTGAGAGCAGTAAGGTCTATTTCGTTAGAAGAATCCAGGTGGATTTATGATGATAGAGTTGGAAGTTACTCCAAGACTTTTCCAAAGGTTTTCCTGGAGCAAGCAGCAACAGCAGCGACTGTCAGTCAAAATAGTGTCGAGAAAAACCAGAGCAGCATATAACTGCGAGGCGAAATTTCAACCTAGCAACTCAGAATCTCGAAGCTTTCAATGAGCTTTTAAATTGATTAACTTCTGAAATGATTTGCTCGCTGTACTAAAAGTATGAAAAATTAATTAATGAATTGATGGAATCTCCAGCGGTTCTTGCATTTCATGATTGGATAGCAGCTGAGCTGAGCTTGATTTTTGAAGTGGGTTATGAGTGAATCAGGAGTTATGGGAAACAGTTTCTATCTACATGAACTTTTCACCTATTTTAAATGAAATTAATCAATCAAAAATAACGATTATCCTAACCAAGCATGATGTAGAAATCGAAACCAACTTCACAATGTTTAAAAGTGAGAAATCATATGAAGAATTGATTGGAACTAAAATAAAATTGATTCAATCGAAAGTTTAAAATAAAGGAATAAAAAAGTATAGAGGATCAATTTAAATGAATTCTCATGAATTAGGAGCTGTTCCAATATAATAATTATTATATAGTGTTACTTTCCAAGCCAAAATGCTGAGTGATCGACCTTCGTAATACAAGTAGGCCTGTACTCAGAAACATCCAGTTGTGGTACTTTTTTCTGTCTCTAGTCATCTTATATGCTCACCTTTTTTTGAATCCAAAATGAAGAAATGAACATCAGATGGAAGAAACTTGCTACAACCTCAATCATAAAATGAGTCCAATAACACATTATATATCCAGAATCGGTAGTTAAATCAAATAGTATATTGAATAAATACATCTCATTAAAATGAAGTAAGATTGAAAATCGAATCTCAACATAAATCCCAATTATTGCCTGCCTCCCTTTTCTTACCTTTTCCTCAAGACTTTCCTCCCTCGTTTTTCGACTTTCGTTAGAAAAACAAATTAAAAAACAGAGCTTCTCAGTCCCTTACATTAACTGCCTCCTGCCCCTACTACATTAGCTTTTGCGTACTCTTTTCTGCCCAATATATATGTAAACGACTAGGCTCATTCCATTCTCGGGTGAATCCTATCGACTGCTAACGGTAAAATCGCCTCATTGGCTTCACGTTCAACTCTACATACACCTAAATTCATTCCAAGCTCGCCTTCCTATAGTCTGTCCAAACAAATAAGACATTTTGGCAAGATGGGAAAATTACTTTAGTTCGGTCAATATCGGTTCAAAAATTATTCATTTAGTCTCAAATTGTGGGAAACATTCTGATCTACAATTTGGGAACAAATTCATGATTTTTCAACCAATATTGATAGAGCTGGAGTCATTTTTCCATCTTGCCAGAATGTCTTCTTTGCTTGGATGGACTTTACCTCTGATCGAAATTTAATCTACTTGCCTCGGATTCAATTATACTTCTCAAGAATTTGATGATTTCTGGTGACATTTGTGTTCACTCAAGACCGACTCTGATTCATCAATTCAAAACTGTTTCCAATTCACTAGATTTGCAACTGATTCTTACTTACTAACTCCGCATCTCATTTGATGCCATTGTATCCGATTCCTGATGTGATTGCGTCCGAAATCTGATCTTCGAAACTGATTCTAATCGAAAAACTTGAGAACTTGCTTCTTACTAACTTTGCTTCCAATTTGATGTGATTGTGTACATTTAAAATCTGATAAGATGAGATTAGAGATGATTTAAGTTTCATGATGAAGGGTGAATCAAATTCACTGTGAACGTTGACTTCTCGGGGATCTACCTTACTTTTCTATCATTATTTTTATACTGTATATTTGAAGTTCTCGGACTTTATAAATATTTTAAAATACTTTTCTGAATCTAAATTACATTGAATATAACCAAGAACTTCCACCATGTTTCCTATCGGCGAAACATGTTTATGTTGGTGAGGTGGAATTACCTTCTGGTTTCCCCACCAAATGAAGCGATACGCTAATAATAATATTAATACTCTATAATATCATTATATGCATTGTATTTAATACTAAGCTCATCTCTATTTATCATTATGAGTAATGAATTAACGATTTTATTTGTTTTTAAAAAGTCTGAAATGGCATACTCAGATACCTTAGCTTTAAAAAATAATTTTATTTGAAATCAAGTATCAGTATTTTGGTATTCAAAGGCACATACGGTTTACAAAAAGATATTGTTGAGCTTGATCCTCAATAACCAATAATAGTTCTCATGACCTGTAGATGAATAAATTTAAACCACTCATGTGCAGCCGGACTCATTATTTCAGAAGTCCCATCTAATCAAGCATTTTTCAACTATACAGAATTTAGCTTCTATAATCAACTTATGACAAAAAAATTCTGACCTTCAAAGGCTATCATGAATAGTCTGATGGTTTTAATTACAGTAGACTTACAAACTATGATAGTTTGAATAATAGTAAAAAGTAAGTATTACCACAATAACAGTAGAATCCATTAAGGCCAAATTTCAATTAAAATACACCATCAGAAGTGCTGAAAAGATGTGGATCTCTTCTGAGATCAAGTACTGGTTTAAAATACACAAAACTATTCATTCATATCACTCTTTGATAGTGTTTCCTTAATCTCTGAGATACTTTTATCACTGTTCTTTTATTTTAAATAATTATCAAAGTACCCTTTTTGAATTATTTTTTTCAATACATTAAATGTTTCAACTAACTCTAGTCATTTTCAAATCCTTTTTTGCATTTGAAAATGACTATAATTAGTTGAAACATGTAATGCATTGAAAAAAATAATTCAAAAAAAGTACATTGATAATTATTTGAAATAAAGAAACACTCTATGATAACATGATTACTATAATGATTGTTATAAAATTTTCTAATGTCCATCTCCAATCCAATTTTGTTAGTCGTAGATAAAAAAAATCAATGAACAATTTTGAGGAACATTGTAAAATCCTCTTGGTACTGTACCAACGGCTGGCCACTCTAGCAGAAATCGAAACGGCGAGGGAATCGAAGGGAAACTGTCAAAAACGAGCTTTTTCGGTGAAAGTGAAAAGTCTGTCGGATGTCCCAGGCCGACAACTTGATTAAGCCCACAGGCTTTTCGATGAGAAGTTTCAGAGCTGAACTTTATACTCTAGTAGTGACGCTCTAATTCACAACTCTTCTACAGCTCCTAACTACTCTCAGTCTACTTAAACTTGCAAACCTTCCATTCGCAATGGTCAATCAAAATTATTTTTGTATGCATGTGCATGAGAGATTTCAGTAGTATTCAAATCACGATAAAATTCCACAATCTCTTTCACAAAATCTCGGGAAATCTATGAATAATATTTTATTCATACTGAATCTACGTTATTAATAATCAATCTTCTTCACATTCTTCCTTTGGGCATTTGCCTGTTCCTAAACTCAAATAAACAATATTGTTATTCAATTTACATCTACAAAAAATATTATTACTTTAGGTGATTGTATCCTTCTATCCATTCCACCTTGAAATGTTCCCCTACATTTTGTTCTTCAACGAAACTGTAGCGCATCCAAACTTTCAACATCATCATTCTTCTGTAATCATCCTTTTCAAATATTCTAGAAGAGCAGAATCATCGATTGCTTTTTTCAAATGAGATGGAGAATGGAATGCATTTCATTTCATAATTTCTTTATTCACAAAATTGTATTTGTGAATGTATTGTACACATACAATAAATAGTGTTACATCTGCATTTCATTGACCGAAAGTAAGTGAGGTCTAGATTCATTTTTTTGCATTTCTCTTTATGTTTATTTGTTCCGCATTTACGACAAAACGCGGCTATAGATTCTGATGAAATTCGACAGGAATGTTCCTCTTGGAATTGCGCGTCGATGTATATGTAAGGTTTATTGAAATATTGAATTTTAAGGATAATATGAAAGGAAAAGGAATTACCATCATATTAAAATATTACTATATACATTATACTTCTAAACAATGGAGAAACCAGACTATAGAATCATTTATGCTTAACCAGCTGTCGAGTTTATTATAAAACGCATGCTTTATACGTTTATTATTAAACGTATGCAATTAATGAAACTCAACTCAACATAAGTATTCCCTTTATCCGTCCATCCATGGGTGACTTCGTGAAGTCTACTGTTCACAGAACTACTAGTTATTCATTGATTATTATTGAGCATCTACTATCCTATCCGTTGATGATGTCATTGATCCTAATTACTCCAACCGACGTCAACATATAATCATAAGCCTACGCATATTATGTATACATATTGTTGCATCATGTTATAAGAGACACTTAGACAGGTTGCCTATGAGATATCAAATTTGGCAACTACGTCAAGCCTTGGATATGCGTGTGGGTGTATTTGTGAGAATAATAAAGCAATCCCTGAAGCAGTTCAATCCAGGAAAGGTAAAGCATCATCAGTATAGGAAGCAGTAGCAGTAGCATCAAACGCAGTAGGAGGAAAAGAAGAGAAAGATGATGGAGAAAAAGAAGAAGAAGAAGAGAGGAAGAAGAAGCAAGCGTCCACGTCCGCACAAGGCAAGCTTTGCGCGCATCCTAGCTGCGAGCGTTTTCGTCTTTGGCTCTTATCAGCTAAAGTTACGCAGGTTGCTCTGCTGAAACCCGGCCCCGGGGCGTCAAACGGCATAGCAAACCCTTTCACGTTATGAGAACGGCAGCAGGCAGCAGGCTTAGCAAATGATGAACTAAAACACACACACAGCCACCCACTCACTCCCTTTTGACAATACACTTAACAACCGACAAAACAACTCGGATTAAGCTCGCAAATGAAACACATGAGAGCCTTTTATCATGTTATTTCGAGAGCTTCCTGTTATCTACACTGAAACTTCTTGTTATTTCTAATGAGTATCATTTCTATGACATCGATAGCAGCACATACGCATATGCTGCCAATGATGTTTTGGTTGAACTTTAGTTATATTTCAACTTGTTGCATGTCTCAATTGGTAACAATTAATACTAGATATTGGCATAACGTTACATTTACTTTATTTATCAAAAATGTTTGTTCACCTTAGTTCACTAAATCATTGAACGTAATATAGATGCTTCAATGATGAAGGAATGAACATTTCCCATTCTCTATTTTCTATTGGTGACTCACTCATCACTTCATTATACTTTTGACCTTAAACTACATTCCATGTACTCCTTGGAGATACCGTGTGAAGGATGACCGATGAGGTACCCTGAAGAAAGAGACCTCAGGGATTTTGTGAAGTTCTCAAACATTTCTATGTTCATGTTGTTGTTGATGATGACTACTATGATCATTATTATGATGTCAATGATGATCGAAAAGGAGAGAGATGGGGGAAATACCAAGTCTAGTAGCACTTAGAAAAAGTGAAAGTGCTTGACTGAGGCTGTTAATACGGAGTTGTACTGCAAATCCGAAAATGGGGTTTGTTTCGTTTATTACTCACTCTACTCTTTCACTTACTCTACTTTTTCACTCACTTTCTCCTCTCACTTACTCTACTCTCTCACTTACCATCCCATCTTTCCTTGGGTATGTCTCCCTTTGGAACAGTGCTACAGTCAGTCCAAGAAAAGAAGACATTCTGGCAAGATGAGAGATGACTCCAGCTCGGCCAATATTGGTTAAAAAATTATTAATTTAGTTTCAAAATGCAGAGCAGAATGATTCCTACAATTTGAGTTCAAATGTATAATTTTTTAAATAATATTGACCGAGTAGGAGTAATTTTCCCTTCTTGCCAGAATGTCTTTTTCGCTTGAACAGGCTGTAGCTGCTGGGCGGTGATTCATTTCATAACAAACACATCAGTCATCCGCCAAGACAGCTGTGATTTTCCGACCTATCTCCCACGGGTGATTAAATGAAATGTGACTCGGCCTTGCTAGCAGCAGCTACAGTTGGCGAAAAGGGAGGGTGTGCTGGCTGGGCTGGGCTGCTGGTGCTCTGAAATGTTTTCTTTAATCCGAGCAGAGATGGGAGAAAAGATTACTGCACATCGACTGTGACTGGTGTTGACTACTGTATTAATCAATAAAATGATATTCTTCTCATGATTATTTCGAGACTAGATTACACTTGTTCTTACTCTCAGAAATATCGATTTAAAAAGACCATTATAATGACAATTCTGGTTTGTGATAATATCCTGATTCAGAAAAACTGAAAAGAGTATAACAAATCAAACAAAGAAACCCAAATGAACAATCCCTCTCAAATGGAGACTCATCCTCAATCCCACTCGTACTCTCACCTCTATCACAATTGAAGTTCTCTGTGAAGCAGTCTCTCCTCCCGCTGGAACCGGACAGATGTTGCTTCTACGCCTTCCTTAAGTGAATTATAGATCACGAGCTGTCCTGTGGTGACTCTTTTATAGTAATACAATATTTCAGGATCGATCATGTTAGAATCAATTTAATTGAAAAAAAAAGATTCTTTCTTTCGGGAATAATTCTATTTATTAATGAAGTTGGTGGCAATCTACCACTTTAAGAGATAAGACCGGCCGGCAATACCAGAATTGAATCTTATTTCTAGCTTTTCAATAAAAAAATGTTTAGAGAAATATGTTTCTATCTGAAACATAACTATTTGTTAAAAAAGTAAGGGTCGAAAAATGAGACCCTTACACAGTTTAATAGCAAGAATAACTCATTTTGACGAGGGCAAAATATACTAAAAAAAAAATGAAAATTTTATAGGTATTAGTGAAATGCACTGTTCAGTTCAGCTTAGATTAATTACATGAATTCATTCCGGTAGTTGAGGGGGTTTCTGATTCCATTCTACATATTATGTGGATAATAGGATGGGATTTATTAAAATAAATTGGAAATTCTTAGTAAAGGATGATTCATCACTCTAGTAAGAAATGTTTCTCTTAAACATAAATTAACTCACGTTTCCTTAAAAAAAACTTTGTCACAGTAGCTTGATATTTTGTACTTCATAGTTTTATCACTTTTGAAACCTTTCAAGAATACACAGTATAGTACATGTATTTCCTGTTTGTCTACTTCAAAAAATATTTTAGAAATCCTCCTCTTGCATGGATAAACCAACCTTCTTCTTATAGAACATGTTCTATGAATGTTGCTTTTACATGTTGCTTGAACCTTTTGGAAACTCTCTTTAGATCACTGGCGGCTCGTGCTCACGGAAAAAGTGAAGTGCTGTACAGTAAAAGATACGGGCACTTCACCTGCTTCGTGTGTATGAGCCACCAGTGCTGTAAATTGATAATTCTGGAGGAAGAAATTCTTCTAGACAAATTGGACGGGATTTCAGGATGTCAGGCTTCCATGAAATCGTGCAAAGACATCGCCGGGCGGGCCAAGTCGAGAACGAACTCTTAAGAAGCCGCGCCAAGTCGAGAAGCCGCGCCTTAAGAAAATCGAGTCACCCCCGTAGCTGCAGCTTTTCATTAAAACCTTTCTTATATAGGGGCGCTACACCCGCTCACTACCCGGCAGCGCTCAAGATAATTAGGTAATTTGCTGCGTAAGCTTTGATCACACCGGAAGCGTTGAGAGGCAGACAGGATTTGAGACTTTCTCGTGCAACTGGATCCGGCGCATGCCATTAACCCGGCTCCAATTTATTCAAGACTTCCATCGTCGATTCTCTGTGCTCTACCGGTGCCATCATCTACTGCTAAATAATGGCCGGAGTGTTATTTTGTCGTGCGAAAGGTTCAATTTTTAAATTGACATTCACAGTGTTGCACTCAGCCTATGATGACGTAGAAGAGACGATGTTACTCTGATGCTTTTGGTATTTTTTTCGAAATTTATCATTAATAATTCACGGGATTAAAATACAATGAGATTATTTGAAAGTTGAATTTGAAATAGCTAGATGAAATATTGTTCAATATGGTCACATCTTCTCATATTTATCAATATAATCCAAAATTTATAATAATTGATCAACACTTTTAGAAATATACTATGACATAACGATGTTGTATCAATGTTCCATTCATAATTGAGGATTCTATGAGGAGTTTTAAGTTGAAACTGAACTTATAGACTATTACTTATAGTCTTACTATAATATATTATATATACATAGACTACATACTTATGCTGTGATTGCATGATAATCCTGAGTTTATTGAGGACCAGAAATTTTGTGAAGTAGATGATGAATCATGAGTAATTGTATGCATAGATAAATTTAGAAAGCCTCTCCTATTGAAAGATATTCAAAACATGAAATCATTCATAATGCTCTCTATATTTGAGAATAGAAGTATCAGATCACCATTTATGCCAAATAATTATTATTTGATTATTTATACCGGTATGCTAAATTTCGAGATAGACTGTCGCTTGTTTAATATAATTGAATCGAAGATTTCTGGGGCAGACAGCATGGAAGGATATACAGTACTGCTGATTCCTTATAAACTCCCATCAACATTATCTCTCCCTCCAAAGAATAGGCCTACTCAAATAACACTTCAATTTCATTAAATCTTGAGAACGTTTTCCCTGGACCGCAATTTGAGATACCACTCAATCCTAAGACAGTTCCAATGTGATTTTCTCGTGAAGCAGTGCGTGTATTTGATAATGCGTGGCACGCCGTGAATTAATTCACGATCTGTAAGTGCAAACCGTACACACGACGCGTGTGTGCGTGAACGACGACGCGTTCGACAACAAAACTCGAACA
The DNA here is from genome assembly GCA_017141385.1 of Sogatella furcifera. Lineage (NCBI taxonomy): Eukaryota > Metazoa > Arthropoda > Insecta > Hemiptera > Delphacidae > Sogatella > Sogatella furcifera. Next base: position 24,091,030 of record CM029552.1, on the reverse strand, counting down.
AGCAAACCTAACCGGCAGCCAGTCGTCGCCTCCACTCTGTTTGTTCAGGAGTGACAATTAAGTGCTTTAAAACAATACTCCTTCATTCACCATCACGGACCGAAGAGTGGCTCAATCCGATTAAGCTTCGGCCCGTTAATCTCGATTTGAATAATGGCAATTCGACCCTAACCTCACCCCCACCATCCACAACACTCAACCCGCTCCTTCGACCATAATCGCATTCTCGGCTGTCTTCTTCGTCTCCTGCTTCTGCATCTTCAGGAACGCGCGTCTCAAATTGATCTTCACCACATGTGAATTACCATTTATGTGACTGGATTAAGGTTTATCACACTCACATTTTGATTAGATATTATTTTTTAGGGTGCGTTGATAACATGGAAGTTTCAGTATTAGTCGATGAAAAAATTTGTGTTAATGTTGTAATATTTTTTTATAAACGGAGGCAAACGCTTATAAAAACGCTTTTATTCATTTCTATGTGCTATTAGTCATATATTGAATGATGCTGACATCAAATAGAGCAAACTGAGACTAACTTTCTCGTTATGGAAGCCAAAGACTTTTCTTCGGCTTCTATAGGCCTACATGAGCATTATTACTCTCTCTTTACAAGGTTATCAAATCCATTTATTCCAGTTTTTATCAGTTTTTTTTCGTTTATCCGATTCTTTCTGAAACCTTGTTATTTTTTTTCTATCCGTGGATTCTTTCTGACACATAGCTTGGCTTTCTTGTAGCTTTATTGTCAGATTATTTAGGATAATGAAAAATATTTAGGCCTACTAATAGTGGAAGTATTCACACAATAAAATAATTTTTTTAACTGAAATTCAATTGATGAAGTGTCATCATTGCAATATAGATATTCAAATATTGAAATTTGAAATTTTAGTAGAATAAAGTTCAAACGAAATGAAGCATCCTTGCATGTTGATTAAATCAAGGTAATTAGAATAGAAAGGTATGAGTCATCAGCATCGTAGCCGGGAGGAAAAAGTGAATTTTGACGTCATTGGCACCACAGCTGTTTAGCGAACCTAGAAATTAGGAACTTTGTCTGCTCCTTGTGCATTCCAATCAAAGTAATTAGATTAAAATCATTTCTGACGTCACGGAAAATATGCACTCTGATTTGAACAGGCTATTATGTTATCACTGCATCATTTTTTGCAAACATGTGGTTTTTGTTATTAGTACAGAATCTTTTCCCAATTGCATTCAAACTGTAGGTTATATAATTGTATTAAGCAAAATGAACTCTTGTTATTATATGGTGATTTCAAGAAAATGAGTTCATCATATCAACAATAAAGAGGCAAAAATTTCTATTTCAAAACATTATGGGAAAAGAGGTTACGAGAATAGGTTTGGCAATAGATAGATTGCATGTAAATAATATAAATATGGGCCTTATAGCTATTGCCAAAAAGTTTTTCAAATAGGCATAGAAAAATCAATTTACAACATCAGCGTTTGGAACCAAGTTGGAACGCACAAGGAGCAGACGAAGTTCCTAACTTCTAGGTTCGCTAAACAGCTGTGGTGCCAATGACGTCAGAATTCACTGTTTCCTCCCGGCTACGATGCTGATGACTCATACCTTTCTATTCTAATTACCTTGGATTAAATTCTATCCAAATCCTGAACCTGAAAGATGTACTTGGCTTCCTAATTCTCAACCTAATACACTCTCATACCATCCATCTCAGATGAAAAACTTTGCTCAATCTTTGTTAATCGGTGCAATTCGTACACTATTCAATCTGCTAGTCAGCCTTGTATTTAGATCCAGGATTAATTCTCCCAAGTAGTTTTCCAGCAAGTGGAAAGCTCCTACCAAAAAGCCTAGACTGCAGTAGTTGAGAGCCGAACTGGCTTTTATCGAGTCGAAAAAGCATTGCTGACTCCAGATAAAAAAACGTAAAAAAACCGCTCTCGCAGATGTAAAGTAGACATACGTGTTACGGTAATGCTTCCAAGAGAGAAGTTAAGCGCTCCCCTGGTGGGCTAGAAGCGAGTGTTTCAAACTGCGCCAAAGTGCTGTGGTACTGTAGCCTGCTACATTATCCATTAAATGATACCGATAAGGCACCTCGATTGCCTTATTCTTTACTAGGTTCTCCAATTGGATCATGGTCTTTCACATCTGTATAAAGTTACTGGGAAAGCTCGTTAACTATCCATGCTTTTTCACTGGTAAAGCTCGCTTAGTTTCCATGCAAACATCAATTTCGAACGTCGGATTTGAAAGCCTTTTCCTCCACTATAATCTAATTGGTGAAAGTTACGAATTTATATAACTGGTATAAGATAGGAAATACAATGTTTTACAAGTCGGTAGCTACGTGAAAAAGTATAGTTCCTAAGGGGAAACTCGTTTAATACGAAACGTTGGATTATAACAATCGCTGTTGGAAGTGCTTTCGCTGCAGCTAAGCCAGCTATTCACTAATCGTAGATTGTGTTCTATCACGTCCAACATTCTCAATGTTTGCTGATAGTCTAATGAGAGCGCCCTGCTGGACAAATACAGACAGCAAAAACCAAACTGGGCCCGTCTGCTGTTTGTGAAACGTGATAGCAGTCCGCTAGCGGTCAGTGTTTGTTTAAAGGTACATTTTATGGACCGACTGCAACATACAACAGACGCTGCAACACTCTAATCCCGACTGCGGTGGTGGGTTTGAAAAACCTCCAACTGTAGATTGTGTTCATCCAGCCAGATATGCAAAGAGCTGAAAGAATAATTGGGGATACACACGAGACTCCGATCATGCGAGTGTATTAGAAAAGTTGAAAAATACAAGCTGGATCCTGTGAATTTCAGATAACTAAGTTTTCCATGACATAAAATGGGCGTTTGCACTGAACTTCTACTAAACAATGAAAAAATTACTGCTAAAACAATAACTGACAAGTAAATGAGCCTTCGCTTGTATTGTATTTAGAAGAATTGAGAAGAAAAACATGATATCATGAAGCTTGAACCGCAGAATACTGATAAATTAGTCCTTCATATCGTGGAGTGGACTCTTAAAATGAAATAACGTAATATGTAATATCTGGTACCGAGCTTCGATCTGAAGCTGTGACCGAACTGTTGAATTACATAAATATGTTATTGTAAAAAATCAAGGAACCTCCTTATAAAAAATAAATTCATAATAATTGATATGATCACCTCTCACAATTTTTTGGCATGAACATTTGTTAATAGACTTGAATGTAACTCCATTCACTCCAGCTGGATAGTTTTGGTCAGCTAACGATAACAGCCATTATACGCAGTACTTGGGATCATGCCTGAATAAGGAATATTATTTTAAATCTTTTATTAATCCTGCCAGAGAGTTTTCCCGGACATGAGACCTGGTGCAATCTTATTTTTCCATCACGGTTATATTACATTTCAAATTTCAAGAAAATCGTTAGAGCCGTTTTCTAGATCTGTGGTTCCACATACAAACATACAAACATACATACATACATACAGAAATTACTCGCTTAATATAATAGGATTCTACACATAACCTAACACTGTATAAACTTTATTACTTGTAATACATGAGGATAGGTGAACTTGTACCGAAGGAAAATGTGATAGACAATTATTACTAAAAAGTATTAGAGAGTATTATGCTAATCAAATCAAATTCAAATTTTATTCATTCCTTGTACAATATTACAGAAAATAATAAAATAAACATGTTCAATGTTAACAAAAAAATTGAAGTACAGGAGAATGTAAAGCTCACAAGACTTGAGTCCGTTCGTGAGCTTAATTGAGAAATAGATCAACTTGAATAACTAGAAAGTATATTATAACAATAATGAAGAAGACAGAATGAACTACAGATGAATGTAAAACTAAAGAAATTGAAGTATACGTGAAACAATGTTTACAGTAAAGTTGCACTGAATAAAAAACGTATAGACTAGGCAGCACAGCACAAACAAATATAATATAATAGTGTAATAAAAGTATTACTCACATTATAATGTGGACTAAATTTTCTCATTGGTTGCAAAGATCCTGCAAAATTTGTAATATTTGTGATACAAACTGGATTAGATTGGACAAATAAAAGAAGAAGTTAGGCTAATAGACATATAATACTACTACAGACTGTTAATGATAAATAATAATAATAATAAATCATTTTATTTGTTTCGACAATCGCCATACAAATGAGTTGAGTTGATATATAATATAACAATTACAAATTTAGATTTAAATTTTTTTTTAAATATGTTCAAAAATCAATTATAGACTATTATCACAGTATCACATAAATATTTCAACAAAAATGTAACAATAAAATAAATAAATAGTAAATTAGCAAAATTTTGATCAAACAGGAGCTATTACACATAACAATAATAATCAAATTGGGGTTTTTATTGTAGAAATTAACTTTACTCTCCCTAGCCTATACCCCATCCTATCTCTAATCTAAATCCTTATCTCAAGGTCATTTCGCTTTCGGTTTCTGGTAACTCGGCATTTCTCCTAATCAGAGTTAATGATAAATAGGTAACCAAAATTGGTTAAAAGACTGAAAAGTTTTGAGTTTAAAATCATTCCTTTTCAAGTATCTCAAACTTCATGGGACTCTTCCAAACAGGCAAGGCATCTCATCTAAATGATTGGGAGAGATGACCAGAAAGGTCAAATGTATTAGTGTTATATTTAGCCAAATAATTGGTGTAATTAATCTGGAAAATAATTAATTCCAATCTAAAGAGTTTTAGCAGATGTTGATTATTAATGACGATCATGTTCAATTATTACCAAATTGATTCCTCTCTACATCTCTCAATGGTTTTTATGACGTCATTTCCCCAAGTGGGCATCTTTCCCACTACTTATGAAGTAATTTATAGTTAAGCTTGTTTTAACTCGTAATATGAACTACCGTACTACACCTCAAATTCTTCATAATAACCTCTAATACAGTACTTCCTAATGAATGGAATATTCCTCAACTCGTTATGAACTGTTCTTGATGTTGCAGTAAGTGGGCGACCGGTGGAAAGTCAAGTTGGTTGAAGAATCTAATTTGAATCACGAGAATTGGATGGAATTCTAGCAAGTTTTCTCAGTCTCTGAATGTTTTATTTGTGGAATTAAAAGTTTGGTAGCAGCCACCTGGATGCCTGTAAGTTGTGATGAAGTACTGCTGTGTGGGAGCTTCCATTCCATCACTTCAGTGAGACGTCATCGAGAGAGTAGGCTACATCTGCACAAAGGTCTACTGAGAATGGTTCGTTAACAAACTCATCCTCCGCTCTTTCCAGCTTCCAATTTTTCCTCCATCTTCGACTTTACCTCTTCCCTCGTTTCTTTTCATTCTTATTCTTCTTTTTCATGACCAGAAGTTCAAGAATTTGTAAAAACTTCCCTCTTTAGAAGTATTCTAACAGTTGTGGTGCTAGAGGCCTACCAAACGAGTTGATCATCATTCATGCTCGAAAAATAAGTTTTCATTGGCAATGCTAGATAGACTAGAAGTATAGATTGACTTCGAATGAATGTGGACGTATGAACAAATATCGTAAAACTAACGTATGAATAAATAGTTGACTCCGTAGACAATACCACGGATGGATACTAGAATACAGTATGATATTATGAAGATTTGTATTCAAGTATCCGTGGACAATACCACTTCATAACTCAATATTTCAACATAAATTTCAATGTTTATAAATCTAGCCATTTGAAAAAAATATGAGCAGGCTCTGTTCCGCTAATAACATGTACCCTAATAATATTTGATCGGTCCATATCTAGTGGTCAGTTCTCTGTCAAATGTATCTATTCTATTGCTCAGGGATGATTGAAGAATTTTAATCTGAATGATAATGACTATGCAGTATTTTAAAAATCATCTTGATCGATAGCTTGCATAAAATAAAGAAGAATGTTTCAGAAATTGACAAAAAATTGACATCAACATTCAACAATGAGATAAGTGGTAGATTGAAAGGCCCTTGTTGGCTATCGATATAACAATGCTTGGCACTTCTGACCAGAAGTGTGAAACAGGACACTCAAATGGCAGTCAATATATTTGTAATTCGTGCAGTCCTGGATGTGAACACGTCCCTTCCCCTTTTAACGCCATTCAAGGATTGTTTACACTTGATTGGCGACTGGTGACAATTGACAACTACTGATATCGACTATTGTTTGCTATGAGGGCAATTTATTGTCCATTCCACAGTCCTATGGTCTCAAATAAGCTTTCGAATGCTATTCATGACGAATTTGACACTATAATAATCAATTACACATAATCTGGAAATTTGGGTTGTTTATTTTATGTAACTAGATAAAAAGAAATTTTAGAAATTTGAAATTTTCTAGACCGGAGAAATTTTGAGCGATTGACTGTTTTTTCTTTCCTTAAATTTTATATTTGAACTGTAATCTCTAATCTAAATGAAACAATAGGTGAATAAATGAATTAAATCATATTCAATTCATCCAAAAACCGTATAAACCGAAGTACATTGCATTCTATCCTAGATGAAATTATTGATTCGAATAATTAAGGTTCATAATGGAATCATTCTAGCACTAGAGTTATCATTCTATCTGTATTGTTCGCTCCACCCCATGTCTGAAAATTCATTATTTCTCATCCATAATTCATTGACGTAACATGGAATCTATGTTATGCTAATGGAAGTTCGAACATGATTTTTCCTAGCGCAATGAGTGGCGAAATAAAAAGTTCAATAAATACTTTTTACTACAATTTAAGAAAGGAGGAAGGAAACAACTATTATTCTCTTGATTAAATAATAAATGAATGAGTTTATTCATAAGCACACCCATCACTTTCCTCCAAGATTGAAAGTTGGAATTCATTTATTTGTATCCATCAATTTCATCGAGAAAAAGACTTTCACATATAGTATTAATAGTATTTCGAATGTAACTATTTTCATGGTTAAAAGTTTTTGAAGATTGGAGCGAAGATAACGATTTTCATAAATAGGAATGATCTTTGGGGAAATGGGAATCCAAATATTTAAAATAATATAATTATTAGAAATATAAGCATCTGCATATGAAAACACTGAATCAATATGCTGAAGTTCAATGGCCTGCTTTGGGAATAAAAATTTAAATTTCATTATCTGGGCAACGCTTTTTAGATGATCTTCTTAGGCTTAGCAGTTCTTAGTATCTGCCAAGCAATAACAATAGAGAATGGATGTTAAAGAATAATAAAAATGTATACTGCAGTTATCATCTGCCAAGTTTTTCCATATTGATAACAATAATATGAAATTGGAAAGAATGAGGTTGAGTGTTGAGGATTTTGAGAATGATAATATTTTTTGGTGAGCTACATTGATAGTTGCTCTATAAAATTCTTAATAGCCACGCTATCACCCCATATAAAGTGCTGTAACTGAACTACATAGTCTAGACACTCCTAAAACGGCAATGCACTATAATGTCAGTTATAGGCCCTATTTACCCAAGGATTATGATCATGGATTTTGACTGCAGTGAAGGGTCAAAAGTTCAATGTCTATTAAGATTTCACATCATAAGAACTTTTGAGCACTATCTCCTACTTCTGAAGTAGGAGAAATATGAAGCTGTTGGTTATAGTCACTAATGAGATGGAGGCTAATTTTAGCTAGATCATAGATGATTCTTTTCTTAAAAAATATATAGCATTCAATTCATCAAGAAAAAATATATTTAATTCTTATTCTTCAACATTTTTTGAATCAATTCCAGTTTGGCTTCTTCATCAATAATAACACAATAACTCTTTTATTCCAATTTATGGGGAGACTTTGACTGTACTTTATGAGTTCTGATTCTTTGGGTGAACAGTTAGAAACAAAGAAGAAAGTCTAATATTTCTTATAAGTTTAGTACAATGAAAGTTTATGAAGACCAAATAAATAAGATCAATTTGTCAGAGAATGCTGAAATGTGACGTGAACCTTGAACTACAAGTTAATTTGGAGGTAAGTTTTAGGAAGATTCTTCGACGGCTTTGAAATAATGTGAACCTCATATGACATTTAAGAGGATGAACCCTAAACTTGAAGTTAACCAATTTCGGATCGAATTAGCTAAGTTTCGGTGGTAAATTTTGACGTAAATCGACAGAACCAATTTGAGGAATCCGAACAAAAGCGCGGTTCAGCTGTGGATCGTGGAAAGCAAAGAAGCTTTATAAAGTTGGAACACTTCCAAGCATGTGGGAGCTGTTGAAAGGTGAGGGAGGGGGTGGAGGTTGAAGAATCAAAGCTGTAAGCTGTCTCTAAAGCTGTGTAAGAGGAAAATCTAGTAGGAGATAACCGAGAGAATAAAGTAGGGGAAGGTGCATGGGATTTCGCAACAAACCTGATCAACCTTTCAACTAGGGCTGCGACCTCTCCCTTATTTCGGGACTTAACCCTTTTAATACTTTGGCGAGACGGGGTGCGTGGATGGAGGCTTCTATCCTGAATTAATTTGCCAATAAACTACGACAGAAGACCAAACGCAGGTGTTGTCCCTGCAAACTGCGTTACAATATAGTCTCTTTCTCCCCTCGACTCGGCTGGCTCAACTGCTAACGGGCATAAATCGTTCTGTCTGCGCCCAACAATAAATATCTTCTGCTGGTTCGCAGCCGATAATTTCGCGTCGAATGTTGATGATGCGAATCGCGCGAGAATCCTTCCGAATGCGGCGAACCGTTGAGTCGGCTCGTGCCAGCGGCAAAGATGAATAGTCATGGATTGGGGAGGCTGATGTTACAATTATTCTGTCCCTGTTCTCAGGATGAGCAGGTGATTAGGTGGGCAGGTAGATTAGATTAGATTAGATTAGATTAGATTACTTTATTCAATTAGATAACGAAATTCGGCTTACATTATACATTGTAATAGAGATGAGTAAAACAAAATTATCCTATAAATTTCACAAAATAGAGACTTCTAGTAAAAATACGAAAAACGGTGATGTAATGAATGCAAAATTTATACAGATTTTAAATTGGTTCTGCAAAATGAATAAGGAGTGTGAGTTATCTAAGTGAAAAGGCGAAGTTTAGACATATATATGTCCATTCTTGGGAAAGGATAATAAGGTTATCCTTTCCATTAACACTTGGCCTTAAGTTGAGAATTCATAACAAGCTATTAGAATTACTAATGATAGTGAGAAAAATTATAGCATTTAAAAACTAGATTTAAATGAATTAATACGATATCAATCAATAATTGAATCATATTATAAGATAAGTAACAATAAAAATGATTGTGGTAATGGTGATGGAAATGGGTAATGATATTATGAAATGAGATAACTCAAAGTAAAATTATTTACAAGTATATGGCAGTGAATGAAAAATACTATAATAAAGGTTTGGATGGTGAATATGTGATGGTGGTGTACCTAAAATGGAAGTTGAGTTTATAATTAAAAGTATGAGGAGAAAGTGAATATGGTGTGAAAATGAGAGTCGGATTTATTCAAGTATGTAATGGGTAATAATAAGGTGAATTATGAAATTTGTCATGTTGCTCTAGGTCTGGACATATTCGATCATTTTGTCAACAAGATGTTTTCTTAACTTCAAGATGAAGCTCGCTCGGCTCTCAATAGACCTAATCGATTCAGGGACGGCATTCCATGCACGGCAGCCTGAGACTAGAAAGGACTTAGTATAGATTGTAGTGCGGTGAATTGGAATCCTCAAAGTATTTTCTAGTAGACAAAGTAGACAAAGATAAAGAGAATTAAATTTAATTCTAATTGACTAATAACTAATTGATTAAAATGATCAGTCAATTTCAAACAGCATAATCAAATCGACATTTCAGATCAACATCCTTAACACTGATTTTCAAGAGAATTTCCAAAGTAGAATATCAATGATTACATTTGAGTGAATGGTTTTTTCAAAATCAGCCTTTGTTCACTTATACTAACTTATAGAAATAATGCGTACACAATAAATTCTTATTCAAGGCTCGTACCTCACTCTATTCATAGCCGGAACAATAACCAATCAAAATATCAGTTTCAAACCCTGCATTATGTGATGATATAAAATCACGAATATCCTATTGGATGGGTAAACATTACATGACAAAAGAGAATGGAATAGCTCTCAATCAGAGAATTTGGATGGATATTTTCATCATTGCATGCGTTGATTAATCGATTCGATAAAATTTTATTGCGAAAAGTATTATTTACTCAAGTGGTAAGGAAGAAAAATAAATTACAGTACAGTAATAAAAGCTGAAAGAATTGAAAATAAGTTATTCACACAAATTAAGCATGCTATTTTTCGTTAAAATGCCTCAAAGAACTATTCAATAACTCACTTAATCACATCACTTATATTGAAAATCGTGATTTAATTCAAATGAAGGAAATATTTAAAATCGTGACTGTGATAGTTCAATAATACCATACTAGCTTGTTGCTGATTTCATATTGAAGGTGAAGATGAAGATTGAAGTTCTATGGAAATACTTCTCACCGGAAGTGGGGAAAGTAAGTCACCAAACCACATTGCTCTGATATCATTAGTTTTGTATGATAATAAACATGACTATTGATAGTTTAAGCATAAAAATCAATCTGAATAATAAATACGACTTGATAGTTCAAACACTCTGTAGGCTATAATAAATTTGACAATCAATAGTTCAATGATACCGTTCTAGCTACTAATTCCATTCCAGTGGCTGAAATAGAGGGTACAGGATAAAACCTGTTTTGCTCTGGAGCTAGGAAAAAAGGCAAAGAAGCTTGAGATGAAAATAGAGGTGGGAGCGAACCGAACAGGAAGTTACCGGACGAAATGAGCCGGAAGAAACGGAATATCTTTTATATACGTTCCTCGCTTTTCGCGCCATTGAGACCCAAACGTTAAGAAAATGTGTCTTTTGTGTGCAATAGACGAGTTTCATGAGCACGCGCCTGCGCACGCACGAGCAGCTAACCGTAAATGTTTTCAGCTAATTTATTGCATTCAATAAGCAGCTGTTCCAGCTGAGTCCAGTTAGAACAGTAGCAACTTCTTAGATCCTTTTCTAATGCAATATCGCGAGGAATAAGGAGTGAGGCATTTCTCAGCTTGTGAGATAATTTTCTGAGCCACAGGTTTCCAGATTTTCCAATAATGGATTGGAAAATGGTTCTATTGAGCGATCGATTTGGCTTATTGGTGATATTGAGTGAGCCACTGATTCTTTATAGATTGAAGGGTTACTATGTCGAATTGCTTGCACTCAACGTTTAATATTTTACGAGTGAATTTTTGAACAGAAGAAGCTTAAGGATACTTTTATTTTTTTGTAGTCTACATTCATTTGATTTTCAATGAATGAGAATACTTCCGTTGGTTCAAATTGTTGGTCAATAATCAATTAAATTGTGTTTTCGAACTCAGAATTTGTGAATAAATAGTCTCTAAAACACATTCAACTCACAAAAAAGATCTATCAGTTCCTCTTCAACTGAAATGTATCAAGAAAATACAAGATCTTATACAAATTCAGATTTTCTTGTTCTCAAAAGTCAAAGATAAACTACATACCAGTTTAACAGACCATTTATACTACTTGATGACAGAACTTAATGCTACTTAGTAGGCTTCTATTTCACAATGGAAAATTTCCGAAGGAAATTGTGAATAACTGGTCTCTGGAACACATTCAACTCACAATAAAGAAGATGTATCAGTTCCCCTATAAACGACTCAAGAAAACACAAGATCACGCTTAAATTCAGGGTTTTCTTGGCCATGAAAGTCATAAGTAACTACACACCAGCTCAACAGTTTTTTATACTTCTCAATTAAGAATGTTTAATGCTACTTAGTACTATTTCACAATGCAAAATCTATATCATCTCCCCTTCCACTGAGTCACCTCAAAGAATATCAAATTGACTAGCAAAGGTCACCCATTTGCACACAGCGTCCCATTCCAACGCCTCGGAAAGCCACATGCAAAATTGCGCATGTAATAAGCATAGGAACGTTGGTGGTCTGTTAGCAAACACATGCTCGTTGCTAACTGCAAACAGCAGCAAAGTAATAGTGATCTTAATTTGCGGCTTACGCACAGCAGAAGTTTGTGAACCGCTTTTTGACATTAATTGAGGTAATTTGAAGGGTAGCCGACAACTCTCAACTTGTACCCCTTCTTGCAACTTTTCCACCTCCCATCTACAAATTTCCCACCCTAGTTCACAAATTTCCCTCCTCTCCTACAAATTTCCCACTCCCCATCATTTCAATAAATTCCACCCCATTGTCTTGCCACCCTACTCTACTCTGTCCAAGCAAAGAAGACATTCTAGCAAGATGGGGAAAATGACTTAAACCTGGTACATATTGGTTTAAAAAATGTAAATTTGGTCTCAAGTTGTAGAAAACATTCTGATCTACAATTTGAGACCAAATTTTCAATTTCCAGCCCAACATTCACTGAGCTGAAGTCATTCTTCAATCTTTCCAGAATGTCTTCTTTGCTTGGGCAGACTTTATACATGTGGAACAACGAAACAACCCTTCACGCCAAATCCGCGACTTGCAAGGAAACCACCCTCAAGACACCCCTTGGCACAGTCACCACTTGCGTTGCAAACACAATATCATCTAATAAAGTGAAGGGTTGAACACAACAATACTTGGTCCTTGTTGGGGACTCCCCCTGAGTATTAATTAGAACTGCATGTGTGCTAGTTTTTGCATGCAATATGAGCACAGATCTGCTTACTATTGAGTTGACATTATTGTGTTCAGTGATTTATTGCAAGTGGAGTAAATGATGTACTAAACATTAATCTTGATTTGAGAATCTGGATCATCATGAATAATGATGGTTTGAGATCTATTTCGCAGGGTGAATTCATGTTGAAAAATAGATCATTATTGTAGAGCTTTCTTCAAATTAATCAACTTTCTTCAATGGTCTTTTGCAATTCCAACTATCTTCACGTTTCTAATTCACAAACAACGATGAAAAGTTGAAAGATGAAAACAACATTTGAAATTGTTGGGGAAAAATATAACGTATTCTCAACTATTACTCTATCTCCTTTATTTTTCCCTCGTGGAAAATGACATCCTGTGAAATGGTAGATGAAGCTATGCGATTGGGCGAGACCTCCTATTTCCACTTTTAACACCTGTATAAGCTGGCCAACGGGCCAGTTGAGCTTTAGACACTAGTTCACGTGATCACCTTTTCCCCGATACAGTGTTTGTGATACTATTTGTTTAGTAGAAAAGACACCGTAACATTTAATAGGATTGTAGTGAATCTTTTATTCTCTGATTTCAAATATGGATACTATGGAGAACTAATAGGCTACTGCATCAATTTTGGGGTTTATTGCATCAAAACTGAGAATAATGTATTACTGAGTCTCTGGCAAAGTAAGTGTTTTGTTGAGTTCTCAAATCAGTATACCCAACGATAAAACTTCAATTATAATAATCCTGTTACTGTCTGCAGGCTGTTGTAGAATATCTTCAGCGTTGTCATAGCAACAACTCTGCTTACTTATTCTTCTTCTGGTGCTTCTTCTTCATCTTTACCTTCCCTCCATCATCGTATTAAACTTGGTAAGTAATCATTACGCTCCAACAACTACGTACATTGGGAAGTTTGGCTATGTAATTACTGTAGCAAGCTTATATGTTTTGTGAAATTGAAGAGGGTGACGACCTGCTTGAATAAAACATGAGCTACGCGTGCGACAACTATTGTCAACATGGAGCAAATTGTTATGATTTGATATTTTTGGGGTATATTTTGTATTATTTTAGGGATTCATCAGTGAGAAGAATAAATTAAATCCTTATTAGTAGCACTCAAGTTTAAAGTTCAACTGCATTTTTCATAAAAATGGAGAAAAATATTATTCTTGATCATGAACTATACCTGTTATCAGACTACCTTTATTAGATAAGTTAGCTGTAAGATCTTGAAATTTCTATTGTAGCTGAGCTAGTGCTAATATAGTTTTTATGTTGAATATGATGATCTTAGAATAGGCTATATTAGGCTTGGAAAAGTTGGATGGACGTTTGAATGGGATTATAAATAGTTCATGAATAGTTACTGTAAAACTATATAGCAGAGAGCAGATTGCCACTCCACAGATTGCCAATATTGTAGAGTACAGTACCTCACAATGGATCACAGTAGAAAGAGGTTTTGCCACACTAATAATTCTAACTCTTTTTGGCAGAATTGTGAAATATTCATAAAAACCTTATCGAGCAGAATATAACAGTAGAAATGTACAGTGAAATTATCGCTTTGAATGAGTTTATTATGGTGAGAGATCTTCAAGAGATCTTCAGTTAAAATGCCTAGAAACTATAGAGTAACTTAGATATCAAATTGAGGAGGAATGGCAGGATAACATTTTTTTCAACAACCAACACATTTTTGTTGTACAAGCTCTAATCAAAAATTGATTTCATTTTATTTTATTAGAATAAAGAAAATTGATGAAAATTTCAGTACTTATCACAAACAAATGAAAATAGTTATTTGTGTAACTAGTGCGTAAAGTGAAGGATTGCTGCACGAGTGAAACAGTTTTTTTCACGAGCCGAAGGCGAGTGAAAAACGTTTCTCGAGTGCAGCAATAACACTTTATGCTCGAGTTACCCATTAAATTTTTCCTACAGTTACCATTGGGACTGTGTGAAAAGTAGGAAAAAGTTTCAAATGTGTTTTTTAGTGTAATTTCAAGTATTTTTTATCGCAATCTCCTCAATTTATTTTGCCTTAGAAATCAATATAAGAATCATGTAAAGTACCATCATCTCACAATTTTTACAAATCCAAGATGGCGGAAATCTTGAGTTGGAACTTTCAATTTTAGAAGCCTACAATGTCCAATCTCATCTATTATTGAATAATTACTTTTATTTGAGTAATATGGAGTAATATAATTGAAAAATTTCATCTATTCTATGTATCACAGTGACTATAGAATAATAAATTATTGTACTCACTGTACTTAATGGCTTTTGGGCCGGTATTGGACGGGCTGGGGCCGTTTTCCCGTCATGCCGGGGTGTCTTCTTGGCTGGGACGGGCTGTATAGTAGAGTGAATTTGAAATTGGCAACCAGCCTAGGCCCTTCATGGGCTGTTGAGCCAGACATACATACATACTCACTGTAATATTTACCAGTAAGTTATGAGCTAAAATCAGTAAACTACTTTTTGAGACCTTGAAATATTCCAGGTAACTGATGAGTGTAAAACACCCTTTCATACTTTAAATAATCATATTTACTAGAATTCAGCGCAAATTAGACTTTTTAAACACTATTTAATGTGACTGGAAGGGATTTAGAATCTTCTAGTTCACAATTAATTGAACTCATGGTTTTATTTTCATTGAAATGATAGCCTATATAACTTAATAGTGCTATGAATAACATACTTTCATGTAAAGTACTGTATATTATTCTTTCTGGAAAAATTTTGTTGCTTCATATCACTTGAGACAAAATATCTCATCAGTTCCAGCAGGTAGGCTTTTGATTGATGCAACCCGCGAGTGATTAGGCAATCTACAGCATAAGATAGAAGCTAGGCATAGAAGCTAACTGCTTCTATGTTAAAATTATGCAAGGTTACAATCGTATTGCTTATGATTCTCAGGACTTTATCATGTTTTTATGCAAAATTATTTAGTTGTCGGCTGTCACCTGCATTGAATAACAGAATCCTACTTTATGAATTAAGTGCAAGGTTCAAAGCTGAACCAGCCAACAATGAGACTCAATTGAACTGAAGCTGTAATTTAATGATAGTATTAAATAAGAATGTCGCATTTACTATGAATTCTATATCATGCATTCAACCACTTTCATCATACTGTATATTAACTTACATACATGGTAGTTGAAGTAGTCAGATCAAGTAAATGTGATCTAAGTTCATTTCATTTTAGCCTACGGTATTTTCAAAATCTCAGTAATTATGGTGCCAGAGTCTTCTTCAAAGTTGTATGTATTAAAGTATTAAGTTACTTTCACATTAAAAAATCATAATAATGTATTTCGCCACCGAATTCTGATAGCCTAAATTGAGTCAACTACTGTATGAAATGAACCAAATTCAAGATCAACAAATGACAATCATCTTACCGTATTCAAACAATTCAAGCCCAGATTCTATAACCAACAATATTGAACGGTATTCATAACATAAATCCCTAATCTCATAATTATTATAAAAGCTCTGAGAATAAATAGAACTTTTATCCCGTAACTTACTCACGGTATTGATATAAACAATAAAATAACCTAAAAAATTTAGACGGACGGTCTCGCGCGGTCTGACCGGGGTACTACCTTTTGGTCGCAATTCCAACTTGCCGCTACCAGCTGATCGACTCCCGTTTGGTCGTCAGCCAGGGCTGCCGCCTTAATTTTGAATTCTAAATACGGAACATCCATTTGATACACTTACTATTTCGTGTAGTTAGGTTGCAAATCTGGAGTGCGTAAAAATTTTTAGGCACGCTAATTTTTACTTTACGCACGCTAATTATTACTAGTTCAAGAATGGACCGTTTTACACACGATTTTCAGTGCGAAAACTGCAATTTTACGGATATCTGTAGGAAAAATAAAATTTGAAACATGTCTCATGAAATGAAATAGGCCTTAGCCAGAGAAAGTGATGCCACTACTACAGCCCTTATATTGAGAAAAATACTTCCAGTTTTTCTTCCCCAACAAGTATGTACTATATATTCTGAGCTAGGAAATTCCCACTTTCCAAGCTGTCACATGATTTTTCTAGAAGCGCGGCAATTTCGCTGAGTGGATGACCAGTGATGCATCACTTTCCTGACTTTATTTCGCTGTATGTAATGGAATCATAAATCTGGCCAACAATAAACAACTGTAACAAGACACGGAACTGTGTCCAGTTTATCATATCACTGTAAGAGAAATAAATTATGGGACAAAAGAGCATCCGACATGCTTCTTGTACTCATATCACGCCTCTTATATTCACTCTTCAACTACTCTTTCGCTTTTTCTTCCCTCTCAATTTCCATTCCTCTTTGTGTCTATTCGTTTTGTAAGTGGACTATCTCATTTACCAATCTTCTCAATCAGCTTACTCACATCCATTTCTATAGTGATGTCTTCATTGGTTTCTGTTTCTGAGCGACTAATCATTGCAGAGGTTATGAATGACAATACATTTTTAAAGGTTAATCAAACATTGATGTATTACATACCACATCACTTAAAGTAACGTATGAGTTATCATACTATTTATTACAGAAATAAATAGGAATAACACTAGCGAAACTTACATTTAAAATAAGAGATATTTTGATGGTCTATACCAAATAATGATATGTTGATGTTGATAATTATATGAAAATAAAATACCATCATCAATATCGCGCCGTGAGTTATGAAAGCAAACCCATTGTTCTGAATGAATATCGTTAATTCCTCCAGCTATTTGTAAAACTATAATCTCACAGGTAATGAGGACAAATGAGCATAGAATTGTTCATGCTTTTGGGTGGACAATTAACTTTTTATTGAAATACAATATTATGTTCCAGAGAAATGTGATATCATTTGAACTGTAATCAGTAATCAGTGAGATATTTCATTAATTTTTAAATTCTTGAACAATGATGTAAGATGAGGAAAACAGGCCTATCATTCAATCAAATCATTTGAGCTTTATATAAAGTGATCAGTAAGATATTTTATCTACTTTTCAACGATGATGAAAGTTGAGGAAAACAAGCCTAAATCTCGATATAGTGGAAGGTTTCGAATTCGGGGAAGTTCCGAGTGGGAGCACTCTGAAAGAAGAGGCCTAGTTTGTGACCCAGTGCCGATTGAAATCCCCTGGGGCCATTGATCTTTATCAGTTGTCCCCACTTGAACATTCCAATACTCTGCAAACCCTGCAACAAAAGCAAGCACACTACACAAAGTATATATACATTACTACACCGTCGTTCAATACGGGATGATCAATAAGCTATTCCGTTGAAATATATTTCTCAATGAACCACCATTTGATTGGTGGAATTCTCTACTTAAATTGAAGAAACATCATCCTTGTTTTTACTATCACGCCCAAGAAAACAAAATCTCTGTTAAACCGACAAGATCAATATTACCATTAAATCGAGATCATTTCCCGTTTCAAATACTTTTCCGAGTGAATATGATTGAGAATCTTTAATCAAAATTATAAGAACTCCAGATAAAATCTAGATATCTCCTATTTTTCTTCCAAACTTTTGTGAACTAAACTTTGACTTAAGCACACCAACCAACACCCATCAATGCAAGCAGGCTCTATACGGTTTTGTCTCAGTAGTTCATTCTGAGCCTTTGGAAGGATTCCAATAGAGAGCAGTGCGAAGTCCAATTCCCTCAAACCCTTTTCAGCCCTACCCTTTCCTATCGTCGAATCTCCGTAATGTTCGAACGTATTGACATGTACAGATACTATCAATTTACTATCGGACTTGGAATCTCTACATGCTATCGAGACAATTTCTGTTCCCTTTATCCATCTTCATTCTCTTTATGCATTCTTTTATTTTCTCTTCAACATTCATCTATCTATCTATCTATTCTTCACATCACACAATTAAGAGAAAGTAAATAAAGCGATATGAAAGCTCTGACTCTATACCCAAGCCAGCCAGATCAGAGAATATCATTATTACTACTATTATTATTTGAGAGATACAAGAAGAACAAGGAATTTATTGTAGAGGAGAATTAAGATTGAATAACGCAAAGCATCAATATTAATAAAAGATTCAAAATTCTTTATATCTATACCTATAGGCCTAGACTAGAAAAAATATACTACAATTGGCAATTTGAATGTAATATATTCATGCTCTGTTTGAAATTTACAGGTTTGTAAGTTGTTACCTTTGAGATAAAAATAGAATAGTAGTAATAATGATCATGATCTTCAGTTCAGTGTTTTAATCAATCGTAATTGCCAAGTTGATTACTCAAATGATTCAGCTTTACAGCTATTCTTGATTATCTACTTGCTCATTATCTCTCCAAAATTTATTCATGAATTCGGACTATTTTTCATTGTACTTTGTGACAACTTTTACTACTCTACTTATACTGTGCTAACTGCCAACTCTCAAGTTTTCTTTTGATGGCAGTGCCAAAATGTTTATATAAAAATTGTGTTACTTTAATTCAACTTTATGGTTATGAGTTATGTTTTCGACTTTGTATTTCGCATTATTTGTATTTAAATATTATGCTTTTTTCAATTGCTTATACAACTTCTTATTGTATTAGAATTTGTAAATTGTATTTTTGGCAAAATAAATTTCAATTTCAATTTCAATATATTCCAATATACTGTAATTTATAAGCTATGAATGAGGAGTCACATTTTTAGAATAATGAGACCCTTTCTTCCCCTAGGCCTATTTTCCCTAGAACAGTTTTACATGATGCAGTCATTGTGCTGGTTGGTACCCCACCTTTGGAACTGCATGCCAAGGAACGAGTCAGGATTGATGCAGGAGCTGACAGGGAGACAGCATCCAATCTTCTCTGGCAGGAGTGGCAGCAACAATGGGACAACTCAGATAAAGGTAGATGGACATACCAGCTGATCCCTGATCTGAAGGCATGGTGCATGAGACGACATGGAGAGCTAAACTACAGACAGCCTCACCCAGTTCTTCAGTGGTCATGGCTGCTTCTCTACCTATCTTCACCGCATGAGAAGATACCCAGCATCAACATGTGTTTACTGCAATGAAGAGGAGGACACGGCAGAACACACTGTCTTTCACTGCAGTAGATGGGACAATGTACGCCAGCAGCATCTACTACATCTTAATGGCTTCAACACCCAGAGGATTGTCAGTGAGATGCTTGCCAGTTCAGAACGATGGGAGGAATATACTAAGGTTATCAATCTTATCATTGAGGAAAAACTGCAAGAGGAACGTAATTGCCAACTTCAAAATACTTGAAAAAAAATTGTAAACTCAATGGTACCCAGTGAGTGAGAGCACTTCTGAACTGAGTAGGGGGTGTTGAATTGTTTACTGGGCCTGAGAGTATTCCTGAAAGCTGTAAAATGTAAAGTGTATGTAATTTTCTTTTATAGGTATCTTGATTGAATAGTGTCTGTTGGTAGTTAGGCATAGGAAGGTTGTGAATATAGTATAGGCTAGGTAAGACACTATAATAGGTAGGTTACGCATAGATATTGTGATAGGTAGGTTAGGCATAGATAGACTAGGTATAGATTATATCCATATACAAGTTATTATGCTATATATAGGATAGATATGCTAGATAGGTTATATACAGTTTATTATTCTAGGTATAGATTATAGGTTATATACTGGTTATTAGATAGGTCTTGAATAGGAAGGTTGGGTCAAGATATTGTGATAGGTATATCAGGTAAATTGATAGATAGGTAGTATATTGTAATAGGTTGGCTGTACATAGATAGTCTAGATATAGATATTGGAATAGGCAGATTAGGAATAGATATATGGGTATGTATGTGCATGGGTGCATGCATATGCATGTGTATTTATAATGTGTATGTGTGTGTATGCATGTGTATACATATGTGTGTATCATGTATGTGTATCAATGGTAGGTGAGGTATAGGTATGTCAATATATAGGTGGCATGCAATAATATTTTAGGTCTATAGTGGGTAATATATTAGGTATTTAATAACATTATATAGCTCTGGGTATGCAACATGCTTCAGCTGAAAAAATATATGAATGTGCAGGGAAATAAAGAATAGGACAAGATAGGATATCATAGAAATAGGTAAACTCTAGGATAATGATGGGATTGTATTGAACCAGATAACATCGAGTCACAATAGAATAGCTTAGATAGGACAAAATAGGATAGCTTGATTAGGACAATGGAACTAGCTGAATGAGTTTGCATGCCATGTTGATTAACTTCCGTGGGTGCTACTCAACAGCAAAAGGAACTAGCTGAATGAGTTTGCATGCCATGTTGATTAACTTCCGTGGGTGCTACTCAACAGCAAAAGGAACTAGCTGAATGAGTTTGCATGCCATGTTGATTAACTTCCGTGGGTGCTACTCAACAGCAAAAGGAACTAGCTAAATGAGTTTGCATGCCATGTTGATTAACTTCCGTGGGTGCTACTCAACAGCAAAAGGAACTAGCTGAATGAGTTTGCATGCCATGTTGATTAACTTCCGTGGGTGCTACTCAACAGCAAAAGGAACTAGCTAAATGAGTTTGCATGCCATGTTGATTAACTTCCGTGGGTGCTACTCAACAGCAAAAGGAACTAGCTGAATGAGTTTGCATGCCATGTTGATTAACTTCCGTGGGTGCTACTCAACAGCAAAATGAACTAGCTGAATGAGTTTGCATGTGCCATGTTGATTAACTTCCGTGGGTGCTACTCAACAGCAAAAGGAACCAGCTGAATGAGTTTGCATGCCATGTTGATTAACTTCCGTGGATGCTACTCAACAGCAAAAGAAATCTATTCTATTGATCGGTCAACTTCCTGGCATACATACACCATGTATTGCCTAGTGTCCCAGATAGATAGATGGTAAGCAGAATAGTAAGATAGATGGTAAGTAGAATAGGCTACAAAAGGAAGGGACAAGGAGGACCTCATGTGTCAGAATAGAAGCGTATCTGCCCTCCAGATGGCGCATACCACAGAGCCTGACTGAAGCAATGCCTCTGAGGCGCCCCAGTCAGACTCTGTGGGCAACACTAGGTAGTTTAGTGGGTAGTACCTTCCCCTCATGCATGTATCCATGCGACATAGCATGGCTGCATGGATGAGCTGAAGGGTGTAGCCCCACACACCGGACCAGGGTATGTGTGGCCTCATGGCCCCATATGCTGGACCGACGGTGCATAAAAGCATTCTACCGTTCTTACTGGAAAAAAAATTTATTATTCTGAGCGTTCAGGTAAGTAAAGCCTCCTTTGAACTAGACGGGCATTGCTCGCGTGTATAGTACTGTAAACAAAAAATTGATAATAGATGGCATGGCATGCAATGCTTGAAAATTGTGTTTGAAATCCAGTTTACCGGAACAGTACCTAATTCAACTACTAAAAACATTTCTGATTTCTCTTCTCTTTGTCGGTTGCATGGCAACAGGATTGGAGTTATTAAACTGTTGAAAGCATTCATTATCACATGTTGAATCCATGTTTCATAGTTTGTTTGAAAGCTAATAACATCGTCGAGTCTTCGCCATTCATTGCCAGGTCTTTCACATGAAGTTGATCGTGATTAAGCCGTATGTAATTGCTGGATAATATTGCGGCAAACCGACAGTTTTGGTCTGCTGCAAAGTCAGCGCTAATTAGCGGCGATTCGTTGTCGGTGAATTGGAAATCGTGCAGAAATTACAATAGAGTTATTAGAGATTAACAGTAGCAAGCGAGCGATTGTTGCCAAATGAAGAGTCAGTCCCAGGGCGTTGAAACTTCACTTTGAATTCAATAACATGACGTCATTGTCATTGTGAACATGATGAAAAGGGGAAAATCGCCGGCTAAATGAAAACAAACTTTCTGAACGAACCTTGTACTCTGAATAGGATTTCCCACCACAAAGAACAGCTTCACTTTAAAACCCGTCGGCTACCTTTTTCCCTTCAAATGAACCCAGCAGGCTTTGTTCGGCAAGGCCTTTGAAATTTCATCGTGACATTCATCTCAACCTCAATAGCAATTTGTGACCATTCATACAGTAATTTTATATTCAGTAAAATAAATGAACAGCGTTTATAATTTATTCAGAGAGACTCTGGCTCGCTGGCGTTTCATGGGTCATTCATACAGGTTTTTACCATGCTTTACACCAGCATCTGTCTACACATTGAACTCGGTGAGAATTCTGAATAAAATATATGAGGTGAGTTTTCCTGAACTTTTTATATTCTCATACAACACTTTAGAGCCCTACAAAGTTGAATAAATAGTTATTTGTGTAACTAGAGCGTAAAGTGACAGATTGCTGCATCGAGAGAAACAGTTTTTTTCACGAGCCGTAGGCGAGTGAAAAAACGTTTCTCGAGTGCAGCAACAACACTTACGGTCGAGTTGCACACTAAATTTTTCCTACAGTTACCATTATTAGGCCCCTGTTATGAGTGGATGAAAATAACCTGGAATTTTCAAATGTTTTATTGTAGCCTACAGTAATTTTTCAGTATTTTTTGTCGTAATCTTCATAATTCATTTCATCTTTATATTCTTCATAAAAATTATGTAAAGTATCTCCATCTTACAAGTTTGGGAAATTGAAGATGGCGGAATATTTATTTTTTAAATAATGGGAAGGTAATGTGTTGATACATGATTTCAACAAAGATTTTCAAAACGAAATAAATAGTGAAGCAAGCAAGTGGTCCTATCAAACTGTTTTTGAATATTAACTTGATAATTAAATTTATATCATGAATTATATAATTAAATATATATATTTAAACGGTTCAAGAAATTGATGTGTCGTTTTCAGCAAAAAATTTATTCTCAAATTCTGCATCAAGGTCACGTACAACATTAAACCCTTACCATTTCCCATTGAAAAACCGCTGAAGAGAACAAGCTGCCCAAAAAATCTGGTGAAAAATTAAGTTGGTGAATGACTGTTATTATTAATGATTGCTATTGTCAGGACAATATAAAGTTGTCTTCGGAAGCAAATTAGTAGAGCTGATTTAGTTGTTGTTTCAATTTACTCTTGCAGGCAGCTCACTGATTGTCTAGAAAGAGCTGAGAATCAATAACCACCGTAATTTTACAACCAATTTTTGGTGAAGCGTATCAATGAGAGCGCTCTATCAGGAGCGCTCTGTCTCTAATATTACATCTAGTGACTGTTGTCTCCAGTAGAAGAGTTCGCGCAAGCTGGGAAGATTCGTCATTACAGTACACTTTATATTATGACAGCGTGTCTTCTCAGCATGCGCAAACTTTTCCAACTGAAGCTTTTGCAAAAGCCACTAGGACTAGAAGATGATATTATTCATTGTTATAATAGCTGTAAAATTAAGTTGAAAACATGAAATAGAGATGATCATTTTCACACACTAATAAAAATTTATTTACATCTTATTGGATATTGATAATTCTCTTGATAATGTTGATTATTTTCATGATTATAATATAATATAAAATGTTAAAGAAGGTGTTTATTATTTATTGTTGGTTATACTGATATTGAATGTACAGCTGGTGCAGTTATTAATTACGATACCAGCTGTAGCAGACGAAACTTCTTGAGAATGCTGTGATTCAGTACCGGTATGAGATTGAGTTGTTGATGTTGCTGTTTGTTGTATTGCTGAGGTTGGATGAGGCTTATTGGTATTTACGTGACTATTTTGACCAAGAATCATTGTTGCAGTTGTAATTTTTGAAGTTATAGATTCTTCTACATATCCTTCTGCCACAGTAGAACTCTTCCACCCCCCGTGCCTTTTCAATTGTAGGATGTCACCTCCTGCTTCAACTAAAAGTGTAGCCGAAGTTCTTCGGAAACAATGTCCAGTGTACAGCTGGGGATCAGCCAATTTCAAAAAAGTAGCTACATCGGATGGAATTTTCCCTATTGTGTTACTACCCACAGGCTGTCTCGTGCATAAACCATTTCTAAAGTTCAAAAATAAACGACCTGTGCTGGCAATGTTCACTGGCCTTAATTTTAAGTAGTCTCTGAACAATTGGAGATAATCAATGTCACTTTCATTATCGTTTGTGATTGTGAATGTGCGACTTTTGTAGTTCTTACTCTTCAGTATTTTTATGATCAAAACATCACCTTTATCGTCGATGTCTTCAACTCTCATCTGGGTAAGTTCGTCACGCCTACACGCACCTGATATACCAATTATTAATACCACTTTCTTCATTAAAAAGAAATGATTTGGAGCTTTTTTTAAAAATTGTTCAACTTCACTCTTTGATAGAATCTTCGACTTCTTAGGTACATAGCCTACAGCATTTTTTTTTCAAAAAAGCAATCACT
Source organism: Sogatella furcifera (assembly GCA_017141385.1). Classification (NCBI taxonomy): domain Eukaryota; kingdom Metazoa; phylum Arthropoda; class Insecta; order Hemiptera; family Delphacidae; genus Sogatella; species Sogatella furcifera. Next base: position 24,065,933 of record CM029552.1, on the reverse strand, counting down.
TTTTTGAACCTACTTATATCAATATCATTTTTTATTTTTATGGTAGACTTCAACATTGAATATGTGCTCCAAACTGTCGACGGGCTCATGTTTTTGGATAGTTCGGAAAAGTAGGCTAATAACACATTTTCACTTATTCTAGTAACTTTCTTCTCAATGCACCAAGAATTGAATTGGTTAAACTTATGTTCGTATATTTGTTTGGATTTTTCGGGAAGCAGGCTGAGCGAGTTCGCAATTTCTTTCAATTCCTCCGGAGTGCTGGTTTCGTTTTCTTCATCTTCACTGAAATCCATTATTTTTTACAAGAAAAATCAATTGAAATAAGTTATACTTAAAGATCGAGCGCAATACGTTAGGTTAGAATCACTTTCGCTTTCCGGGAGCCGGCATCTGGCTAGCGGTCGAGCCAGTGTTGCCAACCTAATTTCGGATTCTGAATACGGAACGTCCATTCAACGTGCTTACTATTTCGTGTTGTTAGGTTCTAGGTGGGAACGCGTAAAATACGATTTTACGCGTTGCATTTTTCATTTACGCACTCCTCGAGAATGTCCAATTTTACAAACTAGATTCAGTGCGTAATTGGCACTTTTTGAGGCAACTGTAGGAAATGAATTGTATTTTGAATGTATAAACACTATAGCTTCATATTGAAATTAATATTTCAATATACGATAGAATGCCAATAGCAATATAATATAATTAGTCTGCCAATAGCAGATGTCCAATGTGATTGATTCAAGCGTATACCAATAGCGGTGATCGAACGTGAATATAAATAGGCTATACAATATGGATAGTGCTGCTCTCTACTTCAAGTTTTAGTTCACCAGAGATTGATAATGATTTAAAACCGAAACCGGTACCTCGATTCATAGATCAGTGGTTTGAAAATATCTTGTATTTTCAGTTAATTGAAATAAATATTGTATTCACTACACTGATAAGGAAGCTAGACTACATCTATAGTTAATCTACATCTATGTAGTGTTATGTGTTATGTGGTAGAGTAGACATTACTGTCCAAACATCGCTTTGTCAGAAAAATGAAATAGTCAACTTCTATGAATACTCTTGCACAAAAATTGATCATTACATCGTAAAATTATTATTCAGATTTTATCAGTATTTTTCTACTAAAAATTGTATGGAATTCCATGTTTCAAGACCAAAGAAGATGATACCCGACCTTAGACAGTTCCAGAAACTTACAATGCGTAATATGAAACCGTCATCTGCTAGCAGCATATTTATTGAGTATTTCGTGATAAATATGAGGTATTTTTCCGCCAAATACGATTCGCTTTTTATTATTTTTTCTGCACGTTGCAAAAACAACGAGGGCTGCAATAATATTCAACACAACCCCTCAAAAAGTATTCTTGGAAGCAATAAGAAACATTTGTCACAAAACGTGGGAGTAAGAGAAAGAGAGTGAATAGTTTATTGTTGAGAAAGCATTGTGTAGTATTGTAGACTGTTCATAACCTTATACGTCAGGCGAGTGTCTGGGAACAAGTTGGAACGAATAACAATATAATTGAATGCAGGGAGATATTTGGAAGGGTAACTGATAAATCACGATATTAGAAAGGGGAAGATCACAAGAATATTTATTACTTTTGCACAACTTGTCTATTTTCTGGACTCGCGTTTTTGCAATAATGGAAAGTTCCTCAAAGGGGTTGAATCGGATTTTGGGAAATTATTAGTTACAGAAGATGTGGATTGACATCACTTATTTCAGAAAAAGAGGGAACGTTATATCTTTATATTTGAAAACAATTTTATGTATGATGATTGAACACAAGACAAGTAAGTGACAGTTTTAATATCACATCACGCTAATAAAACGTCAGTTTTGTATATAAGTCACGCTTATAGCTATGTAATTGAAATTGGAAGATTGATTGAATTTTCCAGTATTAATTCTGTATCCCTCTTAGCTACTTACATTCGAACCTATAATGATGAATAATACACTAATATCTCAGATGAGTTATTCAAGAATCAACAATTGTGGAAAAATGATTGTCACGATTAATTATTTATCATAATACAGTGGAATTTGAATTTGAATTCAAGGTGTCAGTCTTTCAGTCTCTCGTTGTCATTAGACCTTCTGCATTGACCGCATTGAGCAACAAACCTTATACGAATAGAAATACTGTAGCTATTCCTATTTTTAGCCTACACCAACCCTTTTCTGTGTAGAATTGCTTTTTGTAAATATCGCGTTCCGGTTTATACTTTACGGCAACTAATTATCTTTTCCTATTCTTAGTTTTTTCTGGGTTGGTATTCAATTCCTTCTAAGATTAGGCACTCAGTGAGCTCTCATTACTCTCATTACAATAATTATGGTAAAATTACTTTGCTCATAGCTCTCATTTCTATAACCAATAAATCAATTCAATCTCGGATACTTCATGATAATATCATTAGTTTCAATTTCTGACTAGGCCTATCAATGATAATTACCTTCCTAGTAAGTTTGAAACCTCATGTTTTAAATTCAAATCCATAAAAGCTATTACGAAATGTAATGCCATCCTTCTTATCATGGCTGATTTCGCTCTAATAAAAATAAATTATGTTGTATATTTCTTAAATAGGATGTACATTATTATTCAGTTTTATAATAATTTTTTTAAAACTTCTCCAGCTCCAATCCCCTCACTTCACTACTTGAACCACCCCTTCCAACAAGCAAATCTCCAGCGCACCTTGTAGGCTACTGTTTGCAAGTATCACAGAGAATTATTTCGTTTTTTTAGCAGCCGTATAAAACTCCTAAGGGGTGTTACTGCCAACATTTACTTACAGGGGCGAATTTTTACGTGTCCACACATTTTCTTAGCACAGACCTCGCGGCGTGTAATCTTATTACTATTTCAAGAGTGGCCTTCCCTGGGTGGGAGGCTGGTTAGTCGGTGGGGGAGGGTGATAGTCTGTCCAGGCAAAGAAGACATGCTAGCAAGATGTGGAATTAACTCCAGCTCGGTCATTATTGATTAAAAAATGATAAGTTTTGTCTCTTATTGTCGAGAACACTCTAATATTCAATTTGAGACTAAATTTTCAATTATTGAACCAATATTGACCGAGGTGGAGTCATTTTCCAATCTTTTCAGAATGTCTTCTTTGCTTGGACGGACTATAGTAGGGTCGGATTTCGACTTGTGCCAGGGGTCTGCGGCTGTAACTGCTAATTGCAAGTAGCTACCCCGCATCTGGTGCCTGGGCTTCGGCTTTTTATTGTTAATAAAAACTCGAAAGGCAGTAGGCGTCTGGTCTGATCCACCCCCACGCCATCCCCTACAGACCAACCGCCCCCAACGAATTCCAATTCCCTCAGCGGACGGCAGCAGCCGAAATTCCAAATCCACTGGGTCTTCGTAAGACTTTCAGTGGCCAAGTTACTCACTCGCTTCTTTCCCGCTAAAACCCTCTCGCCACCCCCTCCCCACACTTCCGATAACAATAGACCTTTGATTGAAGCCGGCCGCTTCTAAAATAACAGTAACTGAGTTTCTACTGTTCGGGTACGAGTGTATTCAACTGTGGTATTATTGGTGGATTGAGATTAGTTTGTTCTAATTTTTGGACGGATGTTCTATGGAAGATATCATTGTTAAATCAGTATAGATCCGAGTTGGGATAAATTTTTCAAGAAGAAATCTAATGCGTTTGAGATTTTTGTGATTCAACTCTTCGTAAAATGTTTTCATAAGTGTAAATCTATAAATCAGCCATTAATTAGCTGAATCGAAAACAAACACAATTGCTTACTCACATTGAAAACATTTTCGTGATTCTTAATAAATTTTTAATGTTTGCAGCATTGGTCTCCTTAGGTGGTTTGTGAGAGGAGTTTTCTAGAAAGATCTGTCAAGCCATTCTCAAAGCTTTATTATATAATATATTGTAGGCTAACTGTCTTATTGAAATATTTCTATGAATTGATTTGGAAAAGATTCAAAAAGCAAAATAATGATCTTATTGAATAGATATTTAATTCTATATTATAATAGCATTGAGAAGCGATAAATCGAAGCGATGTGCTCATAGTAGAGAGTGAATCCAAATCAGCAAACTTTCAGAAGGATGTAAACTTCTTTAAGAAAGTTTTCAATTTCTATGTTCAACTCTTCAGAAATAGAAGTAAACTAGGCTAAATTCATTTTAGTAGGGATTGCTATTGAATGTGAGTCAAATACTAATTCACAGCTTGTTCTCTCCTGCGATGAAATCGGTGTGCTTAGAACAATAGTACAAAATTAGTAAGTAACGAAGTAAGTGTTCGTTAATAAGATATTCAGCTTAGACTGACTAAATACTGGGTGCAAAAGGGGGGGGGGGAAACAACTTTCTGTATGAAGGGTTCTTCTTCAGAAGCAGTGTGGCAGGTTGAATCCGGGCAGATGCCGTGTCAAAGGGTTTGCTTGCTAAGTTGCCAGTCCTAAAAACAGAACTTCAAGAACAGCGGGCCAAGTTATCTATCGTCTTTCTTCTGACCTGTTCCTCCAAACTTTAGTCGACTCATCCCATCAACTTGCAGGTGCTGGCCTGAAAATTAAATAACTTTCGGCATCATTCAGCCAAGCCAGCACTGACAGTTCGGTTATTATGATTCAGACAAGTTCATCCCTTCCACCCTCTCACTCACTCCTGCTATCCGCCACTCTTCATAATCATTTCGCCCCTTTCTATTTTTTGCGATCGGTTGCTTTTTTCGGTGGCTTCCTTAGGAAAACTGCAACCCCTTTGTACGTGCTAATATCTCGGATAACTGATAGGTGCGATGCAAGAATGTGGAAAACTGTAACACATCAATTTTCTTGTATAATTAATATACAGGTAGAGGTAATTATACAGGTGATTACGCTGTGATGGCAGGAAGGGAAATGGAAAAGAAGAATAAAAATTATACAGGCATGAAATACCTGCATGAGGTAATTAGGAATAGTGTTTTTTCTATCAAACTATTCTTTCAAACTTTTAACATTAAACTCAGTAAGGAATCACATACATAACTTTGTTAGCCATTTTAATGATGATGATGATGATTAGAATGGAAAAGAAATCAATCATCAATCGACATCAACGATGTATATAAAATGAAATAATATTATATCGTTTAAGAAATGAGATTAATATTATCACTAGTAATTAATTCATCTAGCCCACGTTTGGAAGTTTCTGATCTATTAAGCAATAAAACCAACTCTGATTCCTATATTTTTATATTGATTAATCTAGAATACTGAAGCCATCATATACGGCTATCCGAATCAAAACTGATACATTTAGCATATACACTTATGAATCATTAGTTTCGATTTCGAATAGGTTTATATTGGAGGAAAGTGCCAGAAGGGAGAATTCGATATTGAGTAAAATCAAGATTGCAAAGAGAAAACTGCAATATTTGGACTTTTAATGAGCTGGGCACTTGTTTCGTATTGATGTAATATTCTAATAATTCTCAAATCTTATTCAGTTGGTAATGGACATCACGTGTACTACCGATATTATTGATAATTGACTATTTTTTCATCTAAAACAATATTCACATCATAAAAATATTTTTATTTTTATCAATGAAATTCTTTCAAAGCCGGTTGATGGTTGGCAATATTTTCATGCTTGAAGTGACTGTTGAGGCAGCGGCCGATCTATGCCGTTGGGAGCATTCTCCTCGAGCCAGTTAGACATTGGCGGAAAGACTTGGCTTTTATTACATATAGAGCTGAAGCAGTTGGAAAAGTCGAGACAAGCTGTGTGTGTGCGCGCGTAGTGGGCGAGAGGGGTGAAGAGAAGGGTTGCATTGCAGGATAGAAAGGAATTCTACCCATCCACTTGGCAATATTGTGGTTTCGAACCGCCTGGAAAAGCCGGAAAAGCCTATGCAATAACGGGAAACAGCATCGGAAAACTTCCGAGCATCTTATGGCCGTGCCTTCACATAGCTGTGTGTTTTCCTCCAGCTGGCTAAATGTTGCTGAGTCCAACTATGCTCTTTGGTTGCCACACATAAAAGCGTTCATGTACATATCCCAAAACTGCTGAGTCGATGATTTTTCAACAGTTTCTGTTCTTTTCGAATGCGTACTAGGATTTTACTGTTGCTTTTCCTTCCCTACGTTTGTTACGATTCGCGAACTTCCCCATGATTGCTCATGATCGATCGTAAAGTAGGATGAGTTGAGGACAGTGTTAGATTACAAGCAATGCAATATCATTGATAGTCAATGAGAGATGTGTGAATAGCATTGGTACATCACAAGCATTCATCTACTGATGCAACCCCGACACTTCCATCTCAGGCTGAGGCTGCTCTGCCGGTGGGTAGAGCGTGGAGGGTGAAGGGTAGTTAGTAAATCTATAAATCTATGAGGTTGGTTTTATTGTCCATATTTGAGGATTTTCATCTAGCCTATCCACCCACCGGCAGTGCGGCCTCAGCCTAGAAGCTCATTGTCAATGTCATGGAGGTCATTGTCATCGTCACACAATCTATAAAACAGAATTCCTCATTAGCAATAATAGTATTTTGCTTTCCAATTTCACTCACATTATCTCGAGCACCTTCAATTCATTATGAGCTTCGAGTTTGAACTTTGGTGTACAGCATAACATAATCATTGCACATCGGTAACTCAAGTGAAAATCGATGAAGTGACATTTAAGTTTATCTTTTTAATACATTCTTCAATCATCAACAAATATTCAAATTATACCAAAATTCTCTTGCTATTTCTTGACTCTTTTAGCAATCTTCTTCTTCGGGTTCAAGTATCAAAAAAATAATTATAAAAAATATTTATTTACCCTCTATTATTCAATATTAGGCTAGTCAGCGATTGGTCATTCACTCACAGGAACCACCGAGCAACAGTCATTGCATTGATATTTCGTTGATAGACATGTTGCAGGGAACAGACGTCTTGACAGCAGCGTTTTCGTGACGTCACGTACCTTCCAAGCCTGTAGACGATTAGTAGCCGTAGGCCGTGAGCTAACAAAGAAGGCGGAGGTGGCGGCAGTGTGTAGATTAGCCGGTGAAGAGTGACTGGTAGCAAGCGAAAGCTGTAGATAAGGTTATCAGGAGGCCTGCTAACAGTAGTTGATTGAAGAGCGTCTAACTTGTGTTGGTCTCCGGTAATTCCGCCCTATCATTAAGGCAACAGGCAGCTCCTGATAAGGGAACCTGGGGGAGAGTTGTGACTGACTTTCTCTTTCCCATGCTTGGCAACAAATCGACCGATCGAAATTTCCTGCACGGTCACCCTTCCAACTTGTATTCTCGCCTTGTGTCATTTGAGCGCCTTTTCCTTATTTCTTAGGGGGAGGGGGTAGTGTACCCTCTTTTTTGGGGGCGTCAGATTGTTCGGACGTAACGCAGATCACCTGTTCCTGCTCTGGTCAGATGATCTCCACCCCGAAATTTTCCCCTAAATTTCCCCCAAGACTTCTCTCGTTGTCGGGCTTAATGAACTGCAGCTGGAAGAAAAATGTCCCTCCGTCTTTCATAACTTACGCACTCCCTCTTTTCCAAATAGGGTGAGCGGTCTCCTCCTCCTTTTCCTTCTTCTCCTTTTCTTCCTCCTCACCCACCCCTCCTATAACAAGCGTGGATAACAAGCTGCTGAAATGAAACATCACTTTATCGTAAATCAACAAACTGACATTCATAGGATTTGTTTTGAAATACGAGTGTAGCTAAATAATGTTTGATTCGAAAGGTGAGAAAATTTTATAAAACTTATTTTACATAACAAATGAGAAGTTTTGACTCCTAGATAATACAAGCTTTGTATTTCAAATATTGTTCTTCATTGGTGATTCTGTATTGTAATTTAAAAATATTTATTCATTCAAGAGATTAAAATCCACGCATGGGCAATGGAATGAATAAGTTAGTGACCCTTGTCTGTGTCATAGACATGAGAGACGTTATTTTCTTTCCAATTTTCATGAATATTTAACCAAATATGTTCATATTTTCATACAAACACTATTAATCACAAATTTCGTTGCTCGAAGATAGATTAAGAATTATCAATTATTCAAAACTGAGAAGATTCATGTTGAAATTAATTCATAGTAGTATATACAGTAATAATAACGATATAATGACTGGATTGGCAACTCGCGAAAGATGATTTTTTTATAATGATTTGTTTGATATAGATAAAGACAAAGAAAAAGTAACTAAAAAGTAATCTAGTTAGCTGAGTCTGAGTCATTCACTCATTCACCAGATTTGTGGTGAACGATATCACGAATACTGTTCAAGTTTCCTAGACTTTTAAAAGACAAGAGAGTCATCTAATGTATGTTTTATCTGTTGAACTACCATTAATCACTAAAACTATACCAAATTCATCAACAGGTAAAATAAAACAATATTAATATATAATACATATTTTTATAGCTGTTTTTCTTCATTCCTTCACACTAAAGGCTGTGAAACCTATTGCAAAAATGTTTTTTATTATATTGGGAGATATATGCTACTATGGAAGGATATTTCTTTAGAAATAAGTCTTGAAAACACAATCTAATATTCTAAGAGTATTCTAAAGGTGGCAGGGGAAATCCTTACTTGCGACCAAAAAATCTTCCCTCAGCTGATTACTATTCTGCATAGATTCCGTTCTTATACGGTGTGGTCTGCGAAATTACTAACTTTTCCTTTCCAAAAGGGTGGAAAATGAGAAGCAAATAATGCTATTCTCGTATTTGTGGAAATTCCATTCATCTTTTCTTCTCAGGAAATAAATCAAGATCCTTCATAGCTACTCGAAACTCTCGAGGGAAATGTCAAGAAAAGGCAAGTAATCACAATATTCCATATGCAGTCTGAATTTGTATCTCTTTCTTTATCTTATTATCATATTTACATCATTATCAAGCATGAAGGACCCAAGTGAAAAAACGTAGCTTCTATTATTCCCAAGCTGTAAAGGTGTATTTGTGTTTCCTTCTCGTCTATGGCTACTATCAATGTATCTTATCAAATAAAAATTGAATCACAGTATAGTACCTTTTTTAGTATTTTCTACACAACACAACATGTTTCGCTCTCCTAAGTTCAAATAAAAAATACTAAAAAGGGTTCTGTGATTTCAATTTCCATTTATTAACACTCAAGGTGTATGAATGAGAATGAGTATTCTATACACCTTGAACTTGGCCCTGAAGCGATTTGGATTTCCCTCAAGAGTCTCAAAAATACTCACTTTCTGTGAAGCATCACCAATCAGAATACTTCAGCATATTCTATGATACCTATGATATTATTGTAATCAGATTATTACAATTATTATTCCTATTATAATGAGTATTATGTAATCAGATGTGGAGCAAGTTGATGCTCGAAGAGGTAGTTTGTTACATAAGAGGGTACAGATGAGTTGAATAGAGAGAGAAGAAGAAAAATCAATAGAGGATGTGAGGAAAAAATATGCTGGAAGACATTAAGAGGGAATAAGAGGAAGAAACATGAAAATAAAGAGAACATAGAATAAAGAGTGGATGAGAGAAAGAGAGTAAAAGAGTGAGTGAGAGGGGCTGAGTGAGAAGCAGCGGCGTATAAACGGCTTGTTAGGGCGCAGCCGCCATCTATTTTGCCAATCCTGTGGAAATTGAATCGTTTTATTATTCTGTTTTATGACGTCGGGCTCGAACCGCGTATAATCTCGACGCGGATTCGCATCAAAATTAAGTTTGCGAAGATAAACGACGCCCGGTTAGAGCGAGTATAACTGCAAATAGAATACGGCAGCACTCGTCATCCGCTATTAGAGAGAGCCGTCCTCTCTCGGCTCTTAACCGCACGCTGCCATCATCAAATTTAGTAGTTGAACACTGAGAATATAATACTGTGGAACAGTGCTATGGTGCCCATGATATGTAGTGCCCCGCTGATAACGTTACAAATCTTCAATTCCAAGTTTAATTTTGATTAGAGTGATGAAAGCTAGTGATATAGTTCCAAAATTAAACTGTTCATATCTGGTTTAGACTAGTAATAATTACGGTTTTAGGATGATTTTGTGTTGAAAATTCCAAATCAAATTAATTTTCTGCTTTCGTACAATTGAACCCAGTGATATGACTAAAGATTGTATCATTTATATCCAATTTTGGCTAGGTTTAGACTACAGTAACAAAATAGCTTTCGTGTAGACTGTCCACATCAAAATATTGTGCTATCTTCTTTCGTATACCTCTACCGCTATGATTGAAAATCGTATTATTATATCCAATTTTTTTTCTATATTTGAAATTTACTTCAGTTTATTAATTCAATTAGATTAACTATTTCTATCCTACCCTGTGTTACAATTCGGTGTCACAATTCAAGAAAAGAACGTAAGCCTTATTTTGGGAAGAAAAGTTCTCAAGAAAATTACCCAACAATCTTTTGAATCTGAACAAACAAAATTGAACCATGAATGATCAGAAATAAAACAATCAACTAAGGCCCGTCGATGATCTTAAATTTGTGCAATTCAAAAACTGAACGCAATCATTATTTTTAGGAGGATAGCGTTCTTAATATCATTATCTAACAATACTAATCATCTTCTTTTGGCTTCAAGTAGTCAAAATTCAACCGTGAATTATCAGAAATGGAACAACATAATAAGGCTCATCGAGGATTTCAAGTGAGAGTTACAATAATTCAAGAAGGGAACGGAATCATTATTTTGGAAAGCATCGTTCTGAATATTACCGCTGCCAGAAATGGTTGCTGTTTTCATTCTTCACCATTGTCTCAACTTCTCACCCCAAGAACAAACAATTCTCTTTCCTTTGAAGCGCAACGGCTTGAATGGGATCAACATCAATCCAATTTATCGCACTTCTCTCACTTTGTTCCTTAGGTCCCGTCCCAGCTCGAAATACATCTTCTTCAAAAAGATCAGAAATCGATTCCTTGCCTTGCGCTTCCCGATATTTTTAAAGTTTTTCACTCTTTGCTCTCATCGAAAGCTTGTAATCAGATTTGGGAACGACAGTGGAGAAGTCAGTGGGGGAAGTTGTGATTAAAAAAAAAGAGAGAAAAAACGCCGTCCTTTGAAGATTAGAGCTTTCTTATAAAAGGGTTTCTATTGAAGAATTAATGTCAGGAGCTTCCTCCTTCAATAACCCACACCACTTTTGTTACTCCATTCAGTTTTTCTTGAAGTCGTCTTACTTCACTTCAATGATATTTCCTGAATAATACAGAAAATAGAGAGAAAATAACAAAGACTAAAACTCTTTCAGGAAGCCAAATGTAGCGAAAAACGTTCAATGTAACAATATTGATGTTATTCTCAGCTCTGTCGCGCCAGACTCTGCCTGTACAGAAATCACAGAAATACAATTGAATTAATATTCTTTCACTATTTGTCTGAGTTCAATTTTTTCATTACTGTCTTCAATAATGTATAAGTCCATTTGGAATCCTAGGAGTTTTGCATTACAGAGTAATCTAGTTGGAAGTAGTTGCTGTAAATGGTGGAAAGAACCAAGTGTTCGAGTTACCAACAAACTCTTTGAGTAGTTGTGAAATTGATATTGTAGTAGTTATCCATGATAAATGAAAAGACAAGATGTTGTCAAACAACTGATTTATTAGAAAATCGAGATACCGGTTTCAGTTGTTACACCATTATCAATCTCTGGTAAACTAAAACTTAACGGACAGAGCAGCAGTATTTATACTAACGGTGAAGCACCACTATTGGTCGACGCTTGAGCCAATGACCGTGAACGTCTGCCATTGGCCTAGACAAGCTCCTCCCCGATTAGCGGTTCATTCAAACATTACAAAATGGCGTTTAAAACATTCAAACAGTTCAAACAGACGCTCAAGCGTCGACCAATAGCGGTGCTTCACTGTTAGTATAATACTGCTGCTCTGTCCGTTAAGGTTTAGTTTACCAGAGATTGATAATGGTGTAACAACCGAAACCGGTATCTCGATTTTCTAATAAATCAGTGGTTTGACAACATCTTGTCTTCTCATTTATTACCAACAAACATATTTGATAAACTTGATTAAATTCTCACAGATATTGGTACAACAATTGACAAATCCTAAAACTTTTCATCCAGAGATAACAATCTGGAAAGACAGGACAAGATCAAATTTAATGACTTTGCTGTCAAATAATCATATCAATAATAATTTTCAATGCTTCAGTTATCATTGAAGTCAGAGTCTTAAAAATGATTCTGGAATATTATATAAAATGCAGAAGTAAAACCTATACCTTGGTGACTCTTGATTTTCAAAATTTATAGCTGAAGCATTGGAAATTATCTATTCAAAACCACAGTGACATGTTCAAATTTGCATGGAAAATACTTATTCCGACATTCTGGAGGGTCAACCTCCCTCTATCCCTGCAAGATTCAATTAAACACTATTTAGGGAGCCCGTGTGTGCTGCGTTATTGTTCTCAGCAAATGGAAGGATAGCTTGATAATTCTGTTGAGTGATTAATTTAAACATCAGAGTGAGGGGAGAGTGTGTCCCTTGCTTTGACCACAGGGAACAACTGTAAAGGGGGAAAGGTATGTTGGCATTTGACAAGCTGTCAATTGATCAGGGTGACTGTCATGACAGATGAACCACAGCGAAGAGGGAGGAATGATAATGATGGAAAGCAAATGAAACAGGCTGGAAAAATAATTTTTCTACAATCATGAAACGGAATGAACTGTCTCATCCTTTATCTTCACTTTATCTCCCTCTTTTTAAGTTTTTGGTGTCAGATGTGAGTTTCAGAAGGGTGGCGCTGGCAATTTGGGTACCCTGGTCAGTGAAAACTGATTAATCCGTGACGCCCTTGGACTTGTTCAGGGAGGGAAAGGATTTTAAAACCAGGTTAACCCTTGCCACACCCCTTTCCCAATCGACCCTCCACAGTTTCACATCCATCCTAGACAGCTCCCGCCTACACTATGTCCGTGTCACCTGCATCGTCCAGAAAGGGTCCACACATACCTATTTGTTATCTCTCTCACTCTCTATTTGTCAGCCACCTCATTGAAAAGCACTAGCCAGGCTTGTACTGTTGTACTCAGCTAACTGATAAGCTATGCTCATTGTGTGCTTTCTAAGCTCATGTTCGACCCTTTGAGAGCCATCAAATTTTTCCACCTCCAATACAGGGAATGGGATTTCCTCATCACTTAGCGATCAAACATTTGTTGGTATTTGTAGTAGAAGTAGAGAGATGAATGTGATCTCAAAATTATATTCAAATGTGAAAATTAGTCAATCTGAATAGATACTTCAACAGGAAAATTACCATTTTTCTAATTCCCCATTAATTTGTTTGTTGACAACTTCTGTTTAGGCTATTATTTATGAATCAAGTATCAAAATACTAATGAATATTCACAGATATAGCCTGGGTGCCAATGGGGGTAACCTTTTTTTATGGTAAGTCGTTGATTTTTTGATCAATTATGATAGATTTTGATGTGTAGATTCCGAATCCAAGTGATGCCAAGCTGTAAAAGTTGAGCATTTCTTGTAATTCAAGAAGGCGGCAAAAATTTCGGTTTCATTTCCAGTCTACCATGATTTCCGTCAAAACAAAGCATCGTATGAAAAAAAACATTCTTATCTTTTTTTAGTAAATTGAATTTCCAAGAAAATGATACCAAATTCATTTCTCTATCTTTATTAGAAACCGAGTTATGATTTTCCAAAAAAGAGGTTAATTTTCGAGAAAAACCGAGAATTTGAGTAATTTTAGTTTTTGTTTGGTTAGATCTTCTGACGTATTCATTTGAATCGTGTGATTCAAAATCCCTCTGGGGATAATTTTATCCTCTACAATTTGAGACTAAGTAGACGGAAAGGTCTTGTATAGTTTTCGAACTAGGACAGTAAAAAGATATCCTTAAAATTAAAAAAAAAAACCCTATTTTTGGGGATTTTCTATGGTGATAATATCTTTTAGATCAATTTATAGCAGATAAGTCAATTATCGACCTGAATTTTCGTCATGTTTGAAAGTAAGGACTCTTTAAGGATTTCAATCTAAGGATACTTCTAACTATTGTAAAAGTCATCAGATCTTAAAAATCTATAGCTCATTATTTTCCGCTCATCAAGGCGGTCTAAATTCATATATAATATGTTAAATTCGGTCAAAATTGAGAAAAATAATTTCTGAGAGAATGTCGACTTTCCCATCATAGATGAAAAAACGGTAATTTTTTGCTTACAAATAAGTATATCTTCCAAGTCCTTAGAGATAAAAAAATGAAATTATCATGAAAATGTAGAGTAATTCTTCCTCTTCAATCTCCTACAAATAACTTTTATGACATCACACATTTAAGATAGTTAAATCAACTTGAATAAATTTTTAAATTCCATACATTCAGCCGCCATCTTGAATTACAAAAAATGCTTAGCTTTTACAGCTTGGCATCACTCGGATTCGGAATCTACATATCAAAATCTATCATAATCGATCAAAAAATCAACGATATATTAAAAAAAAGGTTACCCTCTTTTTTTTAATTTAGCACCCAGACTAATATGAATCTCTGCTTGGATGAAATTACAAATGGGTATTCTGATAAGAGTATTCCATATAGTAAGATATAATGAAGAATATAAGAGGGGCATATAAATTATAAAAATTATACATTGATGATTATTGAATTTCATATTAATCTCCAGCTGATAACAGATGATTCATCTATCACTATTACTGAACTATCATCTTACTTGAACTGTTGACTTCCATAAATTCATGTAATTAACTCTCACTTAAACAACATTAATTTTAGCTGTATAATTAGATTTTTCTACTACTACAAACTAGAATTTGGAGTTCAATTGAGAAAATACGTTTTGTGAACAAAGTTTCAATCTTCAGCTCAATATTCTATCATTGAGAAGTACTGAAAGTAAGTATGTAATAGCAATAACATTAACTAAATGTCTTTATTTTAAAATATATTATCTCTTCCAAAATATATTGTATGGGTCTCATTCATACGAGCTCCTCTGAGTCAAAGGTTACATCAATTTAGAGTACATGATATTCTGGTAGAGAAGTCGAATCAAAACCATTGTACTATTATTGTAGGCTATTTGCTTATCTATTATTACCTTTATAATGGTAATATGTATTATTATTATTATTGTAAAATTATTGTATTTCTCATCTTTCACGTGTGACAACAATTGAGAATTTACATCAATTTGTTTGTTTGTTTGTTTGTTTGTTTATGAGGGTGAAGCCCACATGAGCTCATAGGCTTGTGCGTGGGTAATGAAATGGATGATAGATGACGAATACTTTTTAGGTAGTCGGGACCGACGGCTTATCGTCTCCTCCGAAAGACGGGGTGGTCGTATCTATGTGATTGTGCTGTGGTCAAAAATTGTTCTCCGCTTGGGATTTGAACCAGGGTCCACCTGGTTATCAGACCGGCGCTTTATCACTCCTCCAACGAGCCACCCAGATTTAGATTTGAATTACAAGATATAAAGAAGCCAATTCCGAAACATTGTATTCCATATCTTATTCGTGCCTTCCAATTCAGAAGTAAACTAATAGTAAAGGATATTCTGGAAGAGAAGTCGAATGAGCGTCGGCTGGCGAGATTTCTCAGAAAGTAGTTCCGGGAGGATTTAAATAAATTGAAGTAAGAAAGCGGCGGAGCGGCCGAAATTTCAACGCTCACTCGCTCACCGTGCAGCAGAAAGTTGCTGAGCCTGTTCGTCTGAATTATTTTCGAAAGATTAAACTTTGTAGAGTCGCGACTGCTGCAAAAGGCGGCAGGCAGCCATAAAAGCGAATTTCCGACCGGGTTTCAATTAGGAAGGGCCACTGGTTGAGTTACGGTCAGGGACTCACTATATTCTATTCAAAGTATCTTCCGACTTGGAATACATTGTATCCACTATCTTACACGTGCTACACACATTCCAAAGTTGCATCATGTAGAGTATAAAACGCGCGACGTGTTTAACGCGACATTTAATTTTCAGTGTTTGGCCGCCTAACTGTCTAAATTAAAGTGAAGGCAGTTTTTTAGAAGATAGCCCAACTTTTTATCGCGAACATACAGCTGGTGGATCGTTTCGAAAATTTAGATTCTGTTTAAAGCGCTATGGCGTGTACATCACTGCTCAATTGTGTTGTCCGTGTCCACTGAGATGTAGAATCTATATGGAAAGTAGCTGCGGTTGATCAAGATAAAACGAAGTATTACAGAGTATGAAGTATTTTTGTATTGAAATATGACTTTACAGTACCTAATGTACTATACAACAATATTTTTTACTACACGTTTTGTTGTAGATTACTTTGCAAATACAGGTAAGTGGTTATGTATGAGTTTCTTTTTCATGTACCACTCAACTCTCTTGTCCTATTTGTGAGTTGAAAATAAGCTAGGTTTGTGGCCAATTTTCAAGATGATAAATGGAATCTAAAAAATTTATGTTATTCACTTTAACAACAGTATCCACAATTTTGTTGATTTCGGACGCATTTCAGGGCACTGAGGAGTACCTAGGTATGTTGAAGATGTGGCTCAGTGCTCGCATCCGTCAAGCAACAAAATCAGAGCTTAGAAATAAATAACAGAAAAATACAGATCCATAGAATTTTTTTCAATGGAAAAATGGTTGGAGGATGATAGAAGTGTAGGTGAGAATGATAAAATAACATTACTTGACAACCTTAGAGTTTATATACTTTATCTTCTGTACTATCCCACTAATACTAGATGATTTGTACTACTAGGCTACTAGATAACTAGAAGAAAACCTACTAAAGTATACTCAACTCATATCCATCATATTTCAATCCAGCCAAATGCACTTCATTCTAATGTCTCAGATATGAATCATTTCTATATTCCCAATTAGCAACCTTGATAGAGCTTCCGAATCAATTTTAGCGGAATTCATATTGAATACTAATTATCTCTAGATATTTTATAGGGTATCTTGATACAGCTTTAGAATCTATCCCTCCTCGAGAATTCTAATAAGCAGTGAATAAATTATGATTGTGGGGCGCAATTCATCTTTCAATAAATTTCAGACGTGGGGAAGCAGCAGGTACAATTCGCGGTCAAAGGTTGGATAGCATTTGCCGCTAAGAAATGATCGCGGTCTTGATTTACTGCCGACAGTCAAGGAACGATTCGCCGCAGCCTGATTAATGGCTGCTCATTGGGAATAGCAAGCAGACAACACCTAGGAGGACGCCCTTCAATTAATAGAATGCGGGGTCCTTTGATGGAAGACGCCATGTGACAAGGATGGAAGGAGACAGTAGCTGGGGAAATAATGAATGACAACGTTGAAGACGATAGGGGTGGCTTCCAAGATGTGGCAAATTCCAACCCTCAGATGTTGTAATTCATTAATGCTTCTCGTCAACCCGATTCGCTTCCATTTGCTATACTCTGTCCAAGCGAAGAAGACTTCCGGTAAGATGGGAAACTGACTCCAGCTTGGTCAATATAGATTAAAAATTATGAATTTAGTCTCAAATTTTAGGAAACACCTGCTCTACAATTTGAGACTAAATTTATAGTTTTCAAACCAATATTGACCGGGCTGAAGTCAATTCACATCTTGCCAGAATGTCTTCTTTGCTTGGACAGACTATACGGTATGCAACTCTCGTCATCGCTCATTTCTACCCTCTAACATTTTATTGATATTGAATTCTACACATATTTTCGTCTTTGATCTTTTTCGTTGCCTTTTCAACGTGATTCTTCTCCAACGCTCCTTATTTCTACTACTCCCTGATTTCTTTCCTCTGAATTCAGCACTGGCGGCTCGTGCCCAAGAAACAGTTGAAGTGTCCGTATCTTTTACTGTACAGCACTTCATCTGTTTCTTAGGCACGCGCCGCCAGTGGAATTCAGTCATCTAATCAGTACAGTTATTCCCTCTGAAGTTTTCATTTGTATATCTGTTTTCTCTATGTACATAATAATATAAGTTCTTCAACTCATTCAACATGTTCAGATCCATTCTTATAAAAGTATGCATTATACTGATGGTATTCATTTTCAAATCTATTTTTGGGATGTCATAAATTTATGGAATGCACTCTAATCAGTAGAGATACTCCCTCGTAAGTTTTAATTTGAATATATTTGTCCTCCTCTCACTATATTGTCTGTTCTTCTACACGTTCAAACATAAGGATAATTTATTATAGAATAAATTTGTATTATGTATTTTCAACTATATTCCTGGAAGATTCTTAATCAAGATTTAATTCACGGAATAGAAAATAATATCAATTATTTCTAATAAAAATCTTGAGGTTTCAAGTGCTATCAACCTACATTGTATTTACCAATCTTGTATAATTACTGACATCCAGAATTGATTCGAATTATTGACAATCAATATATAGCAATATGCAACCTATTTCCAATTTATTATTAAGTAAAATTATAGTTTCCTTCAAACAGCCTATTCAATTGTAATTGATTCATTATTAATTAATATTAAAAGCAGCTTATTAATTGGAATTATCAATCATAATTATTCATCAGTAATAATAATTCATTAAA
The DNA here is from genome assembly GCA_017141385.1 of Sogatella furcifera. NCBI lineage: Eukaryota > Metazoa > Arthropoda > Insecta > Hemiptera > Delphacidae > Sogatella > Sogatella furcifera. The sequence goes on along the minus strand of CM029552.1, from coordinate 24,047,339 downwards.
AATGATTTATTTTCAGTATTTATCAATCAGAAACATTTTATAAGTGAACTTAACTTCATTCGAAATGAACACGAACAGTACAGTATTATTTGGTTTTTCTCTCAGTAAAACAGTCCACAGAGAGCAGTAGCTGTTGGATCGTAATAGTTTGAAAGCCACACACCACACCAGCAAGCCTCGCTGGAAGTCTACGCAAGTCTTCCCTGATTGGTGGACGGTTTGAAACGGAGTCAATTCTGAATCCCGCCAGTAGGTGGCAGTAGCTGCTGGGTCATAATATTCTTCTTGTTCAGCAGTCACACAACAGTAAGCTCCTCCTCTTCTTCGCTGATTGGCCGATTGGTCGCTGAGTAGCCATTAGCCAAGTGGAAAAGTAACTCTGGAATCAGCCTACAGATAGCAGCAGCTATTGCGAGAAGTAATAATTGTGTACGAATTGAAGAATTAGAAGTCAGTTTTTCAATTAAGTATTAATTATGCCTGAATGAGGCCAGATGGAACTCATCCTACCATCATCCATGTTAAAGCGACCGTATAGCTAGATTTAACCTTTGGTTGTAGTAAAAAATAATAATTTAAGGTTTTTTATCTAGAAGAATCGAGAAATTTAATTATTTATCAGAGTATATTATTATTTAATTTGAGGAAAAAAGTTTAATAATTCATCTTTGGTTCAAACTACGGGCAATACAGTGATATTTGTTTGTTTGTTCTCTAATTGCATTCTGTTTTATAATAGCATAAGTCTTATTTTTCATCATTGTCAATTCTATTCAGCAAAAGTTTCTTCAAACTGTTTAATCGCAAGTAACATTTCAGCATTAATCTCATATGAAAAGCTTTCAAATTTTACAATATAGGCCTATACCAGCATTCTCAAATGGCGTTATTTTCTTCTTATATTTTTTGAACATTTTGTTGTTCAAGCACTTACTGTTTCAAATTTTCAATTGGTTACACGTTACAGCCGACAGTACGTTATTCGCTTATCGTGATATTCCAATATCAATCTAACTCATCAATCCAGTTTATAACTAGTAGAATAAATTTATCATTTTCAGTTTTCGTACGAAATTCTCATATTCTCATGAATCTCGAATGGTTTTTTTTTTCAAGAAATATAACTAAAGCTATTTATCAATGTTGAAAACTTCGGTGACTTATTATTAGGTTTTGATACAGATGAAATGGCTATTCCTCCCTTAAATCTCAAGAAACAGAATCAAATCCATTCATCAAGTGCTATTAATGGAGATCACTTTGATGATATTTTCTTCCACGTACTCTACATGCAAGTTCCTTGTCCTGACGGGCTGGCAGTAGGGTGGCAGTAAGTCAACCCTTTGCAATAGGAATCGACGGAGTGGACGGAGATGTCCGTCCAGGGATGTAGCTCATTGTATAAGACCGGAAATCTGTATTTGCATGTATTGTGTGCATATATGGTGGCTTGGGACCCAATATAGGCGGTGTGGTCTGATAGGAAGTGACGGCGAATACAATCCTACCCTTGCGTGTGTGTGCGCGTATGTTTGGTATAATATCCTCATGGCGACAAAGTGACTCTATCTCTCTCTTACAAACTACTATACTCTCTCACACACTCTCTCTCTCTCATCCGCAATCTCAGTCACTCTTTCTCTCTCATACACATACTCTCGATCTGTCTCCTTTTACTATTCTCTTGCACTTTTTTTTCTTACTCTTAATCTCCCTCTTTGCATCTATTGCTCTTAATCACTAACTTCCTCTTTAATTTATTCTCACTTCCTTCCTCGCTCTCACTCTCTTTATCTTAAGGCAAAGTGTTATCGGAAAGGGTGTCCTTATCCTTTACCAAGAATGGTCATTTTCATGTCCAAACTACGCTTTTCAATAATATTTAAGCAATCTGATACACATTAAGTAAGATTGCAATCAAATAAAGTATTGTTTTTATGATATTCCTATTATTTTCGCGTTTATAAATAACCCCTTGTTGAATTATTATAAATTTTTAACATGTAAAATGAATAATAAAATATATTAGTCTTACTCAGTGCAATTTAGAAACTAAGCATGATAAGCTGAGCAAAATTTGTTGTTATCTAAATCAATTACGAGATCTAATCTAATGTAATCCGATCTCTCTCTCACACTCACTCCCACTCTGTCTCGCATTATTACCATCTCCCTATTTGCATCTCTTGCTCTTGATCACTCACTTTCACTCTTTCTCTTTCTCTTTAACATTCTGTTTCTGTTTGTGTTTCTGTTTGGGTTTCTGTTTCTGTTTCGGTTTCTGTTTCTGTTTCTGTTTCTGTTTCTGTTTCTGTTTCTGTTTCTGTTTCTCTTTCTCTTTCTCTTTCTCTTTCTCTTTCTCTTTCTCTTTCTCTTTCTCTTTCTCTTTCTCTTTCTCTTTCTCTTTCTCTTTCTGTTTTTCTTCTTTCTCTTTCTCTTTCTCTTCCTCTTCCTCTTGCTCTTCTTTCTCTTCCTCTTTCTCTTTTTTCTTTCTCTTTCTCTCTCTCCTCTCTTTCACACTCTCTCTGTCACCTGAACCACACCCAAACCTTCACTCAATCTTTCTCCACATCTATCTCTCTTCTTCCTCTGTCTCTTTCCTATCATGTCGCAGTAGCCTATGTTGCGTCGGTCAATGTCCAAACAGATCTGTATCAATGGTTCTTGACTGCCCAAACAGAGATCTCAATAATGTCGTCTGTCGCTTGCTATGCAAATTCAATACAACATTATGAGCTACTATCGGCGTACTACTCGGAATAAAGCCAACATATTTTCCTACTGTTGACGTACTACACTGGATTTTCCTCGTCCTCCAGCTTATTCCCGTCTACAGCTTATTTTGCTACTTGTCCAAGATGTTCTGTCGAGTTGTAATCGGATTCAATTCAAATCAAATCAATTCAATTGAATTGGTATCGATGCATTCGAGAAGATATTTACGAGTAGGCCAATATAATCAATAGGTCAATTAAAATATTGTGAACTTATATGGATTGTCTCTATTAATTCATTTGATTCGAAATACAATCTTATGAATAATGATAAAAGGCGTTTGTCAAAAATTCCTTTCATTCCAATTTGGATAAAAATGTCCAAAGTCAGATTATATCCCGTATCAAATATTACATCCACTCATATTCACTCTCATAATAATTATGTTCTGTTGGAAATATTCCACCAACACATTTATCACAAAAATCACCACAAACATCATTGATTCAAAACCAGGAAGGTTCTTGTACAATGTTTGATGAGATTTATTTCAATTTAAAACTCAAAGTAGAATTATGTGTATTCGTTATTTGATTGGAAAATGGCGAATAAGTCATTTAATGTGACTAGTATTGGAAGAAAAAATATAATACTTTCATTTTTAGCATAATTGTGATCTAAATATGCGGAATATGCCTGTTCTATCGATTTTCATTATTTTTATGTTTGTGTGTTGTGAATGACAGATCTGATTCACTTATTAATTTAAAACAACATCCAGTATACCTAAAATACAGTGGATCGTTCTCGGAGCTAGCCACTTGACCAGATTATTCAGCAATTCAGCATTGATCGACAGGACACTGCAGTGGTGGCGTGAGTAATGAAGTCAGAGTCTGAGGCGAGAACGTGTCCGTCTGGCGGTGAATGGCGTGTGGTGGTTTCCAGATGACAAGGGAGCGTTTCGGTGGTCACTAGGAGTTGGTCGGAGGGTCGCAGAGGCTCGGGGAGGGTCGGAGAGGGTCATCCGCATCCAGTTCAGGTGTTGGACTCTCACGACCAATTAGAGGGCACCGCAGCCTGACCCTCTCCAGGGACACAGACCCCTTTTGCAAAATTATTAAAAATTCCGTCCTGCCTTGCGGGTTGCCGCCCCAGCCCCCACAAAGCTATATGCAGTACAACGCATTTCCATTACCAAATTTACCACCCTGGCCCTTTGGCAACAATACTCTCTGTAAAACAATATGTGCTCTTGAAAAGTAATTGAATCATAACAGTTTTCAAACTGAAGTTTTATGGGAATGTATTGTTACTTAATCGAGTGCTGCCATTTGAAATTGTCTCATACATCAATAATGAATTTTTGAATTGGATTCAGTTCAATTGAATGATGAGGTGTAATATTAATTTTAGGTAGATAACCCATACACCTCTACCGAGGTCTATTAATATGCGAGAATTCTACGGAATTGGTCGTCGTCCTTCCATGAAGTTGAGGTCAAATGTTGGCACTAAAAATTTATCGCTGTTTTGTCTATTATTTGCTAAATCTCTGATTGTTCGACTTTTTTATTTATATTGTTATTAAATTATGTTTCCTTCATATGTTTGTTTATTTATTCGATAAAATGTTATTTTTGGAAATAAATTAATGCTATTGAATATTGAAAGAGCTAGAGCTTTTCATATAGATTTCTTTATATATTTTAGTTGATCATTGTAAATTATATTGGTATTAATTATAAATCATTGTATAAAATGTGTTACGATCTACCGACATCAAATTAACATTAAATTTGGAAGGAAACCAAAGACACAAATCACTTATGAATCTTGATGCGAGGAGAATTTTTATTAAATTACCTGATTCAAAATAAAGTTTCCAATCAAATTTGATATGTATTTCTATGTGATAGTATATTTGTATTTCTATGTGTTTCTATTATTGGTATTTTTATATACCACATTCCATTTTAAATTGAATACTGCAGTACTAGTACAATGTAGATAGTAGATAGAAAAGTTTATTCTCCTATTACAAGTATACTATTTGAAGAGTAATAAAGTGTAGTGAGCAGACGGCGTCCTTGTTCTGTGAATGCGGCCCGGCACTAAACAGTACGAGTATTAGTTATGAGGTGGAGATAGTGTACTAGAAAGAGTAATGAAACCCGTACTACAGTCTTCCGAGTATTATATGGTTTACCAGGCTCCATTATGCCTTACTGCTCATTCAGCCGGGAAGAAATGAAATCGTATCCATTGTACATCGCCTTGTTTAACGCCTCCAGTTTATGTTCCATAAGGAATGTGAGTGACACTAAACTCTTAGTTGTATTCATAAAATAGCAAGTTTTATAGAATCTACCCTGGTAAAATCTGTCCAAACAAAGAAGACATTCTGGTAAGATGGGGAAATGACTACAGCTCAGTCAATATTGATTCAAAAATTGTAACTTTAGTTTCAAATTGTAGATGAAAATGTTTCCTGCAATTTCCGACCAAATTTATAATTTTTAAACCAATATTGACCTAGCTGGAGTCATTTTCCCATATTACCAGAATGTCTTCTCTGCTTGGACAGACTATAGTCTATCTGTAGGTACTTCACACCTCTTGCACTTCTGTCAATGTTATCAGCACAAGTCAAAAGTTTGTTCATCATCTCCTTCTCTTTGTGTGCGTTCTCTTCTCAATCTCAATCCCTTTCTCCAGTGATGGAATAATAAATTCTGTCGACGCCATACTCTTCTCTCATATTGATACACCTTGGGATTATACTCGCTCGCTTCAGAAAAGCTCCTGGGCTCAATCTATCCCTGAATAGACCATGAATGTGGGGATAGGTCTATCTCGCTCCCCGTTTCCTCAACAGTGATTTACACTTCTAGCTTTCCAGGAAGATTAATATACAGCCTGTACTGTATATTTATGATGAGTTTCCAGATTATGAATTCAAGTTTTGTAACTTTTGTTTCTCTGAATAAAATATTATTCTTTGTGAGAGTTTTTTTCAGTGTGACATTATTCCACTCCATTCAAAAATAATGCTTTGTTCCGCATTGTACTATTCTTGTTATATATTTTTTCTTCAATAATGTAATAGTAAATTTACATTTTCAGTTGCCGGTACCATTAAAATGTCTGTTCCATAATGTATTATCTGAACATCGTTATCTATCTGGATAACGATGAAAACAATTTCTTGATATCTTACAAACATGAGGTGAACCTTTCTACCAATGAATACGTCACAATTAGTGAGAATACAATTAATTCAATATTGAGAAAAATTCAACGAATTCTAGTTCATACCAAAAATATGAATTGATGTATTTAACTCTACTTCAACTATATGGAGAAGTAGATTAATAGATAGAATCTCTTTCTACCTATTACTCATAGGATAAAATACACATGGATATCTGGGAAGCTGAAGATCATGTTTCTCTGATCTTTAGAGTGTGAGCTATTGATAGTTTTTTGGACTAAATTATTCTGAACCTATCATGCACAACAGCCTCATCTTCACTGTTATACTTTTCTGATTCCGTATTGAATTACATCAAATAGTTTCAGACAGATTCCATACTTCTACATTGAATAAGACTCCTACAATGTACTCGTATTCTTATTCAAATTAAAATTATAAATACTTTTCAAGAAATCCCCTCACTGTACGGCTGTTTTGCTACCTGATTTCTTTTAAAATAACATCAAAAACTCTCAATCAGATTCCGTAGCTGAGATATTTTAGAATGCTCTCCAATTTCCCAATTCTTATTGCAAAAAACCCAGGTACCGCTGATACTATTCTACAAATTGAATTTGCTCCTGAAGGCTTCCGGGTGGCTGATTGGTAAAGGCTCTCGGGCCGAGTAAAAAGTTGCCGAGTCGCGTTGAAGAAGTTCGTTCGGATGCCGGTTTCAATCGCGTCGTAAGAAAACACGTCTCTGCGGTTTGCCTTCCTTTACCATTAGGTTAATTGAGGCCGGCTATAAAAGCTGGACTGTGGGGACGCTTATAGACTGTTCAAGCAGAGAAGACATTATGGTATGATGGGAGAATGACTACAGTACGGTCAATATTGGTTTAAAAATATAAAATTAGTCTCAAATTGTAGGAAACATTCCAATCTACAATTTGAGACCAAATTTATAACTTTTGAACCAATATTGACCGAGCAGGAGTCATTATCCCATCTTGCTAGAATATCTTCTTCGCTAGGACAGACTATAGTTGTGGAGGCATTCGATTAGAAACGGGAAAGACCAACCCTGGGCCGCTGGTTAATTCAGCACTGCATTAGCAAGATTGCACACACGGGCCCGTGCTGTCTTACCGGACGTCGCTCGCTCTATTGACAGAGCAAGGCTACTTTCTAGATGTCGTTGAAGTAGCTAATACTTCCGTTCAGGGCTGTAGCTTGTCCTACATGAAAACTCTTAGAAGGAAAATAGAAGAAATTGATAGGCTCTCATCCAATTTGAAATGTATGGATACTTAAATTAAACTAAATCATAATATAGATACAATAGACTGGAGCTTGTACTTCATGGAAACTTTAGGAAGAAAATGAAAGGCTTTCAGTATATGGTATCTCTAGTATTATATTCAATAATAATGTAAGGTATGATAGGCTATGATATCACTTTATAGATATCCTGTCAATGCTGTTCTCGTCCTACTCTCATTTTCTAAGGTGGAACACTTATTTAGGATAAGTTTTTGCTTCAGGAAGAGTGTAGGATCTATATTCATAGAATCTATCAACATTTATTTAATTCATTTATGTTGATTTGAAAAAAATATCGGCTTGAATCCTATGATATGAAAATTAAAAGTAGGATTAATTGTAATGTAAACATTCATCATCTTTCATTCACTATGTAAACATCATCATCCACTCATCACCTTTGCTTGAAATACTCGCTATCAAGTTGCAATTGTAGCAATAAATAATAATAAATTACACAATGATTTACTTGAGTAAACCAAGTATTTTGAGAAACTATCTCAAATATATTGAAAAATTATTAAACATGATAAATATTGTTTGATATTTATCAAATAATTCTTGAAATAACCATACATTTAAAGGGAATGTTCTTATGAAAATTCCTAGTCTTTTCATTCAATACGTACGAGTATGATTACCAATATTTCTCATTAAAGGAAATGTATTCATTGATCATTATCGGTATTATCGAGCTATTAGCATTATCAGCATTATCGTTCAATATACGATACTTTACCACTTTCCCAGAAGCAGTTCAGCTGACTTGATTGACCTGAGTTAAAATCACCATCGCACTTGCAAGAAACGATAGCTCTCCCTGAACGGTACCATCTGAATCATAACCGAATGAACAGATTCAGTACAGAGATAACAAGTAAGAGCATGCACATTTAGGTGTTATAGTTGCAGTTAACCAGGGTTAATGCAATCGTCTTATGTTCCAGGGAGATGGTCACATAAATGGCGGAGGGACTATAACGCTACTAAGCTCTAGGAACGGAATTAGAACATAATCGCGTATAGTGGCGTCTCTTGGGGCGAAAGGAACTAAGGAAGTCATGATCCTCTCTCAGTTTTCTTGGGGAAAAGTGGAATCTTTCTCACTTTCTTTTTCGTTTCCTCACTTTCTCTTTTTCTCCCACTCTCACTTTTCCCTCTTTTCATACTTTCTCTCTTACTCACTCACTTCCTCTTACTTTCTCTTCCTTCGTTTAATTATCTTTTCTCCGTCAGCTTGGGTTAACTTTTGACGCTAGTGCTAGGTGGAGTCAGCTTGCTTATTAACACATTAAGAAAAGCACGCACTCTCATCTGATAGCCCATAACACAGTTAGGGAAGGTATTACATGGCCTCCATGAGCGTAGCAAATGTCAATCGTCACCAGAGATTCTGCAGTAGTGGGTAATGGGGGAAGTGGTCATAGTTGTTGGAAGGTGGCTCAGATCGTAATGAAACGTGGAAGTAGGTTTGAAGTTGATATTTGAGTTGATAAGAGGGTTTTAAATAGTTTGAATTGTTTCTGTAGTTTACAAAATGTGTTTCTATAATTTACAAAATGTGTTTCTATAGTTTACGAAATGTGGTCATGAATGATCACAATGATTTTATCACATGATCCTTGTTCAAAATTATTTGAATTCTTGAATGTGAAATTGATAGATTTTTCAATCGTGAATTCATACCTTCTAGAATAATATGGTTCAATTACTGTTACAACAATAAAAAAAAATTGTAGCCTACTTTTCAGAATAGAAAAGGTTGAAAACTTTTTGATGATTCAGATCTGTCTAACTCGACTACTCCACTTGATGTAGAAGTAATAATACCTATTTTCTCTTATAGTGCTACTGTATTCTATTAGTATTATTATTTTTCTATTAGTGCTACTGTATTCGTTAAAACTTTAAATTATTACAATCAAAGTAAATTTTATTTTTAAATATTGAAAATGGCTATATCGCCCAACCATGTGCAGTGTAAAATAAAAATATTAAAGAAAGGGCACTTTAATTGTAATTATTCAAAGTTTTAAGTGATAATAATTATTGAACCATATTAAGAGTTCCATTCTCATATAGTCATATCCATATCAACAGGAGAATAGAAATCAAGATTTTTCGAGAGTTTTAATGTAATTCACAGTTATTTAAAAATTGGTATTCTTAAATTTTAAAAAATCGACACTTGTCTTACAAACTGAAAATCAACTACATTGAGGGTTTCTAGCTGAATTAGAACTGTACGAATCCATCCAAGTGTTATTGAACAAATAGAACTTCTGCCCTCTTGATTGAACAAGTTCAAGTGGGACATATTTTATTCAACGGAATTTGTCAGTTCATTCAATCTGTTGTTTGACGATACTCTTGATGTCAAATCAACAGACGAATATCACGCCGACCGCATTCACCTAAACCGATTGCTCACCCGCTAAATGTTGAACGAGCCTCGTTAACTGCAGCCATTGTTCACAAGTCAAACAGCTTTAGTTGTGGTCTATGACGACACGCCTCAATAAGTCGGCATCAATTATTATCAGTAGCATTGTTTCGGGAAATTGGAGGATGTTGTCGGATGATAGAAGGGAAGCGCCTGGAGAAGAACATCTTAAATTATTTATTGCACTTATACGCGGCCGCTCTCATCAAAACCCCTCGCTGCTGTAGGTTGGTTGGTTTCTTATACTGCATTAATTCCATCTTCATGCAATATTCAAACGGTAAACAAGCGGAGCAATTGGATCCCGAATCCAAATAAGCGCAGGATGCAGCTTCCTAGCACAGGGTACGTTCGTCTTTTCCGGTGCAAGATAAGAAGCTCCCCTTAAGAAACCTCCCCTATTTGTCGTGCCCCCAGATTTAGATTGATACCAGATGCTGTCCCAATATCACCAGCCACCGGCTCCCGGCAAATCCCAAAATGCTAAGGAGTGAGCTTTCCACCCAGCTCACGTACCTTGGCGCGTTTCTTGAGCTTATTTATTGCCTTTGAATTTACACTTAGTAGACGGTAATGCACGTCGCCCCCTGATACTTCTTCATAATGGAGGAGCCACATCACTGCAGCAAGTGCAAGTTGGAGGAGCTGCAAACTTCATATTTCATGTCAACCATTGCAATCGAATACCTTCCCATCCTTGTTACTTCTTTTTCGAATACTCGTAATCTTGAATCTTGAATGTTATTCATTCCATTGGAGTGTACAAACTGTTTTTCTATTGTATATAAAATAGGCTTCTATGATCAATTGAAAAATAAATAAAACTCAAACACCCTTTTTTTGAAAACTTTAAAAATTATAAAACACACATACATGTTTCGGGATCTAAGCCCATTTTCAATGTGGATAAAAATAGTTATGAAATAAATAAACAAAATTAAAATATAAGTAAAATAAAATAAATCATATGGTTACAATTGAAAGCATATGTACACATCAAAATCTAGGCTTTTAAAATTTTCTCAAAAATTGGGTTATTATTCAAATTTTCCTCATTTAATATTTTATCACCATTCAATTTTCTCCCTTTATAAATTTGGAATTCCTCTTTCACATTCAATTTAGTATTTTTGCTTCCAAAATTCAATATTACCAAATTTGTTTTTATATCTTTGTAGCAATGACTTGAATCCAAAAGATGTTCAGCAAAGGCTGATTTTTGTGTGGTATTTCTGGCTTTTAAAGCTTGAACATGTTCCCGAAATCTAGTATGAAAACTTCTTCCCGTTTGACCCACATAAAATTTATCACAATCACTACATATCAACTTATACACTCCAGATTTTTTGAAACAATCATGCTGTGTTTTTATTTCTGACTTCTTTTTTATTAAATCAAATGAATTGTTTGTTGTCTTGAACGTTAAATAGAATTTATTTTTTGTAAAAGTTTTTCTAATGGCTCCATTGAGCGTTGTGCTATATGGAACACAAATATATTCCTTGTTATTTTCATTTTTGTTATAATTTTTTGTTATAATGTTATGATTTATTTTATTTTACTTATATTTTAATTTTGTTTATTTATTTCATAACTATTTTTATCCACATTGAAAATGGGCTTAGATCCCGAAACATGTATGTGTGTTTTATAATTTTTAAAGTTTTCAAAAAAAGGGTGTTTGAGTTTTATTTATTTTTCAATTATTTTAAACAGCCCTGTTTTAAAGTTCTTTATTCTATGATCAAATTTTTAATTCTATTTTTAGAGTATTAAATTTGAACATTATATTCTCAAAGATTTTCCTTGCCAAGAATTAAAAAGAATTATTCCCACCCTAGTATTCCGCCTTTTTTATTTTTAGTGTTTGTAAAGCATTTTTATTTCTAACAAGTTTATTGATCTCTCATGAGAATTTTTCCCGTTCATTCCATTGTAAATGAACAGTAGCCTAGTGTATATTTTCCATTACTACTGAAATGATGTTCCAGAATAATTTTCAATTTCAATTTCAGATAGAAACTTTGTTGATTAATTCATCATTATGGATGATTGCATTATATGCTTTAATTTGAGGCATTCGCAAATCTTGGGTCAACAAATTCGCAGTGCAATGGCAAGAGCTTAGCTCGCCCCAAGGGAGCCACCATCCTGATCATTGCACCCCATTAACGCATTTTTGATCCTAAAAATATTATATCAAAGGATCCTGAATTCTATGTCAGCTAACAATTTAAAGAAATGAAATGCTTTTGGTTGTGTCTTGCTTTTCTTATGTCTTGCTGCTATAATAAAGTTCATTTTTCCAGTAATCTAGTGATTTCTCTTAATTTTTTGTAATCAAGTAAAAAGTCTTCAATATCTTGAAGAAACTATTCCATAAAAATCCTATCAAACCGCTCTAGAGTTGAAACTCGTTTATTAATAATTGAATGAGTTCCATTACTAAAATTCACCTCAGACTCTCCAGAGCTCAACAATATCCTCAACAAATAATATCTTGCAGATCTATTATGAATATGGTGCCAATTTGAATGAAACTTCCGTCAAACTTTTTCCATTCACTGAGAGAAATACTCACCTGTTATTCTAGTCTTGAGAGGAATCCACTATGAGCAAAATGTGAATAACAAGACTATATAAATAGAACGACAGCAAAAATGTGCGGCCCATTGTTCGAATGCAAGACAAAAAAGTGCTCTATACATTCTTTCGTCTACCCCAGCCGCTTTATTACTACTTTCTCGCAGTCTCTGTAACTTTCCCCCTTCACCTCTTATTAGAAGTCGGAGTTTTTCATTTTTTCTCACTCACTTATTCTCTTTTCTCTCTTCTCCCATTCAGGGTGAACAAGCCGTCTTGAAGAGAAACTGGCTGAGTGTGTCCTCATAGTTGCATTCTTCCAGTAAGAGAAAGAACGCATTGAAAGCTTTCGCCATTTCCCACTCGGCAGTGTAGAGTGCACAAAAGACAATGACCGTCGTTTCCAGAGCTAACATTTGTGTATTTGCTGGCAACATTATGCATAAATGTTGCACTTTTCCAAAGTTTTTTTTTGGAATTCTTGGTTATGAGAACTATATCCATTCACATTCATAAATTTATTAGAACATTCGTGATTCCATTTTTTAGAATTTTTGGTTATAAGCACGATAACCCATTGAAACTTTTTATTTTTATTAGAGCATTCGGTATCAAGGAGCGATACTTATTAACTCAGTATATTCCTTTGAAAACCATTAACTATCATTGTGTGAGATAAGTAGAAGCTATCATAGTAAACTATCATTTTGAAAGTATTTTGAAGAATCCATTACTCTTTTATCTGCTACGCTTCAATTATTCCGTGAACATTTCTAGACTCAATCTATCGTTCCGCATTTTTTCATCGTCTGCCTCAATTTGAATCACTTGTTTACTAAATAAAGTTTTTATTAACAATGGGAAATTGCACATTGATTCAAATGATTCCGACAGTCCTAGTCTACACAACATAGTGGTCTAGGATTCGCTATGAGTTTGTATCGCTGAATTATACTGATTTCTTGCTTCATAAAACTTTATTACGATTAAACTTTCAAGTCCCGTATGTTTGCGTGGCAAGCTTGCCAGGAAGAACAAAACGGAAGTAAGAAAGTTTTCCGGTGGAAAATATTGCGGCCGTTAGAATAAATGCATGTCGTGAGGGATTAATTCAATTAAGGTTGACCAAGGCAATTGTGGAAAGTAGACTTTTCCTAGTTTACCGAGTTTTCCCCGGCTGGCGCCAGTGGATTGAAGGAGGGAGGGGGGAATCGCCGCCAGCATAACACAAAATAAGATAACGAACTAAAAAAAACAAAACTATTTGAGGTTCGAATTTATGTGACAATGGTTACGGACTGTTAAGCGACGTATAAATCTCAGAAGACTTGGCTACCGTCTATCTACAACGTATTCCACTCTCAACTTCCCTGCTGGGGGTTTTCCCCTTCGGAACCGCTATAAGCCGCACACATATCCTGTATAACTTTCTTTCCTGTGTGAGGAATGTACACTGCTACACAAGCCGGCGCTTGTTGACAGTATCCCTTTTCTAATAAATGACCGGGTGCATATCTGTCTCTTGTAGTTTTTTACTGTGTTTGCATAGTAGGAGCGTTCTTCATTCATACAAGAATTATTGTTATATTGCGGTTGTGCCAATTCATAAATTAAGCTCTCGACAAATAACTAGTTATTTGGGTTGATACAGTATTACTTTTCTTGTTGTAAATGATACGACGTGTAAATAATATTAATAAAAAAACACACAAGATGTGAGGCTGACAAGGTAATAATATACGTGAGAGAATTTAAAAAAAATTATCACAAATACGATAAAATAACTTAATAAATGTTGAAAAATGATTAATTTCAATGTGATAATGTCGTGATGATGCAGAAAAATAGTATGCATAGTGATATACAAGTGGAAATAATGGATCGCATGGCAATATTTAATCATTTTGTAGTGACAATTTGTGAATATGAGCATTAATCACTTCTACCGGCTTCACTATATTCTAAGCCAATGATTGTTCTTTCAATTTCTCTACTCCAAGAATTCAAAAATGATCAATAAAGCTAATAATAGTAATTATTAGGGCCCCTATCACAAATGAACTGGATTCAGATGATACCGAAGACAATTCTTGATGTTTAAAAACAATAAAATGTAGATATATCAAATAAATCTAGATATATCTGATACATCTAGGCCTATCGATGAATATGTTGATGGATGTATATCCGTATCCATGATAAATATTTTTATTAATTTAATAATCTTGTAGGAGTGATTATTATTAGATATATTATAATAGATTATTATATTTAGATTATCTGCAAGTCAATACAAAAGTTCACCAGGGTAAGTATTATTCACCTATGTCGATTGCATTCAAGTTTATCATAAATTTTATTAATTTTCAGTTAATTCATGACCCGTTAATGCATTATTTGAATTTTTCATAATTATTCTTAAAAAAATTCTAATTTTCTACATTATTATTTAATAGCTTGAATTAATTAAATTTTTTGATTGCTCCTGATAACTTTATTGATAATTCCTCAAGTGAGATAATTCCTTGTTCTATTTTTTCCTCTCACGGAGTCTGAAAAGCTATGATCATAGACCAACTATACAAAAACTATACAAGGTTTACTTTATCTAAGCTATGATGTAACACGGATACTAGATTACAGTACATCGAATACATCGTATTCTAGTATCCGTGTGATGTGATAAAGACAGTACAATCTTCTATAGGAAAGGATGACTGCACCCGCACTGTACTTCTGGGCTGTTGAACATCTGGCCAAAGAGAGATCTCCTACTAAATAGTCGAAGCCGGCCAGCCTCTCAGCCACCAGCAGCTGGCTTTGACTTGTTCCTCTTCAAAACGGCTTTCATCTCTGTTTTCTTTCCCTTCCTTCCTTCCCAATCTGCCGGACGCAGTTTCTGCGCCACTTTTCATGTAATTCTGTTTTTCCTCTTTTGTCCGTCGACGCGTATGAATCGGTCTGCAGCTTCCATTGTGGTCCGCCAAAAGCCGTTAATGCGTTCAAAAACCCGGCGAGGGCGGATTTTCAAAAGTGTTTTCGCACCGGACTCTTGAGAGCAGCCGATGAAAAGATTTTGTTCTGAGCCTTGGTGGACAACAGGCCAGAAACCATTAGAGGGTGGATGGTGGGATTTGGAAAATGTTTACCCAGAAGCTCGTCAGGACTCTGTTTCTGATTGTTCAATCGATTTATGGTGGTGAGGGATTGCTTTGTAGAATGAAATAAAAAATATTTATAAAGTATTGACAAGTCTTATACTTTATTATCAATACACAATCATAATGTGATTTTTATCCGTATTATTATAATATCATGATAAGGATGAAAAACAGGCTTACTTACTATTTTTTACTAGTAATTAAATTTGTGCGTCGGCAAGATAAGATGTCATGGATGGGACTTTTCCGACTAGCATCTTCGCATGACAATAGCGGGGCTGGTATATCGGCGAAAAACATTTCGGCGGTTCTACCTGGAACAAGGGTAATGGCTTCCGAACATTTGATACCCTCAACGCTTGATCTGCTAAATACGACCAGAACAATCGCTCGGGAGAAAGGATATCGCTTCGTGTGGGTACGTGATGGTAATATTCTTGTCAAAAAAGACAAAACCAGCAAGAATCTTATACATATTAAAAGTGATGTGGACCTTTCCAAGATGTAAGTACAAAAAGACTTGTTCAACAATGAATAGTAGATTCTATGGACATTTTTGAAAATCTAGACGAATTCAATGAAGTTGAAACATTAACTTTGAATAGTTCTAATGATTATCACAATATTATTTCTAATCAACCAAGTGTAAATTTTGATATAATTATTATTCCAGTTGAATAGATTCATTTCATATTTCATCTCATATCATGTTATGCACTAGGCAATATCAGGTCAATATTATTTATTGTAATAAACAAATTTGTTGCATGTAACACATTTTGTATGTAAATATTAATCTATTGTAGCATCACTAATTTATCTTGTTTTTGAAAGTAATTGATTTCAGTTGTTAATGTATATTGTGTAAAATGGTAATAATAAGTAAGTACGGTAGTCAAAGTACGGCTGCTCCTTCCCCAAGCTCGAGCTTGCTCTCTTGGGGAAGTAGTTCCTTATGTTTATTTGCATTTGTTATAATTGATTCATTTTGCTGTTCTATTTGTAAATTGTGAATTGTAATGCTTTTTCAAGAAATCAATAAATAATAAAAATAATAAAAAAAATTATACTATTTCGATCCAATATAGCTAAAAATGATAGTTCAAACTATGAAGTTTTCAATAGGAGCTCTCAATAAGTCTTATTCAATTAATATTTTAGTCAGATTCCAGAAAGAAAATATTTTTCGATGATCTATTCTGTGAAACGCAGCATTTTATTGATATGAATTGTATTGATATGGATTGTATTGATATGAATTGTGTTGATATGAATTGTATTGATATGGATTGTATTTATATGTATTGTTATGAATGCATAACAGGTTTCGAGCATAAAGATGTTTCTAATAATTATTGGAAGAAGAAATCTGCTAAGTGGTCGGGTGGTAGAGTGAACATTACTGTCCAAACTCCGCCACGTCATTAAAATAAAGAAGTGTTGTTCTATTATTTTCTTCCTATTCTATCTGAATGAACAACTGCTTTTAATGGATAGAAGCTTCATTCTTTATTTTATCCAGTAGCTTACACTGTATCCACGCCATCTGAATTTTAAGCTTACTGTAAGAGTATTACTTATAACGAAATCGGAAGATCTGAAAAGATAGCCTATTTATTGTGATTGAGAATTATTCTCTCCTACCCAAAGCTAGGATAGCTGAACATGAATTGATGACTTACTTGAAAAACCTTAAGTAATCTACTAATTGCATAAAAAGCATGAACGTTTGCTAAATAAATCAGTAGAATTTCAAGATTACTAAGCTTGAAGAACTTGTAACAAACTTCAAGAATCCAATAACAAAAAACTTCACTCTTATCCTTTTCCGTTAGAAGTTTGGATAAGTAAACATAATTGAACAACTTGATAAACTTTTAATCCAATTGGACAACGTTTTCATAAAATGAAAAAATCAATATTCCGTCAAGCTTGAAAATTTACACCTGATCTCCCCCTAAACAACTTCTGCTCAAGTTCATTATCATCGACTTGTCTCTGAAGGGTTTTTGTAACAACAAACCTGGTAACAGTGGAAGAAAGACCCTTAGTGGACTAATTAGCGAAGTTTGTAAAGTTGAATGTCTTTTGTTCTTTTTCTTCTCCCTTCAGGTACATTTTCTTCTTTCGTTTTCTCTCTCTTGTCTCTTCTGCACTTATTTTTCCAATCCACTTTACGTGATTGCATTATCATCCAGCCAGTACTCTTACTATATCTATTGATAATAATTCGTTATTATCAAAATTTATGGATCAAATCTATTTCTTCCCACAAAATCATCTTTAAAAAAAATGAAAGAAACGTATTTTTGAAATGTAACCTATGTATTTTATCATCTTTCTCTTATATCAAGCATAAATAATTATTCAAATGCTCAATCTGAATTGATCTCTTCCGCCAATTTAATCATTTTGAAAACTGTTTTAAAAAGATTTTGTTTCAAAAATGAATATTTTTCACCTACTCACAGAAATGTATGTCATATCAAAAATGAAATCGCTGTATGCCTGTGCAATATTGTTGAGCAGCTCAGTATTGTTAGTATTGAATGATAAGTTAAGAAGAAAAACATGATTATTTTGAGTATTCAATGCCATCTGCATTTTAATGTTACTTCACCTATTAATGACAATTGTTTTCATCTTTTGGGATTTTTAAATCCCAATTTCCCCATCCACTCCTTCATCACCCCTAGTTTGCCAAATTTTAGCAGCATCATGTATTTCAATATTTCTTTTTTGCAATAAATAAGCAGAAAAAAAAGATTTATATGATCAAGATCTTATTTAGAGTGAATAATTATTGTGATTGAACTTATTTCCTTTATCAATCAGATTCCAAAATGTGATGCTAACAACATAGAATTGGAATTCATTATTTTATCCAACTCGTAAGTATATCAGTTGAATGAATTTGAGTGTCATGATGATAACTGCGATAATTCCTCTCAAACAATCTTATTAAGAGACGTTTCTTAACCAATTCCTGTTGCTAACTTGTTTTCATATTTTGGGGCTTTGTGAATCCCAATACTTCCATCTACACCTCCATCACTCCATATTTTGCCATATTGTAGCAACATTACAAGAATCCTCCTTGCACCCTAGCGAGTCCCCCATTATTATCCGCACTCAACCAATAATGTCTTTTTTATCTTCTTATGTTCGTATCCTGAAACGAAAACTGTCCCTGGGGTGGAAGGAGACGATGATTTGGACTATTTCTCGTCTTATCTTGACCGCAAACTTTGTACCTCGGCATCGATTCAAAGAACTCTAGAAATTAGAGAGAGAGAAAGAACCATGGCAGAAAGAAAGAATTGGTGCTCTTTACTCACAGAAATACTGAAGATAAAAATTTGATCAATGGATCAAATAATCAGAGTAAACAATAAATCTAGCTTTATCTTCTTTGTTAGTAGACAGCAAAAAAGTCATTACTTTTCAGTTTTATCATCTGAGTCATTGGTGGTCTGAGTTCTAGTAATTGCAATTTTTACAAATGAAAAAGGTGGATTTGACACACCATTTGTTAGAGGCTTAGCAGTGATAAATATATAATGATGTAGACTATGTTGCATTGATAGATAAAATGAAATGAACAAAATACCCTCTTTTAAAACTTCAAAAGTATTATTTTGTGTAAAAATAATACTTTTAAAATTTTAAAAAGGGTATTTGATTTATTTCATTTTATCTATCAATTATTTTAAATAGCCCTAAGTTTAGAGTTTTATTTCCTCTGTTGCATGTTGTGAATAATAACAATAATATTATATGACGTTGTCTTTTGTGTTAGTCAGAAATTAGGAAACATTTAGTTTCATCCTTCAAATATAACAAAATAGCCATTTTCAAGATGAGGTGAAACAAGTATTACCACCATCGAGTAATATCATCGAATGATAATCATATTATATTCTTATTTCATCATTGAATCCAATTAGAGTAATTTTACTGAATCTTAATTTCCTGAGTCTTATGCGAACTGGACCTGAAGGAAGGAAGGAAGAAAATTAATCTAGGAGTAAAAAAGTTTAAAGCATTTTAAGTTTTCATGTAAATATTCGAATGAGCCTCCCATAGCGCCTTTAATTTAAGTGGTAGTTTTTACAACAAAAATGATCACTTCTGAGGTAATTACACAAATTACACGCTTTTCAAACGACCTACTTTCTACAATTGCAAAGATAACCCTCACCTGCGAGAGAATGTTTCAAGTACTGCAGTTACGTCTAATTACATTTTCAGACCGTATCTTGTTCACAATTGCATCATGCAGAAAAAACCCAAGATATCTTGAAAGAACGGAAAAACTCAACTTATTTTCAGCGGCTTCTAGGTTTTAGTAGGCTGCTTGGGCTAGTCAGTTTTCCCCACTAGAATCTCTCGAGTTTTTTGCATATCCCTTAGGAGCGTCGAGCTGTCTCCTTAACCAAATTCAGCTTCTAATGGCTTTCGCCATTTTCTTGATTCTGAAACGCCTTTCTACATACCAAGCTTTCTTGCTCTTTCGACATTTCTTACGACCCTCCATCTTCTTCTAGTCTTTTACTATAAGATTCTCTATCTCTCTCACAAATTTCTCACAAAATCTTATCTCTTTCTAGGCTTTTACTATCAGATCCTCCGTCTCTCTTACAATTTTTTTCAGTTTCCTCTTTTTCTAGTCTTCTACTGTCAGATTTACTGTCTCTTTCACACCCACATACTCAATCAGCTCATGCTATTGAAACTTGTATAGGCCTACTATCTTAGTCTGGCCTTTCTATATTCAACGTGCACATGTATACGATCTTTGTCTGGTCTGATCTTCTGTCTCACTCACTTCACCCCACTCAATATATATACTCGCACGTATATCCTTCGATCTTTGCCTTGTCTGATTTTCTGTCTCGCTCAGATCAACCCTCTCAATCAGCCTTTTTCTAGCCCCTCTTTCTTTATACTTGCACGGATAGCCTAGGATCTCTGTCTGGGATGATCTTCTGTCTCCCTCAGATCAACACTCTTAGTCTGCATTCCTCCAAACACCGAATGAAGGTTTTGCAGCCAACCACAGAGCGCGATTCCAACACGACGTTGCCACTGCAGTTTGAACAGATAAGGTCGCCGTCCTTAGAGAATTAAGTGCGGAAAATTTCCCGCAGCTCTTCCGTTGCAGCGTTCTATTCTGGAGTATTTGCAGAATGCAGAAAATGTTATTCAGATTTGCGCGTACTTGGAAAATGATTGTGGATGAAGTTTCGTTTGTGATGCGATAGGGAGATTCAAAAGAGTGTCTTAAAAAAGTCGAGCTTGAGACTTTCAAAGAGCGAATATAGCAAATGTAGAAAATGCATAGATATGTTACATGCTCGAATGTCGAGTGTTTTTAATCTTTGAGAGTGAAAATTTATGAATAATGTGAAAAATTGTGAATCTAGCCTTCATTTCAAGGTTAGTATTCAAATTCCAAAGTTCGCCAATGAGACGTTTTGTCCGTGTTATTATTATCTAATAAGTATGATATTGTGCATTCTGAAAAAAAAATAATTCAAATTGGTTTTAAGAGCTCAGAAATAACATAAGAAGTATTTTCTAGAACATCAACATAGGTGTCAAGAGATCCATTAGGATACCCTTCAAGAGCCAAAAGGAATTCAAATTTCAATCGAAGTGCCTTGAGAACAACAAGTCTTGAGCAGAGAGTTAAAATTTCTTGATAGCCTACAAATTGGATTTAATTTTCTTGTTCATTTTTGTATTGAGACTTTGATAAGACCATGCATGATTTTACAGCACTTAGTAATAATAATTATATAATATCAGAAATTAAGAAATTATTTGTCTAATAGATTAAGAAATACCAGTATTACCAGTATGTATTACCATTGATACCATTAATACAAGAAATCTGAAAAAATATATTATAGAGAAATTATATCCAGTCTATTTTTCTGTTCAAACTATTTATTTAGTTCATTCAACCTGTCTGGTACACATGGAGCGCGAAAATTCCGTGCTCTATGAATGGAAAAGAGCGCTCGCTGTCTTGAAAGATCCACTTGAAGCTACAAGATCTGCGCTGTATTGAAGCTGCAATCGACATACAAACGTGCAGAAGCTATGAATTCCAATTCCAGCGAATACAAGGTAAATCCTAGGATTTCCGCGTGGAAGAGAGAACGGGAATACAAGGTAAGTCATTGGATTTCGTGTAAAAAAGAGACGGAAAATAGCTTTGCGTCCCAAAGCGAGTATAGGAATGTAAACGGAGGTATTCAACGGGACAGAAAATGCGTTTCACTTCTCCGGCGCGCGATAGTGCATGGCAATGTGTAGTGTACGTTCTGCTGGGAATTCGGATTTCACACCAGCAAAATAAAAGAACTTGCCGAGTTTCCTGTGTAGTCTATTTCGTTTTCTGTTTTACAATTATTTGCAGCATGCTCCTACTGAACCCGTACGAATTATTAGGTTTTGCTGACGCCGAGCCGAGAAGCAGTCTGGAACCGGTCTGGCCCGGTTGGCAACCTGAGATCGCCAGGAGTCTCTCGAACTGGAAAAATAAAAACTGCTTTTTAAATAATTAGGTATTTATTTCCTTTAAACCCACGACTTGTATTTCACAATAGACGTTGCTTTGAATATATAATTTGTATTTATTCAAAACTATATAAGTGCAAGAGATCTTTTTGCTAGCCGCAATCGACGCGGAAATCGAGGTATCTACGAGTACTCTGGCCAAGCAAAGAAGAGCCTCTGGCAAGATGAGAAAATGACTCCAGCTCGGTCAATATTGGTTCAAAAATTTGGTCTCAAGTTTAGGAAACATTTTAATCTACAATTTGAGACCAAATCAATTATTTTTGAACAAATATTGACCGAGTCATTTTCTCATCTTGCCAGAGGCTTTTCTTTGCTTGGCCAGACTATAACTTATTCTAACGCAAACGACGGGCGATGTTGACGACGGACTAAAAACCCCATTTCACATAACAAAGGAAATGATAAATTAATTACTGTTGGCCTATTGGTAATAATTAATATTGCATTCTACTGAAAATATAGTTGTTGACAACTGAATCACAAGCAAGTTCGAATTTGCAGCCATTTTCACTGTCCTCCCCAACTCGACAAAAATCATCCGAAATAGTTCCGAATTCAGCCAGCAGATGGCAGTAGCAATAGGGTGACTTGCTTCGACATTGGTCACGCCTCCAAGCTACGCCTACGCTCTGATTGGCCGACGATATCGGTTCTGATAGGTTCCAAATTTGACCAGTAGATGTCAGCAGTTGTCAAGTGGTGTTTCAGTTTTGACTTGGACGCGCCTTCATACCCTGCCTGCTCTTTCATGATTGGTTGACAGAGTTTTGTGAGTTTGGCTTAGAAAATGGCTGCGATGATATATCATCTAAACAACATAACGCTGATTTACTATTCACTATTTTACAATTTTTCAGTTTATACATTTATTTAAGTTAGTAAATGGAGGATTTATTTATTTATAGGATTAGATTTAGATTCAGGATTCAGTGTTACTCTTAGATTCGTGTCACTAATAAGGCCAATACAATACTCGACTTGAATAATTTCATATTGAACTACTCATATTATCGCATTTTAAACGTTCATTAACTAGTAAGCCCCATGGGCTGAAGAACTCGCGTGAGAACTCTTGAAGTAAACTTATGGCTTTGATAACTTGATGATGAAATTTTGAAGTCAAAATAGGAGCCACAAATATTACCAATATACGTTTTTTTGTCAATGGCGCAACAGCCCTATGAAGGGCCTAGGCCTACCAGCTGGTTGCCAGTTTCATATTCACCAAACTATACAGTCCATCCAAGCAAAGAAGACATTCCGGCAAGACGGGAAAACGACCCCAGCCCGGCCAATACCGGCCCAAAAGCCATAAATTCTCAAAAGAACCCACAGCCCCCGAACCAACACCGACCGAGCCGAAGACACCCCCACCCCGCCAGAACACCCTCCCAGCCCGGACAGAAAATACAGCAGGCAAATAATCATCAACCAGGATAGAGGTAACGTGTGGTTAGCACGTCGATCCTCTCGACCATAAGCCAGTCTTCACAACCAAGTGAAGATGCAGAACACCTCTGAATAACATGAAGTTAATCAGTTAGAGTGTAATACAACAATTACTATTCCTCCAGAAACGGGAAGCGACTGACTGTCTTCACTAACGACAGCCAATCTCCCAAAGGAGGGGTACCAATATACGTACATTAGCACAATACTAAATGGTTCCTTTTTGTGAGGATATAGTTATGTACGGTATATTTTGATACATAGTTTTCATTTGTTGCTATTCCAATTATCCGCAAATACGCTGCAGACAATCTACTGCAAAAGATCACAAAGATAACTCTGAACGATTCATACTACCGTATATTGAAACTACGTGTAGATATAGAGTTTAATTGATCTCATTTTGTATTGTATTAAATAGGCTTTTGTGAATTATTGAATGTATCAAATTGAAAACCATTGACAAACATTTTAGAGCTTTGTTCAAGAATGAGATTTTCTCATTAAGTTGAATCAAATGAATTATAAATTAAAGATCCCCTCAATATAGCATTCCTCAAATCTCATAGTGAAGCACGGGTGATATATTTTTAGTTTGACTTATTAAAGCATGGAAATTAAATGGAATAAAGATATTTTTTTATAAAAATAAAAGATAAATGTCTAATGGTAAAATAATTCAAATCTCCGCCTCATTGTTAGTTGTTCTAATAAATTTTCTATTGATCGAATCTCATATTGAATTTAATAGAATTTCGTAATTCTAAAATGTGAAGAAGGGA
This sequence comes from Sogatella furcifera, assembly GCA_017141385.1. NCBI lineage: Eukaryota > Metazoa > Arthropoda > Insecta > Hemiptera > Delphacidae > Sogatella > Sogatella furcifera. The sequence continues at coordinate 24,023,096 of CM029552.1, read as the reverse complement.
AGGGCAGTTAAACCATGGACAAACAGTAATTATAGACTTAGAGCCGGTTTCTCCAAAAAAGTTAATCTGAATTTTGGATTAAACCATCAGCTGGCTCAATTGAAACACAAGTTAATAAAAGTGACCATACACTGAAAACTGATAGTTTTAACTAAAATTTCAGTTAAACGTATTTGGAGAAACCGGCCCTTATAGAGCCTCATTCTGTCTAAGTATGGAATTCATTCAATGGTACAATATTTCCAATCGAATCTTCTAATCGAATCTAAATATTCCAATCTTCTCAATTCTCAATAGAATTTTTAAGAATCCGTAGTGAAACAGGGGTGGCATAAATATATATACTATAAGATTGACGTATCAAAGCATGGGAAATATTCTAATGAAACGAAAAAAAATCAATAAGAATATTAGAAAAACGTTCAATGTGAAATCATTCAAATTTACCGCCTTTTGTCAGCAATTTAAAATAGACTCCTATCACATGTTTAAAAATAAGTTTAACATATGACTTCACATAAGGAACTTTTTTGATTTGAAAACAGCTGATTTTTGAAAAGTTTTCTTGATTTGTTTCTATCAACTGTTTATTGAAATCAGATGGATTCTCAGATTTTTTTTCAAATACCATATGAAATTTTTTATATCAGTGATTATTGTATTGAAATATGATAGTTACAAGACATAGATATATAGATATATTGTTGCTCAGAGCTTATCCTTTTTTCGCCTGAAAAAGGATGAAGGAGTTGATCGATTTTATTGTCCAACGAACTTGACCTGTATAAATGATCGAAGAATAAGTGTTCTGAATTTGAAGTTGATTAATTGAGGCGTTCGAAAGTTATCGTCGAACATACAAACAAACGAACGAACAGACGGACAACGACTTTGGCGTCGAGTCAAAAGAAAGAACTCGCTAACGCTCGTTCAAATATTTATTGGATCAGTTTTGAAATTCGTTATAGCCTACTTGGTAAATCATAAAAAAATCCTCATTTTTGTGTGTGCTATCATGCTTTTCCACAAAGGCCATGATATTGCGTGAAATAATTATTAGTATTGGAACGGACTCATAGATGGACTCTCTCCAGCTCCTGTTTTCAAGTAGCTCTTAGTTCATGATTGTTTACTGTTGCGATTATTCTCGAGTAGCGAGTTAACAGGTTGACTGGAACTAATGACTGTCAATGGCACCTCAGCCTGGTGCCTTGTTGGAGGTGAATTATTTTGAAGATGATCGTTTGCTGCAATTATCATCATTGAAGCAGCTCTGCAGCTGCTATACTAAACCGTTCCAGTGGTCTGTCCTGTTATAGCCTGTCCAAGCAATGAATACATTCCGGCAAGATGGGAAAATGACTCCAGCTCCATCAATATTGATTCAAAAATTATAAATTTGTTTTCAAATTGTAAAGCAGAATGTGTACTACAATTTGAGTCCAAATTTATAATTTTTGAATCAATATTGACTGAGCTGGAGTCATTTTCCCATCTTGCCAGAATGTCTTCTTTACTTGAACAGTCTATAGCAAATGGATACTTCAACAATACTGACACTTGACCAACAATTGTATTATATCTCACCAACTTGAAATCGTGCTACAACCTGGTAAGTTCCGCAGGCTGAGAAGACACGCTGTTGCAAGGTAGTGTTTAGTAGAGGCGTGTCTTCTAAGCTTGCGCGAACAATGACTGATGGTTATTCAGAGATGGAATATTTGATTGTTGACGTTCCTGTTCAATATGAATTGAACCCGACTGGCAAGTGCTCCTTTCACTAATTAATAGGTGGATTAATAGGTTTCAATAATGGTTCTCAATTTAGGATTCAATTTCAAACCGTATAGAAGAGTCATAGGCATTATGAAATAGAATAAGTTATTTTATATTTATTCTGTAAGTTTCTGTCTAGTAATAGGCAAAGATAAAAGACAAAATCTTTTTAAATATTTGTTAGAATGTATGAGTTGGTGAAATACTCAAGAATTTTCAGAAACCGGAATACAAAATTACATAAAATATAAATATTGAATATTTGTTATAAATAACAAAAAAATATCAAAAAACAGCGACGCCATCTTGAACAATATTCATATTTAAATTAAGTATGATGGTTTACTATAGTAAGGTACTAAACAGAGTTCAATAAAAATTCATGAATACTCATTAAACGTTAATTTTTATCTATTTATTTATAACATTTGAAAATATATTATATTATTTTAAAATCGTATACTAGTGGAATTGGTGGGTTCACCTTCCATTGATGTTTCTTTGAACAGTCTTACTATTATAGTTTACAATTTATTATTATCAAATTATTGAATCCACATGGAATCTACTAGAAACTGTTTTTTTAGAATTATTACTCTTATACCATTCTCAAGTACTAGAAAAACATTGGAAGTTACTATCACGGGAAATCACGCCACTAATCCACTCCAATATTATGGAATCTCATTGGCGTATTAAGAATTTATATGCACAAAAGCATCTCTGAAAACTTTTCACTCAGGCCAACTGCTACTTTCACCAGTTATAATGATAGTAATAATGCACGATCCTTGCATAAATTACAATCTAATAGGATTTCGCTGTGAAAAATATCAGCGAGTGGAAGAATTATGAATACTGATTGCATTGAAAAATAGGGGAAGATGAAAATGAAGATTTATGTGGATTTCCTTAGAGGAAGTTGGTGAAACCAGGGTGGAAAAGTAAGGGGTGACTTGCCTAGCAAGTTAGCTCTTCGAAAGTACTGTGAAAGAGCATGACTTTCTTACTTCTTTCGATTTTGCATCACAGTGAATAATGTATGGTACCTTGGAGAGATTAGATATTTATGCAGGCAAATTTTCTGCCTTGTGATAACAAACTTTGGAGTTTTGTTGACAGCTGTATTATTACACTGTCTTACTTGCAGACACATTGTTAGCAACTTTTAAAATCTTTCTGTTATTCTCATATTGTTCATTTCACGTTAGCATGGTAATAAATCTTGTTATTTTATTATGCAATAAATCAGTTGTTTTCATGAAGAAATGCACTTCGAAAACTTGTGTTTATTATAATGTAGCTTTTTCAATATTTATTATAATAATTATTAGTTGTTATATTATACTATAGTTACTACTAGTTATTACAATAGCTTACTTGTATTAATATAGCAATAGGCTACTTGCCTACTTATATTAATCATCAATTCAAACTCAAATACTTTTTTATTCGAGTTCAATTGTTAGCTATATAAATAGCTTTAGAATATTATTAGGGTCTATTTAAGCTATTTGAAGGTCATAGATATGGTTCAAATTGTCGAATTCATTGTATTTCATTTGTCGCATTCATCTTCTTTCTTATATTGATCGCCTGATTGACTTGCGATAAGTTATGTCGTTTATAAAATTTTAGAGAATTATAAGCATCATATATGTCCAAGAAATTCCAATGTCCGTTACCAAATAAATATGCAAGTGGATTCATTTTTCCCCTCTTACTATTATAAAACTATATAATAATGAAGCCTTTACTGATAATTCCAATCAATAATGATCATAATGATAATAGATTTATAGGGATGAAAACAGAGACGATAGTAACACTCTTCAAAAAAATATTATAATAATTTGTAACAGTGAATAATAAATATCCATTGTTTCTTGAAAATTACCCACATTGTAAGAGAATTATAGCTGACGCCAAAAAATAAGTGGTTTCGTCTGTCTCTTGATTTAAGCCACTAGAAGCTAATGAAAAGCATCTATTATCCCTTTTGATTTCAAAATCATAATCTCGGCATAGCTTAATGACATTATTTCTGATTAACAACATTCGTTTTTAGAGCACAAGAGAAGCAGACAGAATCGCCTAACTTTTTGATGTCAGCTATATCAGAAATAGTCTAGATCTTGGCTAGTTATATTGGAGCAGTGTATCCACCCTACTTGTTGGTGGTTATAATATTTTTGGTAGTTTTCGCAAGATAACGAACACTCCCATACGGTTTTGGTGGAAAAAGGACCAGTATCAGCTATGGGAGGCTTGAACACTAGGCTGTTTCCTTGGCTATTCACGGCCGGTTCCTGATAAGAAAATCGTCATTTTTCTGATGTTTGGCTCAGTTTATATAGGGAGATAAAGAAATAGGGTGAAAGAGAGAGAGACTGAGTGAGAGGGTCGGCCATGTTGGTAATGAGTCGTGGTTTATGATGTCGCTTCCTGAGTGCCGTCGTCACCCTCGCAGTCATTACTAACGATCCCACAGGACACCCTTTAGCTAGCTGCAACCAATAAGAAACACCCGCAGATTGAAGAGCATACACATCAAGAAGCTAAGTCGAAGTTTCGTGAACGACAAGTAAAGTAGGTAGTAAACAGAGGAGAAATAAAACTTTATTGAATTCAAAAAGTCTAGTTTTATTATTCATTTGGTAGACCATATAGATGTACCACATTTGACTAGGCTATGTGATTTGTTAACTATGATGTGACGTTTGATTTCCAAATAATATGTTTGTTTGTGATCCCATTTGAAAATACAATGTAGTTTATTGTTAACTATGATGTAGGTAACGTTCAAGGTATTAACAAATTAATTGGATGATCATCACATTTTTTTAAGGATAAATCTCCAATATGATTCAGTTTTATGTTATTTCTCTACATCTGAAATAATTGAAAAATTGATAGATTATTTCATATTTTATTTATTTCATGAAAAAGCATTACAACAATTCATAATGTACAAATAGAAAAATTAAAAATCTATTTTTCTGCTATAGATTGATTCTATATACCCGTACAATAATACATGATGTAATTGATAATTCTCAACAATATAATCTTATAAGATTATAATAACAATATTAATATTATATTATATTAGATAAATAACAATATAATTATTATAATAACAATATTAACAATACAAATTTTTCCAGTTCAGACTATATTTTGGAACTTGATCGATTAATCAATTTATGAACAAATTCAAAGAGATAAGTAAGTTGAGTCTTAAAAATATATTGAATCATATGCAGTTATTATATTGTAACTGTGTAACTGAGTTTAAAACTTTTTCAACATTCCTGACTTTCACAAATGATAACAATTTATTATTCTTTTCAATATGCTGTGGTGAATTTTTCAATTCTATAAAATAATTGTAAAATACTACAGTTTGAGTGAAAACGTGATTCAAAATACTGCATTGAGCTTGTAAAGCCAAAAGCCACACCTAATTTTCAATTTGATTGAGTAGGACTACTCGTATCTACTGGCAGGAAGCACAAGCCATACAAAGCTTCAAAGGAAAAAGAACAAACGAAAAAGTAACTTACTGAGAGTTCTGTCTGCTTTTTCTTTAATGTAATGACATAAATGGATAAGTTTGCCAAATCTCCTCACTCTTGTCTCATTGCAGACCCTTCCTTAGAATCCATTTGAAGAACGCTGTTTTGTAACACCACAATGGAAAAGTTTTCAAGGGAGTCAGATACTCTTTGCAAAGGAAGTGTATGGGTCTAATGGAGAGGGGTTCTCGAGTTCTACACATTGAAAAACAACTCATAATTTTACAGAGTTGTTATCTTTTTCTAAATCATCGTTTTTCTTATATTTTCCATAGGCACCTACGTCTTTTGTTTCAATATCTACTCTCCCCTCTCTTGACTCTCTTGACTCTTTGCTCTCTATGTATGTACAATAATTCCCAATTTCAAGGTTTACTAATGATTTTTTAAAAATCAATTTATTTATTGCTGTAAATATTCTGAAGTATCACTATCATATCAAATATTTTGATTTAATTAAGAAATAATATGGTCAGCTTCTTACTAAGAATGATTCACTCGATTGATGCTTCCATACAGAAGCTATGAAGTAGATTATAGTAGCTTGAATAATCAAGGGATTCTCGAATAAAAATGAGCTCATGAGTAAATTCAATATTAGCTTGACATTTTAAGTTCTTTTGCATTATAATCTGCAATTTTATTGTTTACTCTGGGAAAGCTTCCATTCCCATTGCTTTAACCTGTATTTTCTGCCATCTGCACGGTACAGCATTTACTTGTAATTTACTTTTTAAATGAGACAATGTCTCTGGAATGGTACGCCTATAAGTATAAACTTCTCCCTCACATGGAATACTGTGGAATAATGAATAAGTAGCAAATGAAAGAGTCAGATTGTTTAAGCTGATAAGGCATAGGCTATAGTCTTCATTTAGTGGCAATGAATGTAAAATTCATTTTCATGTTTATTAATACAAAGAGAGAATTTAATTGGGTAGTAAATCCCCTTCAATAATAAAACAGGCAATGAATCTAGAATTGCCAAATACTGGGAACCTAGGAATTGGAGAGTGCAATTTCAGGTTATCTCTAACAAAAATGAAAACCACAAAGTGTCAACAGTGTTTATAATTCATTTAAAATTTTAGGACTGAAATGAAGAAAGAAATCTTCATGAGTACAAGTTTGTAGCTGACTAACGTTTTATAGCTGAAAACTAAGCGAAAATGTTGGAAAAGTATTGTCTTGCTTGCATTAGCTGATTTCATCTTATGAAAATTAAAGTAAAATTGAATAGAAATGAAAGTGACGAAATATATCTTACATGAATCTGACAAATAAAACATTATACTGTCCTTTGAGGTTGAACTGAGGAATGAATGGTTTGAGCAAAAATAAAATGTTTGACTACTTTTTAGGGCTGACAATAAATGTTTTTACGTGTTCATAGAGCTTTAGTAGACCTTATAACCCCAAATAAAATATTGAACTGTTCTCTAATAGATTCTTTGGTGAATAAATTTGAAAGAAATACTCTAGGTGAAATCATCCAGTTGCTCAAAAATACAATAGAGTTCAAATATTCTGAACAGATTTAATCTAGGTAGATATAGGCTACATTGCCTCCTCATATTTATTCTTTTCATAATATTTATTCATATTATTTTTAGTTGATTATAGCAATCTTCAATATTTCCTTTTTGACTAGGGCTTTTCATCAGTGTATATTTTGTGATTTGAATTATTATTCATTCATAAAATGTATGAATAGCTTAAATTCAGAGTACCGTATTACATTGTGACTTTCTCAATCACTTTCTCTGCGGAACTGGTTTCACAAAGAATAAATAATAATGTTTTCACCGTCTATACTTGGATAAATCTTCCACCTGAAATTTCTTAGGATGAAGTTCAGGAAACTCGACTCTTTAGAAAATTGTAGGCGTGGCAGATAAAAATTTCCGGGTCGTGAAAGGTTTGAAGAGAAACGAGTTATGCATTTCCAAACTGAAATTGAAATTACACTTCCAGTGCTTTCACAGGCGATACTCAGGTCGGAAGCAATTTTCTATTCAATTCTTAAATTCTTTCCAATTTCTCGCTGGAACAATTGCCAAAAGATGTTGGTGAAAGTGAAAGCGAATGGGCTGGAGGGAGGAGAAGGGAAAGAGAAGGAAGGAAAGAGAGAAAGTTGGAAGAAAGAAGAAAAGTGTTGGAGCTCCTCCGATGGCTTCTTTACAAGCGTTGTACCGTATGAAATTTTAATTTCCCTTCTACGGGCAAGTCTCTGCTTCAATTTTTAAAGTCATCGCAGCCTGCTGTATCAGCACTCGCGCTTTAGGGCAGCTTGGGAGCGTAAATTGCTTTTAAAATATTAATTACTGGAAAGCTTTTGGATTAATGTTGCCTTCCACAATTTTAATTGAATTTTTCAATGTAGCGTGAAAATTATAACTTTTACTGAAACAGTTGGTTCTTACAGGTGAAATTCCTCAGAAAACTGCTCGGGAAATAGTTTTTGATTAATCAAAAGAAATGTAGGATTTTTTATAACAAGAGACGTATCTTGATTATTCAACAATAGGGTAATATTTGACTTCTAAGCTGGATTGCATAAAAATCAGACTTGGATTGCAATCATATAGCAATAAATGAGTAATTGGAACATTATTCAACCCTATAACATAATGCAAAGTTTTGATTCAATAACAGAGTTGAAAAGTATTTAATTAAATTATTATATAAAATATTAGGCGATTACTAAAATCCTTGTGGGTTTTACCATAGAATTGTAATATTTATTGATAGGATGGATTATATGAGTACGTCTACCTATATAGATTGATTCAATTTGTCCAAATCTCTTCTCATGGAAGGATAGAAGTTATAGTGAGGTTCTCTAAAAATATAAGCTAACTGGGAGTGGAGATTATTGGATCGAATTTGTTACCCTGTGATCGTTAGCTATAAAAATAGATGAGCGAAATATTAATTAACGTGCATTTTTAGCGTATAAAAAATGGTCATGTTAGTTTTTCGGCCTGGAAAACAGGTTTCGTTGAAATGTCACATGAGCTGGGAGGAAAAAATGGATTTACATGCAAAAGTAATGAATGGTTGATGAAAAATTTCGCACAAATCCGGAAAGGCTATTGGGGCAGTGAAACCTTTGATTTGCTGTTGAGAGGATGACACGGCTCTGTCTGCGGCACGGAAAATGACGAAGGAAAATCAGAAACGAGTTTTCAATCTCGGCTTTTCCCAATGGACGACGACTTTTGATCGGATTAATTATGGAGGACAAAAGCTTCATAATTAGCCGATTATAACAAGCTCGTTAGAGAGATTAGTGCGCTCTCGCTCTGAAATGAAGCCTCTCACCGGCGACTCCCTTCAATAACTACCGAAATCGACAACCGACCCTCAAAATCCTATGATCTGTGCAAGCAAAGAAGACATTCTGGTAAGACGAAAAATGACTCTAGCTCGATCAATATTCGTTCCAAAATTATAAATTTGGTCTCAAATTGTAAATAACAATATTTTCTATAATTGAGACGAGATCTATAATTTTTGAACCAATATTGACCGAGTCATTTTCCTCTCTTGCCAGAATGTCTTCTCTGCTTGGACAGACTATACCAGCGACAACTCTTCCCTCTGACAAAACTTTTTTACTTTTCCCAGCAGCAAATTGAATCCAAACCAATGACTCCGACTTTGTTCTTGTGCTGCGACTATCTTAGCTCACCAATTCCAAGTTTATTATTGCTGTTTTCAATCCAACCTGAACCTCAGAAAACTTTCTCAAGCCGAAAGGCTTCATTCAAATTTATTCATTGTTGTCTTTGTGTTGAGATAATTGGCGTTTGCCGCTCAAAAATTAGTTGAACCGATTATTTTCCAAGGACATCTTCTTTATAGCTATTAACCTGGAATGATTTATTTCAAGAAGAGCATGTCTGGAATTTCAGGTATGAGAGTACTCTTATTTCTACAAATCACATTATCATAGTTTACATCAAAATCCTACCATATTTATAAGAATGGAATAACACACTTGAAACTTCAAAGGACTACACTGAAAATCAATCAACTAGAATAATATGGCAATGGACATGTAATGTAGCCTATGTCCATGATTCAATCTCCTCCTATGAAGATATAACTTACTGTATTAAAAAATATACAAAAGATTAAACATGTGCCAAATGAAACAATTGATATTGGAGGTCTTGTATAATCATTGAAGCCCATGTTTGTTTTCAATTGTTTTATTCGATACATGTGGCCTACCTGTATCATCATGTATAAATTACACAATTATTGAAAGAAAATTCAACTGTTGATAATTGTTGATAGACAGCTTAGCCTTGTCTACTTCATTTCAGTTCTACCTTCATTTCAATCAGATTGGTCATTCTTCATATGATACGTCATAAAATAGATTTTGACAATCTTCACATTATTCATGCATTTGCGACAGATCTCCCCCAACCTTTTTTCCGTTCCAAAAGGGTAGGAAGGTTGCAATTACTCATACGAATTCTCATTCTCATTCGAAAGCAAACAGCTACATGTATGGTCTGTCCAAGCAAAGACATTCTGGCAAGATGGGAAAATGACTCCAGCTCGGTCAATATTGGTTCAAGAATTATAAATTTCAACCCAAATTTAAGATTAGAATATTTTCTACAATTTAAGATGAAATTTGTAATTTTTGAAACAATATTGACTGAGCTGGAGTCATTTTCCATCTTGCCAGAATGTCTTCTTTGCTTGGACAGACTATAGATAGCCATCGGCTTGAAATATTTTCAAGGGTTGAGAGAAATCATGTAACTGATAGCTTTGAGAAGGGGTTGGTGTTGCGTGACTTGTACAATAAAAGATTGCCAAAAGTTAGCAACATTCCCTTTCTGTAGTAATTGTTTTGTTTTTATGCAAGTTTTTTAATTCGAGAAGGGAGGAATAGCTGAATTTTTCATATTCATTTCGACTACCGGTACATTCATGTCTACTGTCTACACGAAAGAACAAAGTTCTATTGATCTGTTCTTTATTCAGGAATATGAGAACTATTCTTAGGCCAACAATAATCTATTATAAGAGTATAAATGATATTATTCTTGTAGGTTAAATAACAAATAGTTTTACCTGTATGACATCTTCAAGGCAACTGCAGATGGACTAATGTGAAATTAAGATTATGAAATAATATTTACTATTTCATAGCAAATCACTCCTGGACGATCATTATTTCAAATTATGTCACATTATAATACTGTAGACAAATAATTGTAGAATTATGATAATTTCGAATATTCATATATATATTCTCATACTAGGGTTTCTTCGTTTAATGAGATTTTGTGCAAGAATGAATTTATTATATTTTACTGAAGTTTTTTTTTCTTAAACTATGGTACTTTGTTGGCAATAATTTTTCCAGTGACTCCCCAAATAATACCAAATAAAAATGATGTTCTCTCACATTACCAAACACATGACAAACACATTACCAAAAAACAGTTATTTCTAAAATGTGGAATTCGTCTCATCATAATATATGCTTATGCTAATCAGGCCAAATAACTAACCAGTTTTGAGTTTCAACATGAGTCGATGATGGAGTTCTAGTTCTAATTGATAGTTAAAATGGTGAGATCTGTATATTATATTCAATGAATATTCAAACAAATTGACCCAGCTATTTCATAGATGGCTTTCTGTCAAATTCATTAGTCACTTAGAACGAAATGTATCACAACTTCAGCGGGGTCAAACATGGAATTCATCAAGATGATCAACTGTCGCCGCCTGTTACATGCCACTTGAAGTGGTAATCAGCTCGCCGGCAAAAGGGAAACACTTGGCGAGCCCTTGAAATATTTAGCATAAGCACGGCACTTAATTGACTAACTCCCAGCAAAGCACTTGCTTGCTCCGTTGCGACGAAATTACACTTAGCCAACTAAACGAGAGCGTTTCAGTAGTAGGTAGTCTGTCCAAGCAAAGAAGTCCCTCTGGCAAGATCAGAAAATGACTCCAGCTCGGTCAATATTTGTTCAAATAATATTGATTTTGTCTCAAATTGTGAATCAGAATGTTTACTGCGATTGAGACCAAATCAATAATTTTTGAACCAATATTGACCGAGCTGGAGTCATTTTCTCATCTTGCCAGAGGGTCTTCTTTGCTTGGACAGACTATATCTTGGCATTCGGCAAAGCGTCAATCTGCTGATAAATAATTCATCCGGACTGAACGGACCTAGGTGAGACGAGATCTCTGTTTAGCATTGAGTAAGTAGATAGTAGACTACAACTGTTGCTCGGTAGACCAGCAACTTTACTCGAGAGTTTTTGGGAGGGTCCAGCGGTGACTTCTGTCAACAGTCAACAGTTGTGTGGCTGAAATTGAGCTGGAGTGCTTGAGGTCATTGCTTCCCCTCAACTTGAATATGATAATAATCCACTTGCTCAAGGATAAAGCTAGTGGAGAAATACTATATTGCAACCGGAATAGGGGATTGACATTGCTAGGGATGGTCCTGAAGAGTGAAGGTTGTGTAAGCTAAACCAAATTTAATTTTTGAGTGTTTGTGAAGGTGATATTGTAGTAGTTCTCCATGTTGAATAAAATAAATTAACATACTCAGCTACGGCACCCCCTCCATGTTAAATGAAACGACAAGATGTTGTCAAATCACTGATTTTTGTTGTAAAATCAGTGATTCAGTGGTTTGGCAACATCTTGTCTTTTCATTGAACGAAATTCAATGAGCTGGAGTAAACACTTACGAATGATTGTGTACACAATTTTGAAAATTTTAGTCATGCTTAAAATGTGTTTTGTTCTCATTAGTTAACATTCATTTCTATAGATAGGAGTAGGGTAATATTTTTAGATGAAATAGATCATTGAAAATTATTATTGATGACTTCATCATCATTTTAAAACTATATTAAGCTTCTTTAGTCATGACTTTCTTTATTACTTTCTCATCAGTTATCTGTTAATTGTACAAACAACTGACACAACTTACAATGAACCAAGTTATTATATTATTCAAGTAACTTACTTATTTGGAGTTATTATAATTTCAAATGCAATTATTGAAACATATGAAAGGCATAACCGATTAAAAAAGCCTAACTGGTACATTTTCAGAATAAGTAAACTTGAACTCAGGTTGGATTCTTAAAAATTCATGAGTTCCAGCTCGTCCTTGTAGAAGGAAGGTTTGGCAGACATCTGCAATGGTAGCAAAGCATTCATTGATCAGGATCACTCGCTCCAGTAATGCTTCTCTCTATATTTGGGCTTGAGGGAGAAAAGGATTATGTTAGAAGCCGGAGTCAAGGAAAACTGCTGGAGATGAGATCTCTTTGGAAAGAAATGATGCAGGACATCTCTTGTGAAAGAGTTCGGCTTCCTTGGAATTCTGATTTCAATATGAAAAGAAATCCGAGAGGGAGGAAATGTTCGCAGGTCGGGAAACTCGGCTTTCCCAACTGAAGGAAAATCTCGCTTCCGGTCTCTTATGACATTATGAATCCCATCATCGAACACGTTTTCCGGCTGGGGAAATGCTCAAAGGGTGTCTGCTTGGAGTTTTCTTATTGTGATTCGCTGCCTTTCGCCTGAGATGCGATTGTTGTGAACCAGAAATGTGATTTACGGCACTCTTCTACCGGATTACCAAGTTTGTTACTCACAACACAAAGTTTTACAAGATTAGGTGATTCAATGGATCCTGAGTCAGTGGTAATATGATCGATGAATGAACTTTTTGAAAACATTTATTATTCATTAGAGCAATTGGTTTTGTGTTACACAATGATATCGCGGTTCTGCATATTCCATGGTACTTTTCAATGGAAATATTCGTTAATACATTTTTTTCTGCTTCAAGTTGCAGTCCAGACTTAATTATTATTTGACTCAAGCTACACACTACATCTTTTCTCTTGTAATCATGGTTAGGAGAATTATTTCTTAAGTAATAATTGACTGGATCATTTTCATCCTTCGTGTATTTATGTTCTGTTATCTTATGGGTGACAAGCCAAGCAGCCTTCTATTTGAGAATAAAGAATGAATCCGATGTGGGAATTTCAAGACGTAAATTATTATAATTTCCCTGCTAGATGGCAGAAGCTGTGCTTAATTCGCTTGGAAATCGCGTGCTCTGACTATTTGCTATGATTTTTCGTGTAAGTGGTAAAAATTTCCACGGATCTTCTGAAATTCCAGTCTTTCATGCGAAAAATGAGTGGTAGTTTTAATGAAAACTGATTAGAATAAAATATAGTTTTGAGTTGCCTGAGATAGCAGATTTGGTTATAGTTCTTTCATATTTCAAGATGTATGAACATTATTTTGAAAATGAACACAGAAATTTCAATCAATTTGATAATTTTATTGAATTATATACTATTTCCAGCTTGTGAGCGGGAATTATCTGAAAAGAATGAACAATGTTGTCCTTTTCTGGTAACTTACTGTTCACTGAAGATACAGGTACTTTTCTTTCATAAAAGGCAAAGAAAATCACCAGAGGATGAGTACGAATGGAATAGATAGAGAAAGAAGAACAGAAAGACACACCAAGTACCGTACGCGTACGAATAACTTATACCAGGACCTCCTAAATACGGTATTTAGGTGGTCCTGCTTATACACCAGGTACAAGTACACAAAGTACAAGTAAACACCAGTAAAGTACCAAGTAGGCTACAGATACACCAATCACATGTACTCCAAGTTTTCATACCGGTACCGCAGTTTCTAGAACTTTTAGTTTTTTTTTTTAGTATGATCCCCTATGACTGTCACCTCACCGTCAAATTATAAGAAATATTAAGCCGTTTCCAAACTTTCAACCCACTCTGCATGATATTTCATTCAATTTTATACTTATTTATAAATTCAATACACTGAATCTAAACTAGGAAAAACTAGGCAACGGGACCAAAATTCAAGTAAGGTATAAAATAGAATAATATTCATAATCATAAGTTAAATCTGACATGACGATATGTGAACAAATGTGCTGAACAAAAAATAATTATAAATCGAAACAGATTATAGAGGGATTTTTGTTTAATCGTCCATAAACATCTAAGGAATAATATTCATTAAAATTGAGAAGCAACTCACTATTATACCGGTACCGTACGAAAAAAGTGAACTGATTGGGAATGACGTGCCTGCCTACTTACTATAGAATGGATCTTATATTTTTATTGAACATTACCCAGGTTTTATAATTTAACATTATTTTATAATAAACATTACCCATCTTTGCTCTACGGTGAAAATTCAATAATATCAAATCATTTTGTTTTCAAAGAGACACAATAAAGTTTGAATAGTTTAAATTTTTTAATTATTTAATGAACTTTAAACCAATTATTCTTTTCTCAGTGATTATATTGATAATAATATATATCAGTTTTCACATTGATTATGAAGGTCCACCATTCATTTTCCTACTGGTAACGATTGAAAATTCCAAATTAATAGGTTTCAAACCATTTAGTCATATAAAAAGCCCAACATGAATTTTCCTCCATTTTTTTCTCCCATAACATTCATAATCTAAATACTTTTGAAAATAAATCTATCATGCTGAAGCTGAATAAAGAAGTGGGCCTGAGGAATGAATATAGCTGTCGATCATTTGAATAATAGCGCAAGCACCTCACGCATTTATGCCGTGAGGAAGTGGAAGTAGTCGTTAGGACGCGTGAGGTTTGCGGCAGTGGGTTTATTGCCTGAGTGAGGAGAAGGCTGAGGTGAGGAGAAGATGCCCTTCTTTGTTTTTGAGGGACGTTGGTACGCCTACCTGAATACATTATGAGATAGCTTACAGTGCGCTATAGCTGACGGAGCACGTTCCAGTTGCTTGGCAACCCTATTTTTCTCAACACCTTTAGCACTAACAGTCACAAGGTAGTCAGAGAATTATCTTAATCATATTCAGGAAAACAATAATAATCCTGTGATGATAAATAATAGCATTGTCTAGTATCTAGGAGGTAGGCTAACCTTTTTGTCTAGTATTGATGTCTCATTATGTTCACTTTGCTAACTTGACAGATAAGTCTTGGAACAATAAGCTCACGAAAAAATAGATGATGAACCATACGAACTTAAAAAATAATTACAGTACCCTTGAAATGACTGAGTGAAGAAAAATAAAATCATTTCAAGAATACTGTGATTATTTATTTAGTTAGTATGGTTCATCATATATTTTTTCGTGAGCTTATTGTTCCAAGACTTATCTGTCAAGTTGAATCCATAATTTTTTTACAAGTTTTTCAAAAGATTATTTGAATAATATTAATAAAAGCAATATTATAGTTTTTTCCACCTGTGTACTAATCTTAGTTTTATTCAACTGATAAGTGTTCAGGTCGTTATTACCCTGTCTTCTTTTTTAAAAGATTATTAATAATTATTGAAAATACCTGTTAGTAATATTCAAAATTTTGTATCAAATGGTTGGTTTTATTGAAAATTATGTATTGTGTGAGATGGGTAGAATAGTAATTGAAATAATGTAAGAATAGATATGTCATGATCCTGAACATAAGACTTTTGCCAGTTGTTGTTGAACATTGACTTGAAGAGACGTGAAAATTGAGGATTATTCGATCGAACAATCAATCTAAGAAATTTTTGACCATCACTAACCTCGGATCTTACTAGTGCAGACTTATTTAAGTGAGAATACTTGAAATAATACAGCTACAGAAGCAATCCATATGAATTACACACAGGAGAAATTGAAAACATAAGGCCCACCATTGACATTGACAAGAAAGACGGTGTGCAACTGAAAAGGGCAGCGATAAGCATTGTTAAACGAATACTGGGTCGATATATAGTTTAATATCCAGTTGGATACTTCAAAACTTTTTTAATTAACTTTTATCAGCACATTTTGTCCACAAGCAATCTTCTAACTGTTCCATTGAATTTATCAATGTATATGAATATACAATATAATTATGATGATTTCAAAAAAATAATTACAATATTATAGGTTCAATTGAAAATAAAGCATCTTCCGCCATTATTATCTCAGTAACAAAGCATTTCTAGGGGTATGTCTAATGGAACATTCTTCACTCTTTGATGTAGTAGTAGTATGTATCAGGAGATCAGCCTGAGAGGTTTGGCAGATACCTCCTGTATAATAATACCACTGAATAATATAATATTGTGATTAAACAATAAATGTAAATGGAAAGCCTTTAATTTAAAGATAAACGCAGACAAGGTCTTGTATCATTGTTCCAATAAAGTTATTCAATTGCTCGTACCATTTGATTCACCATAGGCCTACATGTGTCTCCTAGAATAATTATACAGTAATATCTTTATAATGTCTCCAAAACAAAACTCCACAATAATGATATAAGTAGCCTATATAAGACCTTCCAATTGAATGTTCCATTTGATAACTACAATCATCTTGTTGAATGAATCATATTGATTTCATTAAAGTAAAATCAACCACGCCACCAAATCGATAACATCAATTGACTATAATAGGCATATATTGGAACAATATTATGTGTATCACAATATATGAAGTGTATGTATCATGTATCACAATATATTCATTTACATTCTCATTTAATGTGAAGCTTAGAATTCATATTTCTTCTTCCATCTTAATTCTAGAGGCTTTACAAAAATAATTTAAGATCCTGATCCTCAACATATTATTGATTCACTGGACATTCGAGGAAATAATTTAAATAAGGAATCGACATTCTTGATTCTAGAATATTAAGAATCATTAAACAAAAGATTTTTGATCACTTATAATCCATTAATCTATCCTAGCATATCCACAATAATTTATGTAATTAGGCATTCATAAATTATGTTTGAATTTAATAAAGATTTAAATTAAATTGATTGATTTATAATAGTTGAATAATTGACATAATCCAGTTTTAATTGCTTGAATTGAATTTAGCCAATTCAATTTCAGTATCTATGAAACTTTTCATCACAGTGAATGGTGACAGGTTCTGAAGTACATAACTATACATTCAGAGTTAAGCTAATTTATAGTCGAATTGTGGGAAGGTTCAAATACATTTATATTCAAGTGATTTGATAAGATTACAAGAACCTATATTTATAATTATATCCAATTAATCATGAGATCCTAAAAAGTTAATTCAGTAATCGGCTCAAGCCAATTAGTATTCCATTGATAGTGTCTTCAATGGATAGGCCTATCAAAGAGATACCCCCTTCATTTTAACTGGGGCTCCTACATTGGTACAGTCGGGTAAAACATTTGTGTTTGAACCTTCCACTAATTGGACTATCAATAAGTTCAACTCTGATTCGGTAAGCTGCCCAACCTCTAATGAATGAGCAAACAGCGCTCTTTCTCAAGAAGTGTTCTCCCTTGGGACTCTCAAATTACTCCCCTAATTTATTGCATCCCAGTACTTACTATCAGCCCAAGATAACACGTTCTGAGTTCGATATAATTCAGGCTGTAATTCAAACAGACTATGTAGCAAAGATCAATAAATTTGATGCAATGTAAATTAGGTTCAGGGCAGTTTAGGATAGTCTACTACTGACAGTAATTCACTATCAATGAGCTCATAACAAAAAGGAATATTATATATCATGTTAACGATTTATATACAGAGTGTTCCCTAGGAGGAAGGTACTTACTTCTCAGGCTGATTCCTGAGAAAGAATCATTACACCAATTAGTAGAATAAATTTCATGATTCATACCTCCAAAAATGCTTTGTTACCGAGATAACAATAGCGGAAAATAGAAAAATAATTTTCAAAAAATCTATAAATTTTGAGAGGCTCCATGCAGGTACAAAAATAATAATTTACGTTGAAGTTCAATGAAACTAGTTAGAAGATTGAAAATTGAACGTTTATTGAGATAAAGTGATAAAGGAAATTGGGTGAGGGAATGAAGCTCTTTTAAAATAAAAGAACAAAATTTTTCAACAATCAAGTGTTATAACTGACTATGAAATTTTAATCTTGTATTTTCAATCAATAGTAATATTGTAGAGAATCCAATTCTTTAAAACGTCAAGTGGCCGTAATTTATCCAAATCGCTATCAAAAGGGGATAAAATATGGACAAAACCTAATTGAAAAATCAGTGTTTTAATCGAAAATACAAATATTTGGGTAAGTTTAAAAAAAGACACAGCTACTTGACTATTTCTTTAAAATTTGATTCTAGTATGGGTGCCAATGGGGGGAACCTTTTTTTGTGGTATGTCGTTGATTTTTTGATCGATTATGATAGATTTTGATGTGTAGATTTCGAATCCGAGTGATGCCAAGCTGTAAAAGTTGAGCATTTTTTGTAATTCAAGGTGGCGGCCAAAATTTCGGTTCATTTCTAGTCTACCACAATTTCCGTCAAAACAAAGCGTCGGACGAAAAAAAATTATTCACATCTTTTTTTAGTAAATTAAATTTTCAAGAGAATGGTATCAGATTTATGTCTCTATCCTTATTAGGAACAGAGTTATGATTTTTCAAAAAAAGGCTAATTTTCAAGAAAAATGAGAATTTGAGATTTTTAGTTTTTGCTTGTTTAGATCTTCTGACGTATTCATTTGAATCGTGTAAATCAAAATCCCTCTAGGGATAATTTTGTCCTCTACAATTTGAGACCAAGTAGACCTCTCTATCTAGTATAGTTTTTGAACTAGGGCAGTAAAAAGATATCCTTGTATCTCAAAACCTCTATTTATGGGGAAAATGGTCTCCAAAAAAAAATTTATACGTGCTTGTATTGATATTTTATTTGGTAATAATGTATTCTAGATTACATTACCATTACTTGGTAATATTTGGATTAGATTACCATAGGTAATATTTACTTAGAATAGATTACCATAGGTAATATTTACTTAGATTACCATTATTTGGTAATAATGTATTCTAGATTAAGCAGATAAGCCACTTACCAACCTAAATTTTGGTTATGTTCAATAGTAAGGACCCTTCAAGGATCTCAATCTAAGGATACCTCTAACTATTGTTAAAGTCATCGGATATCAACAATTCATAGCTCATTCTTTCAAGCTTATCAAGGCGGTCTAAATTCATATATCATAATGTTGAATTCGGTCGAAATTGACGAAATTCATTGCTGAGGCAAAATTGAATTCTTCATCATATATAAAAAACTGTAATTTTTTACTTACAAATGAGTATATCTTCTGAACCCTTTAAGATTAAAAATTGGAATTATCATGAAAATGTAGATAGATTCTTCTTCTTTTATTTCCTATAAATAACTTTTATGGCATCACGCATTTAAGATAGTTGAATCGACTTGAAAAAATACTGATATTGGATACATTAATTTTTTGTATGTCTTGTCAGGCGATCAATAGACTGTAAATAATTTTTAGAAGAAGATAAGAACACGTTTTTAGGCTCAAATTGTAGGCAATGATTTTTTCAACATGGACAATTCTCTCATTAACCTTTTCAACATATACAAACTTGATTTGGAGACCATTGATTATCAGACGAACAATTGAAAAATGAATGTATGCAATATCAGTATAAGTCGATGTAACTATTTTAAATGCGTGATGCCATAAAATTTATTTATAGGAAATTAAAGAGGAAGAATTTATCTACATTTTCATGATAATTTCAATTTTTTATCTCAACAAGTTCAGAAGATATACCCATTTGTAAGCAAAAAATTACAATTTTTTATAAATGACAGAAGTCAATTTTGCCTCAGCAATGAATTTCGACCGAATTCAACATATTATATATGAATTTAGACCGCCTTGATGAGCTGAAAAGAATGAGCTATGAATTGTTGAGATCCGAAGACTTTAACAATAGTTAGAGGTATCCTTTGATTGAGATACTTGAAGGGTCCTTACTATTGAACATAACCAAAATTCGGGTCGGCAAGTGGCTTATCTGCTTGATATTAATCTAGAATACATTATTACCAAATAAAATATCAATACAAGCACGTATAAATTTTTTTTGGAGACCATTTTCCCCATAAATAGGGGTTTTGAGATACAAGGATATCTTTTTACTGCCCTAGTTCAAAAACTATACTAGATAGAGAGGTCTACTTGGTCTCAAATTGTAGAGGACAAAATTATCCCTAGAGGGATTTTGATTTACACGATTCAAATGAATACGTCAGAAGATCTAAACAAGCAAAAACTAAAAATCTCAAATTCTCATTTTTCTTGAAAATTAGCCTTTTTTTGAAAAATCATAACTCTGTTCCTAATAAGGATAGAGACATAAATCTGATACCATTCTCTTGAAAATTTAATTTACTAAAAAAAGATGTGAATAATTTTTTTCGTCCGACGCTTTGTTTTGACGGAAATTGTGGTAGACTAGAAATGGAACCGAAATTTCTTGAATTACAAAAAATACTCAACTTTTACAGCTTGGCATCACTCGGATTCGGAATCTACACATCAAAATCTATCATAATCGATCAAAAAATCAACGACATATCACAAAAAAAGGTTACCGCCTTTTTTCGCATTTGGCACCCAGACTATTCTCTACAACTTCTATTGTATGAAAAACATGTTTATAATTTCATATCCAGTAATAAACCCAACTGCTGAAAAATTTTGCATATTTTTAGCAAATAATTCCCCTATTTTTCAAGTAACCGTTCAATTTACTTCCAACTAGTTTCATCAGCTAGAAAGAAAATAATGATTTTTAAACCTACATAGAGCCCCAAAATCATAATTCTTTACATTTTTTCACCATTAATATCTCGGGAACAATGTGCTTATAAGGGTACATACCGAACCCTGGAAGTTTTCCAACTACATGGTGTAAGGGAACAAACTGAGATATTGCAGCTTCCTCCTGTAACACTCTGTATAAGAAGAACCATGTTACTAATCAATGAATCATGCTGCTTATCAACTATATATTTGAAAATTCAATCAAGTGGAATTATTATTATTATTAATAATAATATACGCTCAGGCTATCCTAGAAGGCTAGAATAAAAGGAATAAATTATACTTAGAAGGCCAAAATAAATTTTATAAATCAAACTTGCCTACCTAGGAAACAAATAAGGTTCAATTGTTTACAGGAAAACTAGAAGTGTTATAAAATAATTGAAAAATCTTATTATCGCATAGAGACATGTAATAATACCATCTATGCCATGTTAACGAGTAGGCTGTGAGGTATATGTTTTGAATCACTAGCTCAATCGAGCAAGTTTTATAAATTGTCAATGTAATCTTAATTCTATATTCAGTTGGAACAATCCAACAACGTATTTAGTAGAAATTCGTTCCGAGTTGAATCAATAAACTTCGTATTTGATGATAAAAAAAGACTTTTAATCATTACAACAAGAGACACTTAATAGAAATATGGGCACTTGTGACAATATCAATATACATCTAATAATAATTATCACTCTTAACACCTAAAACAACAGTGCAGTAAATTCCAATAGAAATAAGAACCCACAATAGATAAATATTACTGTTAAGCACCCAGAATAAATATATTAGAGTTAAGAGGCAAACCAATAATTTTATCAGAAATAATAGAATAGTATTTCTTATATCACACTTATAAATCTATATCAGAGTATAATATTTTCAGGCTATATGAAGAGCCCGCGTACGTTGTTGATGAGCCCCATCTAAAATCTAAGTCCAAAAATAAAATAATGATAGATAGCTTTAGCTATCTTCCAGTTGAGGGACAAAATAGGTGGATCAAACGTTCAATTTCTATCTACTGTATTAAGCTAATATTCAAATTGCAGTGTTATCTAATATTTTTCTACCTTGTTAGAAATTATGAGAATTGCTGAATATTGATCATTGTTATGATAATTCGTAGCTTTAGTAATAATATCCAATATCAGTACAATACATCAAAAATATTAAATTTGAATATTTTCCTAGTATTTGAACTAACAACAAAAAATCACTTCATTCCAATCTGGACGGAGAATAAGCATATACTTGACTCATCGTTATACTGTATAATCAGCAATTTTGAAAATAATAGACTCGCTTGAAGAAATTTAATATAATGGAAACTGATCATTTGAAGACTAATATTGAGTAAGTTATGAGATTTATAAGAAAATGCTTCAATCAATCATCTATGTAACTTTTCAATAATATTACTAAAGGCTTCGAATAGATTCCCATCACATACTTGATCACAACCTCTACATTTTGATCCCCAAGAAAATTTAGGATAAAAAGTATGCCCAGTATGATTATTATTGTTCGATACTTGCTATTGCTCACTGGACTTATTTGATAATTCACAACACTTCAGTTGATTGCAAACTAATTGAGCCCTTCTATGAAATAATAAGAAAACTATCACAGAAAAACTAATTTAGATTCAGTTCCGATATGACACATTCTAAAGAATAGTAAACCGACAAAATTTTGAATCATATCTAGAATAATGATGAAGTAGAAATTAAAAATAAAATAACAATGAAAGAGCTGACTCCTCAGAAAATAAAAACACATTACTAGATGACTTTACAGTATTTCATGAAAACTAGAAGCTTACATAAAACCAAAATCTTTATACAAGTGTCAATGAAGCAGAATCTAATACACAATTATTTTCATCGAAACTTCTGATGAAAAAATAGTGAACTTACAAGTTGCATTCAATTCGAATATGTTTAGTTACTTTTAATTCAAAAATCTAGATATCTTCAATCTTTTACCTTTAAAGATATTTTAATTGCAAAGACGTAGTCTAACCTTCTATTTGATTCCTTATACAAATGGAATCAATGCGGATTGAAAACTATTCAAAAATATATAATGATAATCTGAGAGCTATAGTAACAATATATTGGATGTAGTGTACTCCAGTGAAATGCGAGAGACTGAATGTACTCTTAATATTGTACATACTAGTAGAGATATTCTCAAATGGTGTGGTAGTTCCTGTCCCTTCGTGCCTCGTAAAACTTGAAGGCAACCAAACCAATGGCCATCAGACCAGCAGCCATCACGATTCCAGCTGAAACGATCAATTTTTATAATTTAGTCAATGCTTCATTATTGGAAATTGTAAAGCACAGAAAGTTGAAGAATTATGAGATAATAATACATTCATTGGCATCAGTCAATTTAATGTTGACACATAGCTTTCTATAGATTGGCAATGTATCAGTTGAACAACTTTTTTATCAGCCCACCAGCTCTAATCATTGAGCAAATTATGATTTTATCTCTGCTTCATCTGCATCTGTTTCCGATTGAAGAAAAAACAATTATCGACATCTGCTCTCAACTTTCAAAGATTGGGAATTTTATTCAATTCTAATGGTACTTTAACATCATTATATATTGATAATTAATGAATAGAATTATTGGGCCCAACAGGAATTTTTTCAATGTGTTGGAAAGTCGTGTTTCGTTTGTGTTCGATTTTATATAAGGTGCTGTGATCTCTAATTTTCATTTATAGTACAGAGACTATACACTCACAAAGTGGTTATCAAATTTTAAAATTTCAACTGGCTAGTTCAGTTGAATCCATCATACTTATTTCAACTCTCATACGATTTACATTGAAATCATGTGTTTTTTTAGATAACTTACTCACTTCTCTTATGCCAGTTCTAGTTTCAACTAAATATTACAGACTATAGAGACTATATACAGTCTCTATATTACAGATTTATACAATCTCTATAGTTGTATAATTTTAGTGCAAAGAATCATAGTGATAAAATATTTTTGGAAGTGAGAAATTATAATATTAAGTGAAAGTGGACAGCGTGGATAGACATATAACCTACATCTTAAACTTTCATCATCACTCATTCCTTTGCTTAAAATACTTGGAAACCAAGTCGCAATTGTAAAGAAAGAATAAAGAATAAGTGAAGAAATGTTAGAGAAGTCGTTTCTATTAAAAGAAGATAAAGAAGTGCATTAGTTCTCGTTTGTCTGCAATCCTCACAATAAATGGAAAGGAAGCTGAGTTACAAGAGAATGATAGAATGGCTGATAATGGAAGGGAAATTGACTTCGAATGGAATTTGTTGCTGAATTATAATGACAACAGGACGGATTTGAAAATTCAATTTTCATTGAGTTACAAGTAATTATTATTTCAAATCAGTATGATATCCTTCAAATAATCCTAACTTCCAACAAAATTCTTTGAATGAGATAGCTGTAGACCTTTGTATCAATTAAAATCAAAATATCAAACATCTTACGATAAAATGGTGTAAGAAGGAATTAGTGAATGATGATTAACTTGCAATAGATTACCAAAAAGTAAAAAATTCTTAGGGCTCCCATCCACTGTTAGTTCGAATTGTAAATGGATGGGGAAATCAGTAGGCCAACAAATAGCTGTAAACCGCAGGTCGATTGTTCAACTGTGAACGATCGATCTGTCAGTCCAAAATGACAGTGGATGGGAGCCCTAAAGGTAAGATTCCCGGCTCTAGCTGCACTGCTGGAGCTGCCCAGGACTAGCTGCGCTGCTTTAGCCATCACAACTCTATTTACATAACTAGATTATAAATCTTCAGTTTGTTGCTAGGTCTACTAATGTATAATAAATCAATAAATAGTAAAATTCGCCCTTTTTAAGGTATTTCAAGTGAATTTATTTATTCACTATTTATTGATTTATTATACATTGATAGCTGTAATAAAATTGTAAAAATTACAATAAAACAGTTATGTGAATAGAGTTATGATGGCTCGAGCAGCCGCTTGCGAATCCTACCTTCACAAACCAATTTAGAAGAGAAATTATTAACATCATTGATATGAGATATAGTTTTCTTCATTGATTTGTATAGGATTTAATACAATCAAATGGTACATCTTCCACAAGGTTATTACAAGACTTATGACAACCTTGCATCTTTCACACTCACTACACTCATTATCAACCGGCTTATGTCATTTTCGAAAACTCCATGTGACAACATTGAAATATCAACCCCAAAAATGTTGCTATTTTTTATCAGTGCCATGACGTTGAGAAACTGGTTAAAACGGCCATTCTAGTAACAGCCAATTTGCCATAACAAGTTTGTTCTTGAAATAAACATGATAAATGAGTGGATAAATAAAGGTTTGTCTTTAGTCCACTATACCTCATTCACGATAACTTGAGACATAGTAAACAAACCCACAACGTGAACAAACGGGGCGGGTACGGTTGCGATGACAAACGATAGCAACGATACGACATATTTCCGAAAAAATTGCAGACACATACGCATCATAGTCAATGTTATGGCGTGCCTATGCTACGTCGCTTATTGATTATGGTTTGTCGTGGCTGAGGTATAGTCTGTCCAAACAAAGAAGACCCTCTGGCAAGATGAGAAAATTACTCCAGCTCGGTCAATATTGGTTCAAACAATATTGATTTGATCTCAAATTGTAGATCAAAATGTTTCCTACGGTTGAGAAATTTTTTTTTAACCAATATTCACCGAACTGGAGTCATTTTATCATCTTGCCAGAATATTATTTTCATAATTTGGACAGACTATAGCCACCCAATACTTACACGAACACAGAAGAAAAATGTTTGTTTATTTTGTCTCATCATAAGTCATAAGTGATTGTGAATAAGGTCAAGTTCCATATTATGAGTATTCGAAGAATTGACTAACGTAAAGCAACGGCGAGTGAAACAGTTTTCCAACACAATGTTATGTACCCTTTGACATTAATGGCCATACAGTGACTATAGGTCTGTACAGTGCACATAGCTCTAGGCTTGTTAAGTCTGTCCAAGTAAAGAAGACATTCTGGCAAGATGGGTAAATGACTCTAGCTCGGTCAATAATGATTTAAAAATTATCAATTTGGTCTCGAATTGTAGATCAGAATGTATCTGAAGATTTGAGATCAAACTTATAAACTTTAAACAAATATTGACCGAGCTGGAGTCATTATCCCATCTTGACAGAATTTTTTCTTTGCTTGGACAGACTTTAGATCTGGTGCCAAAGATGAAGACTATATTTTTTCTTCTGATCCTTGTGCGTTCCAACAACTGATGTTGTCTGCAAATAGTCTGCATAACTGAACCGGACCTGACTAGATAATATAGTTTCAAATACAACCACAAGTCCACTAGATATTAGTATAGAAAGAGGCCCTGGTATGCTCTGTCCTTTAATAATCTCTCTCGCTACTCGTGCACACTAGGTACCGGTAGTGCGCTACTTTCTTACTCCACTTCTATTATTCTATTAATGCTCTACTAACGCAAAATGGGAAGGGAAATCAGATCTCCTACGTCCATGTAATATCTCTCGGACTCTAGTCAGCTAGTTACTGGCCATTAATAGGAAAGTACAAGGATCAGACAAATCAACCTTATTTTTTTAGGTGGTGCTATAGTCTGTCCAAGCAAAGAAAACATTCGGGCAAGATAGGAAAAATAATCCAGCTCGGTCAATATTTGGTCAAAAATTATAAATTAGTCAGGCCATCAAATTGTAGGAAACAGTAGGAATATTAGGAATTTTATTATAAATTCGTTAGGCCATCAAATTGTAGGAAGCAGTAGGAAATTGTAGGAATTTGCTGAACAATTTGAGACCAAACTTATAATTTTTGAACCAATATTGTAATTTTCCCATCTCGCCAGAAAGTCTTCTTTGCTTGGATAGACTATACAAACTGTGGAAGCGGAGATCAGATCCTATTTCCATGTCAATAGTAAAATCTCTCGGACTTCAGTCAGCTGGTCAGGTAACTGGAACGTACAAGATCAGACGAAACCACCACAATTTTTAGCACCAGTTATGCCAAAATAAATACATATTTGTATGCCGTATTCAGTGGAAATTTCCAAAAGGTAGTTCCACCGGCACCATAACCTGAATTTCCGTCCATGGGAAATCATGGTATTTCTTGATAGGATACACTAATAAGATAACTATGATAACTAATAATAGTTATGCAAATAATAGGTTGATAATAGGCCTACTGGGATAATGAGAGGGGTGATGAGAGACTACTTTTATTGGAACGTTGAGACCGACGGCTTTACGTCTTTTCCGAAAGACACACAGAATATATAATGAAAATATTTAATACGATAGTTTTTAAAACTCTCACCGATAAAGCTGAATGAGTCGAATTTGCGGTCAGTCTTGTGTGCCGGGCTCTCGGTGGGTGCAACTGGAGTAGTAACTGGTGCGGTGGTGGTGGTGGTAACATTCTTACTTGAGGGCGTAGTGGTGGTGGTGGTTGTGGAAGGGGTTGTAGGAGGACTCACTGTGGTGGTATTAGGATGAGGAGGAAGAGGAGTAGTAGACGTGGTAGTGGGTGGAGTAACTGTAGTAGTAGTGGTATTGGTCGAGTTCGATGGTGGATCTGGCACAATCGTTGGTTCGGGGGCTGTAAATAATTTCAAAGTTTAGATCATCTTAAAAGTTTAGATCATCTTAATGATCATCTTAAAGTAAAGTAAAGATTCACAATTACTTCCATTATGACTGTAAAGATTATAGTAGAATTTCAATTAATCAATTGAATAAGCTTATTAACAAGATAAAACAGTCTAAAGGAGTTTTGAAATCAGTCAAGAGAATCATGGAAAGAAAACAATAATTGATAAATACAGCAGTAACTGATACAACTGATAGATTCAAAGAAAAGCAACTATTTTTGTGAGTTAAGCTCATTCAATCCGTTCATTTTTTTTCAATCTCACCCAAGTTACATGCAAATCATAAGAATATATTTATCAATAGTAATGAATAGAATAATATACAAACTTGAAAATCAAAATTGATCAAATATTCATTTTGACACTGTAACACAATAGGTAATTACAATTTGTGAAATGGAACAAATCCTATTACCAAATGAATAAATAGCATAAAATGGTTGAATAACGATGTTTCACATTATTAACTGAACCGAACTTATGCCAAGAAGATGCTAAAATGAAAAATACTACTTGCTAAATTATCAAAATTTGCTCGCAAATAGAAGAATATTATTAGTATTATTATATTATTATTCTCAATTCAATCATAAATCTTGAATTATCATTTCAATCTCAATTTTTCTTTCCTAAGCACAATGCATTTGAGCCCATGTATCAGTGTTCGATGATTAAAGCAGAAAATTTTTTTCTCATGCAAAACTTTATACTCATTAAAGTTATAGTCTATGTATTGAAGATGGTATAATTCTGACTGTACCTACTTACATTATCGTTTGATATGAGCTACAAATACACAACGAAATAATCGATGGACTCATAAAAACCCAAATCACCAAAAACATAATAAATGCATATGGAATACATACGGTAATAAATATGAATCACATTGATCTATTGCTGATATAATGAATGGTATCAACTGAAAGTTACTCAAACTGACTAGGAAGAAGAGTGATTTAGTGGAACAATTAATACCTATACAAATAAGTATTGGAACAATGATTAATATTCTCTGGTTTATCAGATAAATTGTGCAAATTCTCATGATAATTTTCATCATTATAATTCTACTAGTAGGCAGAAAGAAATCGGTTGAGAATTTATAAGAATTAATGGACAAAAAATGGAACATTATTAACTTAAATGGTATCTAAAATTGGAAAGTCAAGAGTGAAGGTGGTTCATAGCTTTTAGAGACCAGAGCTTGAGGGACACTTAAATTAGTAAGGCCAAACAGCTTAGAATGAGTCAAAAAGTATATACTGTACGTGTACGTAATACGTTGGATGTTTATCAGAGTTTCTAGTTGAATATTGGCTGATGACTATAGTCCATTCACGATGGCTTGAGACGAGATAAACAAAAGCTCTGCATGTGTTTGTGTGCGACTGGAGTGGCTTCGTTTAGCCACGACATAAACAAGTCACAGCAATGCCGAAATCCCGAATTTTGTTGTTGGGACTGTAACGAAAGCATTGACACAATAACTTTTACTATTATTGTTTGTCCATTTTAGGTTCATGCAGTCGAGAGACAACCGAAACAAGCAATTTCCCAATGTGTATAAAAAAGATTACTTGAAGTTACTTATTCTGAATTGCCTGCAACAAAGTTCGGGATTTCGGCATTGCTGTGAGTTGTTTATATCGTGGCTAAAACAAAGCCACTCCAGTCGCACACACACAAATGCTGAGCTTTTGTTTATCTCGTCTTAAGCCATCGTGAATGGACTATAGTTCAAGTTCAGTTGGATGACTAAATCAAACTATAGATCTGAAAACCTCAAGTGGAAATACAGTATAGTGTAGCTGATACTTGTGCGCTTGAACAGTTGATATAGTCAATTAGTTTGCATTTAGTTATGCCTAGATATTTTTTCATATCGAAGAGACAATAGATGCTTTACATCAGCTGTTAAAAGGTTACATCACGTAACAGTACGGATGAAACTGCTAAATTTTTGGTGTCGAAGATGATCATTCCACAACAGGCATTCAAGTTAAGATTTTTGGTCGATAACAAAAACCGTGAAACCAGTGAATAACTCTCTGTAAGCACCCTGGGAGAAAAGTAATGTTCAGCAGACCAGAGTTATCAACAGAGAAAGACTTCATGAATTCAAAGGAATATTGTCAAATATTGATTGGGATAGCATTATTTCTGAAAAACCAGCCGAACTTATCTTCAATGATTTTTTCAACTGTTTCAAGTATTACTTCAACATTGTCTTACTACCAAAACCACTAAATGCAAATCCGCCAAGCAACTACGGTGAGAGATGTAGTGAGCCAGACAAAACATGGTATACAAGTGACCTGAGAGAGATGCGAAATTACGTTGTCAACCTGCACCACAGATATAAGGGACTGAGGTGGGCAATATTTTGATACTAAAATATACACACAAAGTAATAACAATATTCAAAGTGGTGTCTGGTAGTCTATATTGATCATTCCTCATCAGAATACTTATTTTACTGCTCAAAATCTGGACTATTTGCAGTAGAAAGGACCCTTCAAGGATAATAATCTAAGGACATCTCTAACTTTCGTAAAAGTGAACGGATCTTAACAAACTATAGCTCATTGTTTTCAGCTTCAAAAGGCGGTTCTATTTCATATACTATATGTTCAATTCGGACAAAATTGAAGAATTTCATTAACCTAAGTTCTTCGAGCTTATTCTTATATACCGGAAAAACACCAATTTTTTGTGTTAAAATGCGTCTATCTTGGAAATTTTTGATGGTAGGAAGTCGCATTTGGGCTCAAATTATAGACCATAGTCTCCTCTATCGTTCAATATATAAAAATCTTGAGTTCTAACTTGTGAAGTCAATTTTATTGACACAAACAAAAAATGAAAAACATTTTTTCCGTTTTTCCTTACTATTTCAATCTTAGAAATTTGACTCCAAATTGTGAAAGATTCAAGTTATAAATTCGATTTTAAGCTCAAATTGTATAGAATTAAATTCTCTACGATGTCATTCGACTTCAATAACTCTTTAATCCCGTATTTAATCAGAAAAATGGCGTAAGAAGTATAAAGATGAATATTTCTGATGCTTATTGAATTTACAAAATCGAACATAGTTACTTTTAGAATAGAGTTATTCATAATTTTATTAGAAGCAAATGATAGAGAAGATTATGTTCTATAATTTGAGCCCAAATGCGACTTTCTACCATCAATAATTTCCAAGATAGACGCATTTCAACACAAAAAATTGGTGTTTTTCCGGTATATAAGAATAAGCTCGAAGAACTTAGGTTCTTCGAAAAATTTTTTTAGGTTATGCAAAAAACTAAAGAATTGTACCTTCTACCCCCCCTCCCGCCCTATGCTCACCCCCCAGGTCCGGGGACTTTTAGTATGTTAAACTCCCAACTAGTCTAAATAAATCCCCGAGATCAAAATTTGGGGCATATTTCATGCACTCTATACCCGTGTGGACAGGCTTTATTGACTGGACTATGTAAGGCAGTCTGGGAATTGGTTAGTAAGACTTGTAAAGCTAGTTCAATTATGAAATGTACAGCAAGTCCAGACACCTTCAAACGGTATATCCTGGGGAAAGTGGATAGAATTGTGGATTCTACATCATCTGATGAGAGCAATGACTACCTGAACTTTGCAGAAGCCTTCAATACAAATAATAGGCTCAACAAATGGAGACTTGTCAGCCCATCTCAGGTAGTGAGGGTAATTAAATCTTTCAAAAATTCACAGACATATTAGTCCAGACATATATGGCATGAATGTGATAACGCTCAAATATGTTGCAAGTGCAGTAGCTTACCCCCTTTCGGTAGTAATAAATGCCTGCTTTGATCAAGGGGTGTTTCCACAGGCTCTCAAGGCAGCGCGCACAGTACCTATCTATAAGAAGAGTGATCCTCAATCAACATCCAGCTACAGACCAATTTCTTTTGTACCAGTGATGGCCAAGTTGTTTGAAACCATCATGAAGAATCAGCTGGTGTCCCACTTTGAGGCAAATAGGCTATTTTCAGATTCCCAACATGGCTTCAGGGAGAGAAGGTCAACCTTGACTGCTGTATCAGAGCTGGTCTCCAAGGTCCTGGATGCATTTGAAGAGAGAGGCTCAGTATCCATGATTCTAGCCGACCTGAGTAAGGACTTTGAATGTATTCCCCACAAAATCCTACTGAAAAAATTAGAGAAGTATGGTGTTCAAGGACCAGTTTTACAGCTGCTGGGCTCATATCTGCAGGATCGTCAGCAGGTTGTATCAATCCGTGGAGCTCCATCTTCCCCGCTTATGGTAAAACATGGTGGGTCACAGGGCTCAGTCATGGGCCCAGTCTTTTTCATCATTGCTATTAATGACTTGAGCCTGCTAGGCAATGTACTACTATTCGCTGATGACACCACCATCTGTTCAAATGGAAAATCACTAGAAGATGCAACTATGAAGGCAAATGAGATATTCAACCAGGTCAAGGACTGGTTTGAACACAATAAGCTGAGCCTCAATGCTAATAAGACCCAGACTTTAATGTGTAGCCTCAATCAGCAATGCCAACCAGAGACAGTCAAGCTCTTGTGCTTTCACCTTGACTCCAAGCTGCTGTGGATTGAACACACTGAGAATGTCTGCAAAAAGTTATCACGAGTTGTCTACCTGCTTCGAAGACTGAAGCCTTTATTGTTGGAGGAGCATCATATATCCATATACCATGGACTTTTCCATAGTCATCTGAGCTATGGCCTGCAGTTGTGGGGCCATATCCCTAGTTTAGAGGCTATTCTGCTACTTCAGAAAAAGGCAGTTTGAATAGCAAGAGGCTATCTGGACCAATGTCGACCAATTTTTCGACGGTTGGAAATATTTACAGTCTACAGCAATTACATATTTGTAAGCTTACTATATGTAAAGACAAATGTGAACCTATTTACAAGAGCGGAAATTCATGGCCGAAATCTACGACGTGGCTTTTCACTAAATGTCCCATACTGTAGACTCAATAAGAAGAAAGACTGCTTTCCCAACCTGGCCCTCAAAATGTTTAACAGGTTGCCGGCTGCAGTAAAGTGTCTGGAGGGCAGCAGATTCAAGACAAAACTCAAGTCCTGGCTCATTGGCAGAGCATATTACTCATTGAGGGAGTACCTTGAGAACAACTTGGGCGACATCGTCTAGCCCACCCTTAACGCAATCAATCCAGCCCTGCTGGTCAAAGATGAAGAATTCAAGTATCAAGTAATTAACGAAAATTATTTTATTTTATTTTTCACGTCAAATTGATAGCCTACCTGCTTTAATAACAATACATGTAAGGGGTGGGAATTCATTTGACCAGTCAAGTGAAGGTATAATGCTATTTGTTAAATCGATGCTAAAGTAGTTCATTGAAAAAAATTTAAATTTTAAAAATAGGCCATTTACGTCTCAAGTGCTTAGGTAAACACCTAATGGTGCATTGGTGACTAAATAATGGATTGCAAAATACTTTATTAACTTACGTGGTATTTTCACGTCAGTATCACTTTTGTTATTTGTAGCATGATTTGCCGTTGCTGAATCAGGCTGCTTGGCTGTTCAAAAAATGAAAGAGATAAAAAATTAATAAGTTAGTTCAGTTTTAATAAGAAACCAAAAGTCTGAGGAAATAAGAATATAATATTTTTATTCAGCAGTAGGCTAATAAGAAATTCCTATAAAAAGAGAAAGTAACCCTATTTACTTTAGTTCAAATAACACTAGCCTACCTTATCTATATGAAATGTTTGCCAGTACGGTAGTTTGATAAAATTCAATGACTGAAAGCGCTTGAAATATTATAGTCTAACTTAAACTCAGCACAAAGTATTAGAATTTCAAATTCAAAAAATGTTCAAGTTACATTAGATTACCTCTAGTAGTGTAAATGAGTTCTAACTAGGCCTATGCTCAAGATTATTTAACTTAATAAATTCAGTCATGTTATTGGAAACATAAATGAGCAAAAGCTACTATGAGGAAAATACGCAAATTTATAAAGTTTCAAACAAGAATTTGAGAACTCATATAACTTTTCAAGGTATGAATCATCAACTTAAATAATCAATACTGAGAATAAGGCATGATAAGGCCTAGGCTATCAAGTGCCAGGAATTGTTTTCAACTTATTTTCAAATTATGAATGGGCCAAATCTAAGGCATTTCTTAAACTTATCCTTATTAGTGGATAGTCTATACAAGGTAATAGGCTTATTCATCAACATCATTCATAAACATCAAAATGTGAATGTTGACACTCTCCAAGTATTAGATTCTAGTTCAGTATCAGTTGATAATTTTCTACGAATTGGTGACAAAGAGCATCAAAGTTAATCATTATCATAAGCAATTATCTCATTTGATAGAGAACTGTAAATTGCAACGCAATATAATTTAAAACAAAGCTACATTTTCTGGAAATCTCAATTCAATTTGAACAAAATGATAATCCGTAATAATTGAAATAAGTGGTGACCTTCGATCTAATTCTTGGTCCAGTGTATCATACGGATTCTTGAAAGAGTGCTTGTCATGAAAAATACATTTCAATCAAGCACGTAATAGCTATAGAGATGTTGAAAAGAAAACTCACCAGGAATCGATGTTCCAGTAATTGCCTCGGTTATAACAAGACAAAAAATCGCAGTCGCAATCAGTTTCATCTTTCAAACAAAGTTAGTCAATGAATAAAACTGAAATAAGAAATTATTAATAGTAATTATTTTCCGCAGGACAACCTCAACTTTGGGAAATACAGACGGCAGCACAGACAGAGAACAGAGAAGAGCGAAGCGAACGGATGATCAAGTTTCAGACAGCAGACAGTAGCACCAACTTCTTCAAGAAAAATTATATAAGACGGAAAGCATGACGCAATAAAAATGTGTTATTTTGTATTTTTTAGTTTTTCATATTTCTTTAATTTTTTATTATAACTCTCTATAATTTTTATTGAATACTTTCAACTTGTAAGGATATTATTGACTTTGTATAACTTTCAACTATATTTTATCGATTTGTGCAGTTCAGCATGTATTATTTGAGAGAAGAAAAGAATTATTGGAGGATTAACATTCTTTTCAATATAATATTGTTGGAAAAAGCTTCGATTTCGAGTTTTAACTTCTAGAGAGTTTTAACTAGAGGGAGCCTCAACTTGATCAACCCCAACCCCAACCCAACCCCTGTTCTGATTTCTCTGATGCTGATAATCATTCCATTTTCATACATGTTGTGTTTATTTTATACAGATTGATTAGGAATAGAAATCGATCATTTAATAATAATATTTCTATTTTTCTCTAGCGTTGAAGAATATTTGTAGTGCTGTTCCTAATAATACGTATGGTGATTATTCAAATCCATGAATTTAATAACTGGAAACGAAAGAAACATAATAGCAAAGCTAGAAGCTATAAAAGAAATCAGGTATTGTAGTACATTTTATTTACAAACAAAATGTTCTAGATTCTAATAAAATAAACATTTAAAATGCCCAAATCTTTTAATCCACATTGAAAAGTTGAATACTTATCATAATTTATCATATTTCTTGATTTATGTCTAAGTTTAAGTCGTTGTTTTGTAGATTATGTACTCTTCCTGGATCTTTAATCAAACAAATATTGTTGTTAATGATAATGAAGAATTTAACTGACGTCCTTATATCTCTCCAGTGTTTAATCTTTCAACTTGACTTACTTTTCTAGATCCAAGTCACTTCAACTAGAAAAACTGAAGACTCGTATCGTTCAAGAAGTGGAGGCAAGCGAACAAGAAGGAAAATGCTTATCAGAATACAAACAAGAAATGGATCTGCTTATGCAGGAAAAAATGGCTCATGTGGAGGAGTTGAGGCAGATCCATGCTGACATAAATTCAGTAAGTTTTTAAATGAACTGCTCAACCACAATCAATCAATTTTATTTTCCCAAAACGTAATACAATAGTAGGCCTTTATATATTCATCATAGTAAGTTATGCAAAAACAAAAAAAACTACTAGAGAAGCTATAACTCCTACAACTAAAAGATCCTTCTACGTTTACGAAAAGGTCTACAAGGTAAAACCTGACCGTAGACTTATTTGCTAAAAAAAAAATATTTTTTTACTGGGCAACCTATTTCACTTTTTTATTCACGGAGACCACTGTGCCGTACTGCCCTCTCGAGCTAAATGAATACTTCCTCCAAATCATTATTTGTTGGTCTGGAGCGCCTGTCATCAAGGATTTACAATCAAAGAGGAACAATTTGTAGGCCTAGGGGAGTCCGATGGTAGCCAGCATACAAACTTCATACCAGTGTCCTAATGTTGAGTCGGACTTCAGACAATAAAAATCAAGCTCCCTTAAATTTGTCGAACTTTTAGTAGTAAATTTCTACACTCTTTTACTACCAAGCCTAAGGAAGAAAAATAAATGACGATCTTCACTTTTTCCCCGGTGTCATAGTATAATTCAGTGATCTCCATCCATCCATGATAGATTGATAACAAAATTATTTATAAAAAAAAGCTTATGAGTTATGATCTTGATGGGTGAAACGTCATAGAGAACTCAGGAAACACCTGTATTGCCTCTTTATTCAATGAGTAGAGCAGCAGTTTCACAAGTTTTTAATACCTTCTGCTTCATCCATTACCCACACTTGTGGGATCGATGGCGTCATGTCAAATACACAAAAAACACGTACTTTTCAAGATGGCAGTGTTACCAACAATAACCATAATCAATTGATATTTAAATCATCTTGCATGAATTCATGGACATTGTAATATGTCTTGCCACACAGTAATTCCCTCATGGTTCTCTTAAATGTGGTCTCATGCAACTGCTTCACTGCAGAAGGCAGCTTATTGAAGATGCCTTGTACGAAGCACCCGCTCAAAGACCTTCTCCTCCTGCTCACGGAAATATACCGGCATCTTGTTGAACATACTCAATGCACGGACAGGGGAGCTAGCATGTTACTGAGTCAGTCTGGCATGAGGCAAATCGATGTCATTCCCTCTTCTAGTGTTGTGACAGTGTACCTGTCCTCTCCACTGAAACTTATGCTGTTCAGTTCTCAATATTAACAGAGAATTAAACAAGTACTGGCTATAGACGGTCATAATCTTCAGTCTCTCAAAGATTGGCGCATGCCGATGAGAAGAAGACATGATCCGGAGAACCTTCATTAGTAGGATAGTAAAGCTTGTCTGCTCTTATTCTCATCCATTGAAAATAAATTGTCATGCAACAGGCGGGAGAGCAAGATCTTCATCGATATACTGGATATTATACTACTTATATTATAATGATTAAACATCGTTAATATTTTGATATTCTGTTGAAGATTGGTCGTCAATGATCGCGGTAACAAGTTGACACTCAAACTTTCAACTATATTTGCATTTTGCCGAACGTATCGTACCATTAGTGTCGCTAAATTTAATTGGTTCTGCAAGTCGTCCAAAAACAAAGATAAAATGATAAATTTTGTAGAACAAATTTAGTTGGTCAATCAGTTTGATTGTTTGGAACAGCCTTGAGGGTACTGAAAGGGAGACTACCTAAATATTTATATACTTTCTTCCAAATAATTGCTTTTTTCGTAATTAGTTATCATATTTAACTTGTTTTTCAGATGGAAAACGTGATAAAGAAGGCAGAGGAAGCGCGAACTAGAGCTCTAGACAGAGCCAGACGGGTACACGATGACTATAGGCCGCTGAAAATGGATATCGATAGGCTGAGGCGTGATTACTTAGGTCTCGATCGACTTCCAGAGCTGCATGAAGAGGAGAGGGAACTCATCACTCCTGAGTAAGTGATAGAAAATTCGTTCTCTTGTTTTGTACTCAATATTATTTTATGACAATGCAAAGTTATTAAAACTCTACAAATAGTTCACGCAAAGCACATTTGAGGCGACATTTGAGAACTACTTGTTCACTTTCTCCAGTTCATTAATATAATAAGTCCCAAAAAAGCAGGCCTGTCATCTCAACTTCACGTGCCTTACTGTTGAGCAAAGAAGACATTCATTCCTTGAAAATGGCAGCTGTCTAATGCAGCCAACAGTCGAAATGAAAATAGCTCTACTCTTACTATTTTTCTATTATCAATCTCACCTGCTGAATTGGCTGGTATGTTGGCTGAAGTGATTTTACACCAATCATATGAGACATCATTTATGTGTAATATCATCATATTCCCTGTAAATTGAAGAGAAATATCTCTTCATAAACTACCTGTAATTTATAAATTTGTGTAAAATGCTCAACTGTAGGTTTTATGTTGAGTTACATTAAAAGACAATCACATGTTATGTAACGAAATTAGAAAGGTGAATAATTAAAAACCTGCTTCAAAGAATGTGTTACATACTGTATATTGAAGTAAATACATAGCCCAGTGGCAGTAAAGACTTTTCTTACGGATTTTTTTGTTTCTGAGTGAGAAGCCCACATAGCTCATAGGCTTGTGCGTTAGTAATGAGATTGATGATGATGACAGATGACGACTACTTGTTAGGCCGATATTACACGATAATAGTTTTATGATCATATGGAAAGAGATGAAAATACGAAATCATATTTTCATCTCTTTCCATATGATCAACTATGATAATAGAACTATGATCGTGTAATACCGGCCTTAGGTAGTCGGGACCGACGGCTTATTGTCTCCTCCGAAAGACATAATATTTATGGAAAGGAAGATTCAATTTAAATGAGAAGACCAAACATTTCTCTCTCTCCATACATTCTAAATAATAAGATTATTTAAATCTTAACTTATTGCATGTTGTTATTTTAGAATGTTTGCGTCCAGATCGTTCTTCGACAAGCACTACAAAGCGGGCGATTGGAGGCCGGAAGCGACCATCACTAGTTACGCGGCCGCTCACCAGGCGGCAGCAGCTGCGTCGGCGTTTCTGACTCCCGTGCAGCCGCCGCTGCAGCTGCTTCCCAGCACCAGCAAAGTCGATCATCGGCCGCTTCCGCCGCTACCGGGGCCGGCGCCGACTTTCAGGTTAGTGTACTTGGAGCTTTCCTCTTTAGCGGATTCACCGCACAAGAACAGTAAGTCAAACCATGAATTTATTTTTAAAAAATTGGGTCTCGGCTCTCGGTTATTACTTTATTACCAGAAATTGCTTGTTGATGAGTGTTGACCAGAGTTTTATAATTATGTAACAACGGAAACCAGTATCTTATTTATTCAATAAATCTGCGGTTTGACAATAGGTACCTATACTTTGTTTAATAAATAATATTTAGTTGAACCCTAAGGTAAACAAACTTAGGCCTACACATGCGTGGTTGCCGAAATTTGGCAAACCCCAAAGGCATTACATTCACTTCTATCTATCAATCCACATCAACTTAACAGCTGAATCATATGACTGCTTCAGAATTTTTGATCAGAATAATAGTTTGTTAGTTTATCTCAAGTATTGAATATTAGTAGGCCTATGGTCATCGTACATTAGTAGTGAAAATACATCTATACCTAGTGATGTAAAATACCCGGGTATTTAAAAGTCGGGGTAAATACCCAGGGTATTTACCCGGGTAAATACCTAAAATTCATAAATACCCGGGTATTTATTGAATCATTGATGTTTGTACCCCTGAATATGTTACTATTGGCATTGGTGATATATTGGCATATTAATAGTATTGCTATAATATTATAAATACTTATTTGCTATTTTTCAATTACTTTAGCCTATATACTTTTTTAAGTATTACTTGAAGTTTTAAATGAATAGGATCTTCATGAAAAGAACTGGGTAAATAAGACTAGACAAACTCTGCAGGAGTTTTATGTACATATTTCTACTCTAAACTATAGGCTACTAAATAGAAGTAATAAATTAGAAGAAAATTAAAACCAATAGTTACAAACTTGAAAATCTCGTGAAGCATATTTAGGCTATTTAAAAACAAAAATAAGAAATTAACTCTTAGAAAATGTTTTTGAGAATTTTGTGTGTCAAGAAAAACCTATGGAAGTTTTATGCATATTTTTATGTATCTACTCGAAATTGTAATAAATCTGTAATTTTAATTGAATCATGAATTAAAATTCTGTTTATGGAAACAAATAATATTGAAATATTTTCAAAATGGATCATACTCAACATTATTTTATCAACTTTTTAAAATTTATTTTATCAACATTATAAAAATGAGAGGCCTATTGGCATAGATTGGGATAGAGCACATGTAGTTTTAGATGGTAAGAAATGTTTTACAGGTATCCTGGATGTAGGCTTTTCAAGAAAAATATTCTTGAATAATATCTTCACGTTGAAATTTCGCTAAATATTTTCCTGATGAAGTTGGTCGTTTCTGTTCTCTTGGAAATATTTAGGCTAAATAATACTTAGTATAGTAGTCGAGTCATTCTAGCTCAAAACACGGGTCAACCTGGAAGTAATTGCAACAAAGTTGTTTTATGGTGGAAATGGTAGCTGACACCCTCCTATTTAACGTGTAAAAAATCCCACTCTCAACTCGTGTCGGAAAGTTGTTTTTTTTGGCCGCCATATTGGAAAATCTTGCTCATTTTTTTGTTTTCTTGGAATAACGTCAAAACGAAGTGTCGGACATAAAAACTTACTGAACCTTTTTTTTAGTAAATAAAATTTGCAAGAGAATGGTGGTAGAATCTTCTCTTTATCTTTACTAGAAACCGAGTTAGGATTTTTCAAAAAATAGGTTTATTTTCAAGAAAAACTGTAATTGACTATTTTCAGTTTTTGTTCGCTCAGATCTTTTGACATATTCCTTTGAGTTGTTCAATTCAAAATCTCTCTGGGGATAATTTTGTCCTCTACAATTTGAGACCAAGTAGACCTTTCTTCCTTGTATAGTTTTTGAACTGGAGCAATTAAAAGATATGCTTGTATTTAAAAAAACACTATTTTGGGGGGAAATGGTCTCCAAAAAAATTTATACCGTGCTTGTATTGATATTTTCTCTGATAATAATGTTTTTCAGATCAATTTCTAGCAGATAAGCTACTCACCGACCTGAATTTAGGTTATGTTCAATATTAAGGACCCTTCAAGGATCTCAATCTAAGGATACCTCTAACTATTGTAAAAGTCATCGGATCTCAACAAACCATATCTCATTCTTTTCAGCTCATCAAGGCGGTCTGAATTCATATATCATATGTCAAATTTCGTTAGAATTGTGGAAAATAACTCCTGAGAGAATATTGACTTTTCCATCATATACAAAAAAATGTAGTTTTTTGCTTACAAATGAGTATTTCTTCAAAGTCCTTCGTGATAAAAAAATGAAAACGTACATAAAAAATGTAGCAAAATTCTTACTCTTTGATTTCCTATGAATAAGGTTTATGACATCACGCATTCAGAATAGTTACATCAACTTAAATAAATGGTGAAATTCAATACATCTATTTTCTTAATGATTTGTCAGACAATCAATAGCCTCTAAATCAAGAATGGAGCAAGATTAAGTCTCGTATTTGGGCTCAAATTGTAGAGAAAGATTAGTTCTACATGCTCGATTGTCTCATTGACCTTTTGAATCACTTTGTTCGATTACAATATGATTGTAAAGTGAAATGAGTAGAATTATGGACCATTCTTTACCTCATAAGAACTAATATTTTTTTCTCTTATTAAACAGATAATTGTAGTAATATTATATGCAAATGAGAGATAAAATCGTGTTCTACAATTAAAGACTAATTACAATTCTTTATCACCAAGGACTTTGAAGAAATACTCATTTGTAAGCAAAAAACTACATTTTTTTGTATATGATGAAAAAGTCAATATTCTCTCAGGAGTTATTTTCCACAATTCTGACCAAATTTGACATATGGTATATGAATTCAGACCGCCTTGATGAGCTGAAAAGAATGAGATATGGTTTGTTGAGATCCGATGACTTTTACAATAGTTAGAGGTATCCTTAGATTGAGATCCTTGAAGGGTCCTTAATATTGAACATAACCTAAACTCAGGTCGGTGAGTAGCTTATCTGCAAGAAATTGATCTAAAAAAAAACGTTATTATCAGAAAAAATATCAATACAAGCACGCTATCAATTTTTTTGGAGACCATTTCCCCCCAAAATAGTGTTTTTTTAAATACAAGCATATCTTTTAATTGCTCCAGTTCAAAAACTATACAAGGAAGAAAGGTCTACTTGGTCTCAAATTGTAGAGGACAAAATTATTCCCAGAGGAATTTTGAATTGAACAACTCATAGGAATATGTCAAAAGATCTGAGCGAACAAAAACTGAAAATAGTCAATTACAGTTTTTCTTGAAAATAAACCTATTTTTTGAAAAATCCTAACTCGGTTTCTAGTAAAGATAAAGCGAAGATTCTACCACCATTCTCTTGCAAATTTTATTTACTAAAAAAAAAGGTTCAGTAAGTTTTTATGTCCGACGCTTCGTTTTGACGTTATTCCAAGAAAACAAAAAAATGAGCAAGATTTTCCAATATGGCGGCCAAAGAAACAACTTTCCGACACGAGTTGAGAGTGGGATTTTTTACACGTTAAATAGGAGGGTGTCAGCTACCATTACCACCATAAAACAACTTTGTTGCAATTACTTCCACCTTCAACCCTAGATTGACTCGACTATAGTCTGCCAAAGCATAGAAGAAATTCTGGCAAGATGAGAAAATTACTCCAGCTCCAAAAATATTAGTTTGAAAATTATAAATTTGGTCTCAAATTGTAGGAAACATTCTGATCTACAATTCGAGACCAAATTTATAATTTTTGAGCTAATATTTCTGGAGCTGGAGACATTTTCTCATCTTGCCAGAATGTCTTCTTTGCTTAAAGGCTTATAGACTATACGGTACCATAAAAGAAATCAATAAAAAACTGAGTAAATAATCCGTTTTTATGTTTTTCCAATCACATAAAGAACGTGTAATTTTGTCCATAAATAACGGCGCTATCTGCTACAAAAGATTGATAAAAATTACATTGTTCTTATGGGGCATGATTTTGCCGTTCGGCAGTTGGCTGTCCACTACCATTCACCCTTAATCAGATTCGCTCGTATCAATGGCATAATGTAATGCTTTCTCAACGAAATCGTCAATGAAGTCAATCTTCATCAATGAAATCATGACAGCACCACATTAGAAAAATAGTGAACATGCTTCTATTGTTATTTCGTTTTATTATGATTTTTCCCTAGAAAATGGATTGCAAGTGAAAAGTAATACTGGGTCAAACTCCCCTCTCTTTGAACGCTAAATAATAGCTATTATTCAAAAAAATTCTTGTCATTTTCAATAAGATTTAACAACACAGAAACAAATCAAATCATAAAATACCCAGTACCCGGGTATTTATGTCAATGATGCTCGTAAGTTAAATGCTATTTGTCACTATATAAAACATTTTTGTTTGCATTTTGTCATCATTTCACTATCATTGAAGGCGTTTGAATTCAAAAAGACAACTAAATCTTTTCTAAATTCAATAAAAATGATAAATACCCAATTTATATTTACCTACCCACTGGATATTTACCCGACCCACATCACTATCTATACCCTATTCACGATCACTTGAGACGAAATGAACAAATGTGTGTCGCGTGTGTGCAGGTAAAGGGAGGTATTATTTCATACGGCGGTCGGCCGCAGTCGAACAGCTGTAGTCAATCACAGTTCTTGGCTTTTCCTCAAGCTCAAACAAAAATAGCTACCTGTACATGCAAAAAGTTTCTTTATTTCGTCTCAAGTGATCGTGAATAGGGTATAGTACAGGTGGCGCAAAAAGAATGTTCACATTTCAAATGAATATAACTTTATTGTTTTTCAACATAATCATTACCTATTGTCTGCGAGAAATTTCTTGCTACTTGCCCCTCTCTTTTAGAGAGAGAGGCCGGATACTCTGTCCTTTACTAATCTCTCCCACTACCTAACTGCGTTCCACATCAGGAGCCTTTCTTCAAAGTTCTCCGTCACCTTCACGATGGTTTCCTCTTTAATCAGTGGAATTTCCTCGCGAATGGCTTCCTTTAGTTCAATCAGGTTTTGGGGTTTGCGTACATACACTTTGGATTTCAGATAAAATGGATTTTCAGCGAAACAGCCGCTGCACTGTGATGGATGAGTCGTTGTTTCTAAAAAACTGTTCCACAGCAAAAACACGATGCTCAACCGTCCACTGCGCCATTTCAGGACAAACTGGATGCTATGGGCTATGGCAGACGTACTGATGGCCGTTGAACGTCAACCCCCCACTCCCTCTTCTACAACT
Organism: Sogatella furcifera; assembly: GCA_017141385.1. Lineage (NCBI taxonomy): Eukaryota > Metazoa > Arthropoda > Insecta > Hemiptera > Delphacidae > Sogatella > Sogatella furcifera. The sequence goes on along the minus strand of CM029552.1, from coordinate 23,978,998 downwards.
ACGCAGTTCAAATCCGACTATTCTATTTGCGCCACCCTGTATAACATAGAGCAGAAAACTTGACAACATTACAGTCTTAAGGCGAGGATTATCTGGAGTTTTAGAGCCCATCTCTATTATTAGAATAGAGAGCTATTAGAACCATCTGGGAGATTTTTTATTTTTCTTTTTTTTTAACAAATCCTTCTTTAATCTCATTTTTTCTTTTTTTCTTTAAGCTCATTTCAACTTCAAAAGAGAAGGAATAGTATTAAAAATCTTTGAAATTTGTTTCTTCTGACTTTGTTGGTTTTACAAAAATTAAACTAGAATTGAAGGTTTTATCATCAATTTAGGTAAACAAGAAAGTGAATATAACAGGAAATAATATGACCAAGAGAATATCTTGGCTTCCAACCGATATGTTTATATAGATTCATAGAATATTCACTTTTCTTTTCAATATTCCTGTAATTGGTTTCTCAATGAAATCTTGAAGCATTGTCTTTGCAGTTCTACAATATTTCAGTGTCAGTGTAACTTGAATATAAAATAATGTTTTATTCTTTTTCCAGACAACAACCACCTCCCATGAAATCGTGTCTCTCGTGCCATCAGCAGATCCACCGTAACGCTCCCATCTGTCCTCTGTGTAAAGCCAAGTCTCGTTCAAGGAATCCCAAAAAGCCCAAGAAGAAAGACTAATGTGACCTCAATTTGCCAAATGACAATTAATACATAATATACTTACCCACGTACAATTTTTCTCATCTCTCTGTGTATAATGGTGTTATTGTTATACTTACTTATAGCTGTGCCAAATTTTTGATCGACTCTTTTGATCTCATCAATATTATGTTGTGTGTACATTTTGTGATTTTATTTATATTTGTATGCAGTAGTTGTTTATTCTGATTGGTGTTTGCTGGTGATCCAGTCAGCCAGTCGATTGGTATGTACTTTATAAGTCATGAAAATAGGTTTCTTATTGTATGGTATAATTTATTATTACTCTCAATAAATGTACAATATCAGATAAACTGTTTCGAGTTATTCCATTGAAATTGATTCATCTGCTTTCAGCTTTCAAAGTTGAAATCATTCAATACCCCCAATTTAATTCTACTTGATCCTATCCAAATTAAAGATTCTTATCTGAGAAGAATTTCGCATGCGGAGGAACATAGTATTTTATCTGTAGATGCCATTCAAGACAATTTATGAAGATTAATGCATAGGAGCACGCATTATTCATAATAGATTTTTCTGAAACCTATTCCCAGATTTCTAGGATCTTTTGAATTGTCCCCCATGCAGTGAACTGCCTACTGTATTATTTGTAATGAAAAATTGTTCACAATAACATTTTTGATTAGATTTTGAAACTATTGTTAGCAATGTATTGTCAGCAATAGAGCATTATAAATCAAGTAAGGGTATTTTTGTTCACTTAGAATAAGAATCATTCAGGATGTTGGCACTTGCAACCCAAAAAAATTATTTTCAATAATAATAATACTGTAGATGTATTTTCAGCCATTCCAAACAGTAGTCATACACTGATTAAAGTTTAGACGGAAGAAAATCGAAAATTCTTTGGAAAAAATATAGAAACTTCTTCATCTTTGGTTGGCTCATACAATAAGAATAGCTATTGAAGCGAATTATGCCTGACTATAATAAGATAGGAAGAGGAGCAATTTTACTGATGATTTGAACAATAAAATTTGATTTGATTTTGGGCACTCACCTATGCAAATAATAAATGAAAAGACAACATGTCAAACCACTGATTTATTAAAAAATCGAAATACCGGTTTTGTTTGCTACACCATTATCAATCTCTGGTAGACTCTACCAGAGATTAATAATAGCGTAATAACCAAAACCGGTATCTCGATTTTTAAATAAATCAGTAGTTTGAAAACATCTGGTCTTTTCATTCAATATTGATAACTACCACAAAATCACCTTCACAACTACTCAAAAAATAATTATAATGATTGAATAACGTATTGTTATGGAATTTGACTCTGTCTTGGCACAGAGTTATACACCGAGTGATGGACAGGCGGGGATGAGAGGTTTTGTGTAAACAAGATATCGCTTTGTAAACAGACAATTATCTCAAACTGTCTCAAAGTCATTATACTAGCATTCACTCGTGACTTCTGGCATGTTCCATCGCCTGTATATAATTGGGAATGTTTGCATTGAGCGTCAGTCTTACTCTTGCGTTTAAACAAGTTGTGTCAGTTGTATTGTGTGACAGACAAGCCAGACGTTGTATATAGACACTCTATAGTTATATTCATTCTGTTTATTAGTCAATTCTGATTCTTCTTAGTGTAACCTTGTGTGATAAAGTCTTCTATCATTTCTCAGTGTCATTTTGTATTGTGAAACGTTATAAACTCTTGTCAACTATACAAACTTGAAACTGAATCCTAAGAAGTGCAACCTGTTCAAAAGACAAGTGAATTACCTGGGACATGTGGTTTATGAAAAGGGAGTGTCCATGGATCCTGAGAAAGTATCAGCTATTACAAACTGGCCTGTGCCTAAGGACAAATCAGAAGTACAAAGTTTTCTTGGCCTTTGTGCATATTATTGGCAATTTGTGATGGGTTTCTCTGGGATAGCCAAACCACTAACAAATTTGACAGAGGAGAAGCACACCTTCTTCTGGGATAAAGACTGTCAGCAGGCATTTGACACACTGAAGGAAGTGCTCAGCCAAGCACCTATTCTGGTTTATCTCAAATCAGAAGGCAAGTTCATCCTGGATACTGATACCAGCAACACAGCTATTGGTGGAGTACTCTCACAGGAACAAGATGGAGAGGAGAAGGTTATTGGATATTTTAGCAAAGTCCTGTCAAAAGCTGAGTGCAACTACTGTGTCACAAGGAGAGAGGTAATGTCAACGGTAGCGGTAATGAAGTCAATCAGCCACTTCCATAAGTACCTGTATGGACATCACTTCCTGTTACAAACTGATCATGCATCCCTGACATGGCTTCTACAATTCAAATCTCCAGAAGGACAAGTTGCCAGATGGATTCAACACCTGCAAGAATATGACTTCAAATCCATCCACCAAGCTGGAAAAGTCATCAGAATGCTGATGCTCTCTCTAGGAGACCCTGTGACCAGGACTGCAAGCACTGCTCATGCCAGGAAAGGGAAGGAAGCAGTGGCTAACAGGATAACTGTAGCTACAGACTACTGGGGAGGAGATGAAATGCTGAAGGACCAGGAAGAGGATCCTGATTTGAAACACCTGTGGGTTTGGAAGTGTTCCACTCAAGGAAAACCTAGCTGGCAGGAAGTAGCACCATTGTCACCACATGTTAAGACCCTCTGGGCACAATGGGAGTCAATTGTGGAAGATGGGGGAATCTTGAAGAGGGTGGTGGAGAATGCTGCTGGCAATCAGAAAAGACTGCAAATCATTGTACCAAGGAAAAGAGTTTTTGAAGCATTAAAACAGCTATATGATTGAGTCTCTGGTGGGCATTTTGGAGTGCATAAGAACCTGGAAAAGGTATGAGAGAGGTTCTACTGGCCAAATTCAAAAGAGGATGTTAAGAACTGGTGCTGGAATTGTGCAGTATATGCATCTGCCAATGGCCCTATGCCTAGAAAGAGAGCCCTATACAGAAATACAATGTGGGTGCTCCATTTGAATGCATAGCCATTGACATAGCTGGACCATTCCCAATTACTGATGGTGGGAATAAATACATCCTGGTTGCTATAGATTACTTCAGCAAATGGGTAGAGGCCTATGCCTTGCCAAATCAAGAGGCAGTTACTGTAGCTGATGTATTGGTGAAGGAGTTATTCAATCATTTTGGCATACCATTGTAGTTACATTCAGACCAAGGAAGAAACTTTGGATCTGCTGTGTTTTCTTGGATGTGTGAAGTATTGGGAATCAACAAGACTAGGACAACACCACTACACCCCCAATCAGATGGAATGATTGAGCAAATGAACAGGACTATGGGAAAATACCTATCAAAGGTGGTATCTGGACATCAACAGGACTGGGATCAACACCTGCATTTCTTCCTGATGGCATACCAAAGCACAGTCAATGAGACTACAAGGATGACTCCAGCAAGAATAGTGTTTGGGCAAGATATATGACTACCCTGTGACTTGGAGTGTGGATGCAAACCTGGGGAGGACTTGGAACAAGAAGACTACACCAGCAAGCTCCGGAAGCAGATGGATGAGATTCATGCAACTTTCCACACCAGATCCAGGAAACCAGTGACATGATGAAGTAGCACTATGACATCAAGGCCAACCATGGAGGATACCAGGCTGGTGACATGGTATGGTTGTACAATCCTCAACAACATTGTGGATACTCTCCCAAGTTGCAAACCTCCTGGGATGGACCTTATGAAGTGGTCACAAGGATCAACAATGTGGTCTCCAGGATCAAGAAACCAAGAGGTCCACACATTGTTCATTTCAACTGACTGGCACCTTATCATGGAGACACTGCTGCAAGAGGAGTTCAAGAGGTGAAGGCTCTTCATCCTGCCATTCCACATTTTAAAGGATTCATAGCCAATCTAGGGATGTCACTGGAAGAAGGAAATGTTACCATCAGTCACCAAGACTTATTCACCCTACCAAAGAGCCTTGGCACATTGCATTGCTAGGAATGTGGGAGCTTTGAGAGGAATTGCTACAGTCTTCAGGACAAAGTTTGGAAGATTGGATGAATTGAATCTCCAGAATCCGGCTGTGGGGAAGGCACTTCATCTTCAGGATCAGAACCAACATCTGTTCTATTTGGTGACAAAAGACCAACCCCAGCAGGAGTCAACATATCAGGCTTTGTGGCAAAGTCTGATGCATCTACAACCTTACCTTCAATTCCTGGGAGTGAAGCAGCTTGGAATCCCAAGACTGGGCTGTGACTATGATGGATTGGACTGGAATATTGTGAGACCAATGATTGGAAGAATCTTCAAGGACACTGGAATTAACGTCACCTGTTGTGTCTTCAACCCATGGGCGGTTACACAAGTGGATCTATTGGTACCATCAGCTTCTACTGTTTTGTACTTCCAGGATGGATCTGGACTGTTCTGGGACAGAACAGTTTTAAGGAGGGGGCAGTGTTATGGAATTCAACTCTGTCTTGGCCTTGAGACAGTTATACACCAAGTGATGGACAGGCGGGGATGAGAGGTTTTGTGTAAACAAGATAGTGCTTTGTAAACAGACAATTATCTCAAACTGTCTCAAAGTCATTATACTAGCATTCACTTGTGACTTCTGGCATGTTCCATCACCCGTATGTAATTGGGAATGTTTGCATTGAGGGTCAGTCATATGCCAGGCACACACCAACACGATTTCGTTGCAAAGGTTTGTTGTGGTGCGAATTCGATTCTGAGAACTTGCCAGACGAAATTTTGAAACCATTGCAGTGTATGAGCTAGCGCAGACCAATGCATTGCGAAATATTCGGTTTGTGAATATTTGCAGCAAATGCTGCATGCAGCATTTTGTCGCGAATATTTGCATGCAAATATTGTGGCTTGTTCAGGAACTCTAATTTTCGTCTGCAAGTACGGTAAACAAACTACATGAAGTAAGAAATTGAACAGCAATGAATACTGAGCAATTGTTGGAAATTGTTCATACATACCCAATATTGTACGACTTCAACCACAAAGATTATAAAAATGTAAGAAAAAAAGACAAGATTTGGTGTGATATTGGAAAAGCTGTCAATGCTCCAGGTAAGTTTCATAGACACATAGTTTTTTTAGGCTATTATAATCGGGCTCTTGAGTAGTTATTAGGTACGGAACCTTACTGTAATTTATATAATAATTAAGGATATTATTATCTATTACATTATTATTATTATTATAGTTAGCTTCAGTATCTCTTTTACCCTACTATCGATACATCAAATAGAAACAAAGATAAATACTAAGCGTATACAGATACAAAACTGCATTCCATAACCCACATAGCACACAAAGTATCCAATACATATTAAGTACATATCAATGTAACCCTTAAAGTATGTATTACAAAATATGTACCTCAAACGTATCTGATACATAATATTTAAGGCAGAATTGATACGTATCTCCCAATACTTTCCAATACATATCCGCTAAACCTACCCACAATGCATTAGTAACTGTGTATCTGCTTGTGTGCTCTTTCTGAACTGAAATTTTCTGTTGTGAGAAGTGATGAAATGTAAGCTGATATGATTGTGGAGACAAAACCAGAATAGTACTTTTAAAAGGATGAAAATTGTTTATTTGAATGTGATATTATAATATATTACTTATTTTATAAATCTGTGTTTCATTTATGAATTGATTTGAATCTGATCCAATGCTAAGTAGGCTATTGATTGCATTCAGTATTTTGAGGTTAAGTTTCTTATGATCTTTTTATGTCTTTCCAAATGGGATTAACTGGATTATTATGATTTTATTTCAACAATTACAAATATCAATATCATCATTTGATAATATCTATATCATTGATCAACAAAGTATTTTGGCAATTTTTTTTGTTAGTTACATATTAGATGTATATCCAAGACATGAGGGTGATACATATTGGATATGTATAATCAATACCTAAATAATATGTATCTCAAAAGCAGACATTTTCACGTATCAGATACATACGGTATCAGATATGTACTAGTATCAGATGAATTTAGTACTAGATGAATTTACGTATCCAATACATACTGTAAGTATCAATGGAACTTATCTAATACGTATCTGATATGTTCATGTGCTATGTGGGAAGTTACAAAAGGCAATACTCTCAGATCCAGGAATGATAGCATTTGCAGATGGATTATTTGTTATGTACAGAACTTGTGCATGTCAGAACTACAGAACTTGAATTGTTAACGCATTTTGCATAATATCTAGGCTTATAAGTAACTTATTATATGCCTATTTGCAAACTCGAAACTCCACAGAATGTTATCAATAAGTTCATACTTCCTTACGGTACCTATCTGTATTCTCATTGTTGAAAATGAGCTGCGAATATATAATTTTTCAAAGTAATTTAGGTACCGTAATATGCCTCGTCTATAGTTAATAGTTCACAAATCAAGTTGCCCCTATAAGGTCTGCGCGATTAACCTTAAAAAAAATCGAAACTCAACATCTAACTTCAAAGCTACTGTGTCTTTCAATACCGTATCAATATTTAAGCCTTAAATCATCTATTAAACTTTGGAAGGATGGGAAAGACTTAATGGGACCATCAGTATTTCAAGACTATAACTTATACTTTTACTGTAGGGTATTATAATATAATTACATGTTATCAAATATCATGATTGGCAATCAAACGTTTTTGAAACACATGGGATCAGGTTGTTCAACTATGAGTAATCGTTAGTCCATTGCTATTTACTTAATTTGACTGTAATATTTTTCAACTAAAATAATTATGCTATACAGTAATAGATACATGACATTCAATTATTATATTCTAGTATTATATATTCATACCGGTACGGTTCTAGGAAGAAAACTTAGTTTTGACAATGCTATGCTATAAACAAAACTGTACATTGTAAAGTTCCCAACATTCATACGTTTCAATGCATATTTCAACAAGAAAGAAATTTAATAATCAATACCGGTAACTAAGTAGTTGAATCAGGGTTGGGTATGGG